>CAUDMG010000418.1:957500-1050000 GCA_958450375.1 Homarus gammarus | reverse complement strand
GAGGCTCCATCAAGTACTGGTTACTCATGAGTTCCCAAACAGACAGACGTTATCCTTGAGGCTCCATCAAGTACTGGTTACTCATGAGTTCCCAGACAGACAGACGTGATCCTTGAGGCTCCATCAAGTACTGGTTACTCATGAGTTCCCAGACAGACAGACGTGATCCTTGAGGCTCCATCAAGTACTGGTTACTCATGAGTTCCCAGACAGACAGACGTGATCCTTGAGGCGCCATCAAGTACTGGTTACTCATGAGTTCCCAAACAGACAGACGTTATCCCTGAGGCGCCATCAAATACTGGTTACTCATGAGTTCCCAGACAGACAGACGTGATCCTTGAGGCTCCATCAAGTACTGGTTACTCATGAGTTCCCAAACAGACAGAAGTTATCCTTGAGGCGCCATCAAGTACTGGTTACTCATGAGTTCCCAAACAGACAGAAGTTATCCTTGAGGCGCCATCAAGTACTGGTTACTCATGAGTTCCCAGACAGACAGACGTGATCCTTGAGGCGCCATCAAGAACTGGTTACTCATGAGTTCCCAAACAGACAGACGTTATCCCTGAGGCGCCATCAAGTACTGGTTACTCATGAGTTCCCAAACAGACAGAAGTTATCCTTGAGGCGCCATCAAGTACTGGTTACTCATGAGTTCCCAAACAGACAGAAGTTATCCTTGAGGCTCCATCAAGTACTGGTTACTCATGAGTTCCCAAACAGACCTTAAATTTGTCCCTCTAAAGTCTCGGCCATAAAACGTCGCTTGACGAACCAGTGACGCGAACATAACATTGGCGACATCTTTTTGGCTGACTTCCTTCTTCCCTATTCCACAAATAAAAGACTCTTGACAACGCGGGTCTGGAGGCAAGATAATACCAAGCCCACGATGACACTAAAGACCGCCAACAGCCACAGCAGCATGCAGAAACAACCCTTATCAGGCATGGAAATGAAGACAGTAATAGGCTGAACCTCCCCCAGGGGGCTCTGTCATCCGGCAGTGTTTTTACATCACATATGAGGAACTATAAACATGATTTAGGGTAACGACGTCTCCCTCTGTGTACGGTTCACCGGCTGCTGACGTCGCAGTGTGAGAGGGGAGGAGGAGGAGGAGGAGGAGGATGGGGGGGGAAGGGAGGGAAGAGAAGAGGCAGGATAACGAGGTAAAGAGTAAAAGGACGAGATGGATAATGACAGGAAAGGGTTGGGAACGTATGTAGGATGAGAGAGGAGTTAGAGGATGGGGAAGAGGAAGGGAGGAGGAGGAAGCTCAGAGGAAGGAAGGAAGAGGGAGATCGCAGGAAGGAAGAAGGGGAAACGGAGGAGGAGGATAATGGTTGATGGAAGGGGAAAGAGGAGGAGGATAGGTTGAAAGAGGAGGAAGAAAATGTTTAAAGGAAGGGAAGAGGAGGTGAAGGAGGAAGTGGAGGAGGAAGAGGAAGAGGGTTGGAAGCTAGTGAAATAACGACATAAAAATTCGGGTTCGGAAATGAGGGAACGAAGAAGAGAGAAGAAAGAAGGAAGAAGAGGGACAGAATAACGAGATAATGAATAACATAAATGAATAAGAACTCCATTAGTACACTTGCGAAGGAGGGAGAAAATAAGAGGGAGAGAGAAGGATGTAAAGTGACTAGAAGGAGAGATGAAAGATAATGAGATAAATAAGAGACAGAAGGGGAAGACCAGAAGTAGAATGAAAGAATAAAGAATAACAGAAAAAGAAGGAAAATGGTAGGAGAGAGAGAGAGAGAGAGAGAGAGAGAGAGAGAGAGAGAGAGAGAGAGAGAGAGAGAGAGAGAGAGACTGACTCCCCGGGTTCTTGAAGGATGAACAATGAGGAAAAATTACATAAGAAGATTACTGTCCATCAGAGCTCAAGTCTCAGGTTCTCAATTGATAGTGAGGCAGAAGTTTCCCATAAATGCTAGTGACACACACACACACAGACACACACACACACACACACACACACACTATATGAGCGACATGTTAGTTTAATTCCTCGTGATCATCTCCTTCAGTCACTTCAATCATCGTTTACCAGATGAAGTAAAACATCCTCATGGCAAAATACTCACCTTACTAACTTCACGCCGACACACACATGCAGTCACACATTGAACACATTATTAAACCTGCCAGAGACGTTTAATAGACACGTAACATTCTTTCCATTACGATTCATGGTTTATCGGCTTATCGGCTTAGCAATGCGTACGGGAACAGAGGTGAAGGTGACGGGAGGTCTTTTGTCAACACGAGGGAGGAGAGGAGGTGTAATACGGCAGCTTGATCTCCACAGCTTGACGGAATTAAGCTTTATAGCGTCTTGGGTGACAGATTTAACTACAGACTACAATAAATTCTCCCAAACCGATTATTTTAGAGTTATAAGATTTTGAGGTCTGTAGGTATAGGATTCCTTGACCTCTCGTGACCTCTGGAATAGAATTTTTGACCTCCTGACCCCGACGGAATGGAAATATTTGACCATAGGACCAAACTGGAATATTTAAATACCGAACTATACAATAATTCATAATAGGTGTTTCTTGTATCCCATGGGCTGTTTGTGTTAAGATCGCCGTAGTAATTCTTGATTAGTTACTCAAGTCCTCGCTTCTTCACGACGAGGAAGGTGTTGTGGTTAAGGGGAAAACTTCACCAGACTAGTATATATAAAAAAAAAAATGAGAAACAGAGAAAAACTTTTTAGATGGGAAAATGTACAGCATCGTGGGGTTCCTCTAGTGAGAAAATGGAAAGGCAGAGCGCCAAGCCTTTTCTTACAGGGACCAATCTTTTTTTTTATTTCTTCTTCAAAACTCAACCTTTAGTCCCCATCCCCCTTCATCTCTTTTAAGTTTTAAATCTCCTTTTCTTGTCTCCCCTTTCAGCAAGTGGTGTTTGTATTCTGGTCTTTCACAGTTAAAGATTCGTCTATTTTATCATTGTTACTAAGGACTATTTTGTTAAGCCTCGATTAAAATGTTTTGGTTTCAACAGAATTCTCGTGTTAGGAAAAAAATAAAAAAAGGTAAAACATATGTAAATAAAAACCCGAATAGAAACTGGAAGAAAGTTAATAATAAATGAGTGGTAGTGTGACAAGAGATCGTAGTGTACTATAAACCGTTTCAATACACTAATGTAAAGAGCATGGTGTAGTGTGCAGCCTCTCATGGTAGGTAGCTAGGGAACGTAAAATAATAAAAAAACTAAATAAAAAAAAATAAAGAAAGGAAGCAAAGGGAAATATAATAAAGATTAATTTTTGAAGGGATATAAGAAATTGGTAACTGCCTCTCGTGTTTCACAAGTCACCCCTGGAGAGACGGAAAGAGAGTGGAGGGAAACTCGGTGAAAAATAATCCCGTGTAAAGTAATAAATGTTGACCCCTGACTTTTGACTGTTAGTTATAGGGTCACAAAATATTTCTATAACCTTAATAATGATTTAATAGATGTGAGTGAAAGAGCAGTTTCATAATATTCTTTGGTGTTTGTGGAATGATGATTATCCTAAAAAAAATTAAATGAAAAAATGACAGGCGTGACCACCATCTACCAACACCTCCTACCACCATCCTGACCTCCTACTACCACCCTGACCTCCCACTAACTACCAACACCTCCTACCACCGCCTTGACTTACCACCAGCTACCACCACCACATTGGCCTACCACCAGCTACCACCACCACACTGGCCTACCACCAGCTACCACCACCACACTGGCCTACCACCAGCTACCACCACCACACTGGCCTACCACCAGCTACCACCACCACACTGGCCTACCACCAGCTACCACCACCACACTGGCCTACCAATAACTATCACCATATCATCATTTTGATTCCTTCCAAAAACTCCTTCGTATTTTTCTCACTAAAACTGAAGGCGAATTTTTAATAAACTTTCTATTAAAACTTTATCACGTTTTTTGACTAAAGTATTGAAGAGAGAGAGAGAGAGAGAGAGAGAGAGAGAGAGAGAGAGAGAGAGAGAGAGAGAGAGAGAGAGATGATATTAATACCAATACCAGACGGTACTTATGCTCACATGTATGTATGTATGTATGTATGTATGTATGTATACACCAGGGCACCAAAGCAGAAGGAGTGAGAGTCTAGAAACAGTGTCCATTCTTACTGTTAACACGAGGAACCGTAGGTGAAACTCTTGACTGCCAAAAATCTATATTATGATATTCAATGTATTAATTTGCCAGACAATCTAAATGCAAATGAAAGATGTGAGCGAGGTATGGCACTAACTACCACTGGTGGATACGACTCAAAGTGCCACAGTGAGAGATGGGACTTTGATCCTCCGAAACAGTAGGGGGTCCAGGCCTTACATCTCCCTCCTCGCTATAAATTTTCCACCAGTTTCTCTGCATACGTTCGGAAATCAATGATCTTTGCGCCACTCTCTGCATACTTTTCTATGCAAATGTTATTTTGCATCAGGTGCTTCATACATTTCCTTCATACAGGTGGGGGTACGTTACCTTGGCTTGTCCCCTCCCTCCCCCTCCTGGTGGTGCTGGGGGAGGGGGGGGGGTGCTCTGAAGGGATGGGAATTGGTGGCGATACTTGTTAATTACACTACAGTAAAGATTTCAAACTCTTAATAAAGTTTATATGTACCAAAAGGAACAATTTTAACTCCTTCCTATGACTATATAAAACAGCTTTTAAAAATGTTCCTTAACCTTTACATCACTGGCAACATCTTACAACCCTTCTGACAACCTTGGTTACACTGACAACACCTTACAACCCTTCTGACAACCTTCACATCACAGCCTCCCCCCCAAAAAAAAAAAATAAAAATATAATACTTTTCCCATTCCATCTCCAACAAACTCAGTAGAAAACTTTGAAGACACCTCCAAACTTTCTCCTGATAATCTAGATATTTTTCACTCCTCTCTAAAAAGCATTCAAAACTTTCTAGATTCTACCAAGTGTCTTGATATATTATTCATATATAAAACTTTCTCTCCTCTCTAGGGACTAACTCAAAAATATTCCAAACTTTCCAAGACAAAAAAGGTAAAAATTTCATTATATTTCTTTCACTCTACATATGTGCAGGTTACTCCAAACGCTTATCTATTCTTTCATATTTTATTTAGATCCAACAAACGTGTAATAGTGGGTCCCAGAGGCCTGATATCTCGCCAGGGGTGTAATCCGTATACAACACACTGAATACATATCCTTCATACTGCCCAAACATTCTACTCTAACGTTCTTCAGTATCTCCATAAGCTCTATAACATTCTACATCATTCATATCTTTACTCTAATCCTTCCTCCACGTCGAGTTTTCACCCTCTCTCCCAACACCTTCTCATCTTTTACAAATTCTCGACGCCTAGAATCTGTTTGCTTTCCTTCAAGACAATTTCGGTCGCTTTTAAAACCACCTGACACTCTCCCAACACACACACACACACACACACACACACACACACACACACACACACACACACATACACACACACACACACACACACACACCTCCCTTAAAATTCTCAACATTTATCTCAAAATCCATATTTACAACTAACCAATATCCCTATCCTGATCTAAGCCCCAGAACCGTGTATGTATGTATGTATGTATGTATGTATGTATGTATGTATGTATGTAGAGAGACAATAGATAATATGTATTGTGGTCATGACCTTTGATATCCGGGTCACTTTTATCAATGGTGGACAAACGAGGTATTGTCTGTTTGTCTGTCTGTCTGTCTGTGTTTGTCTGTTTGACCATCGTCCGCCCTTCATGTTTTATTGAGTAACTTGACATAGGGCCTTTGTCTTTATTTGATAGTATTGTTCGACATACCAGCTGGGTTAGGTTAGGTTAGGTTAGGTTAGGTTAGGTTTTCCCATGGTTATTGATGTGTTATGAACGATTGAACTTCCAAATAGGTGAATGAACGGAACGATAATTCTTACCTATTTGTTTGTTAGTGATTCAGTTTTCGATGTTATAATAATCTAATAATTTAGGTAATAAATGAATCTATATTTACTCATTAAAATCAAACATATAACAAGTACAAGGCATCACACTAGAATAAATTAAAATATTATGTATTAGGTAATGAAATATGAATAAATACATTAATATCAGTTATTTATATTAGACCAAAACAAATCAAATTATTAACTCACTTCACTATCAGATAACGACCACCCAGGCAAGAATTCACCATTAAATGTAAAGAACCTCTATAGCATTTCATTCTATGTTTATTTCAATATTTCTCTCATTGCAATCTACCTGAAAACTTGCAACGGGGAGGTAAAGAAGTGAGTGAAAGTCCTGAAAAGTTATTAAGCCAAGAGCACCTGTGTTTAAAGCTATTATTCTCTTTCCTGGTTTTTTTTTTTGACGTGAGAACAGGTAATCGGATACGCCTTTGTTTACTTTGTGTACACGTGAGAAAAAATGAAAGAGAGAGAGAGAGAGAGAGAGAGAGAGAGAGAGAGAGAGAGAGAGAGAGAGAGAGAGATGGGTGTGTGCCAACTCCCTCCAGTCTTATAATGAACATACATCCACACGTCAGTTTTATACATATTTACATTTCTTATAATTTAATAAACACACACACACACACACACAATAACCACAATGAAAAATAAAGAAATGAAAGACAGAGAAACGCAGGTGAGGGAGGTCAGTGTCGGCCCAGGAAAAAGAAACACACCTGTTGTCTACCTGCCAATTTCCCCACTTACAGGAGTCTACCCCATTAGGACGCTTCCGGGAATCGTCGAGCCCTGAATACACGAGACTACTGGACTCTGCTGGACTGCAATGAGACTCCTATTGTGATATCATTGACTTCACTGTGGCGTCCATGACATCAATTAGTTTGTTTTTACAGGTAAGGTCAATGGGGGCCTTTCCTGGTTGACTATCATGACCTATATTGCGCCAATATTCACCCTGACGATATTTCAACCAGCTGGATCACTTGTGAGTTTTTGTGGGTGATGGGGAGGGGGAGAGGATGGGGAAGGAGGAAGAAGGAGTGGGGGGAGGAAGAGGGAGTGGGGGAAGAAGGAGGGCGTGGGGAGTTTCCTGGTCCTTCCTCCCTTCCCCCCATCGGTCGGCTCCCTGAATGCATCGCGCGCCAAGTTTACATTGACGAATACGGCGATTTGACCAGGAGGCAGATTTTTGGGATCGTCTGATGATATGCCATTTCCCCTTTCCTCACCTCCAAACTTATTTTACTTGACGATTAAACACCCTGGGGCTACCTGGGTGAAGGGGTTAAGTTAGGTTAGGTTAGGTTAGCATTTAGGGTTAATCTTCAGGTTAAATAAGCTTGGGTGGTAATCTTCAAGTAATCCGATATTTTCTCTACCGTCTTTCTTTCAGTATTTAAATCCACAACAACGACACTTAGACATCTCTGATATTTCCTAAAAGAAGGATAACTATATCTACCAATTTCAATATTCTGTAGGCCTATTTACCTAACATACAATCCAACTACAGAATCTATACTATTTAGGCTGGTAATGTTGTGTACGTGATCCTGTAGTTAGTTCATAAACCATAGGCGTCAGTGGTACAGGCTTAGTGCACGGTAGATGTGGGAACAAAATGTACAGTGGTAATGACTTAATGATTGTTTGTTTGTTCGTCTTTATAGATGTAAGTTTGTGTCCGTCATACAGTACCATCGTCTTGTTTCCTCTGTGTGTGTGTGTGTGTGTGTGTGTGTGTGTGTGTGTGTGTTTTTTTCTCTCTCTCTCTCTCTCCTTTTGTCTTTATTTCTTTTCCAGTATTGCTTCAACTTTTTTCCTCCTCTTTCTCCCTCAAACCTGATTTCTACATAATATAAATCTCTCTCTCTCTCTCTCTCTCTCTCTCTCTCTCCCCCCCCTCTCTCTCTCTCTCTCCCTCTCGCCCCCCCCCTCTCTCTCTCTCTCTCTCTCTCTCTCTCTCTCTCTCTCTCTCTCTCTCTCTCTCTCTCTCTGCACCACATCAATCAATAAATGACGTCACCGAGATCAACACAGCCGGGCTTTACGGGAGGAGCCTGGGGCAAGACAGGGATAAGCCGTACTTTGATAGTATTTACCCCTTATGTTTAGTTAGTCTTCCCAACAGTCGGTTCTGGTAATAGCCCGAAGGTTGAGGGCCTGGCGTAGATGTATATTGGATATATACGAAGCACAACTGATTGGTAACTGGTTTTAGAGAAGATTAAAACCTTAGATTATAGTTAAAACAATGAGTCGTGGTATAAAAGATATTAATAATGTTAATGTTGATATTATAGTGTCTAGGAGCTTTTAAGTACCACAACCTAATCCAACCTTACCCTAATCCACATAACCTAACCTAACCTTACCCTAATCCACATAGGCTAATCTAACCTTACCCTAATCCACATAACCTAATCTAACCTTACCCTAATCCACATAACCTAACCTAACCTTACCCTAATCCACATAGGCTAATCTAACCTTACCCTAATCCACATAACCTAATCTAACCTTACCCTAATCCACATAACCTAATCTAACCTTACCCTAATCCACATAACCTAATCTAACCTTACCCTAATCCACATAACCTAATCTAACCTTACCCTAATCCACATAGGCTAATCTAACCTTACCCTAATCCACATAACCTAATCTAACCTAACCTAACCTTACCCTAATCCACATAACCTAACCTAACCTTACCCTAATCCACATAGGCTAATCTAACCTTACCCTAATCCACATAACCTAATCTAACCTAACCTAACCTTACCCTAATCCACATAACCTAATCTAACCTTACCCTAATCCACATAACCTAATCTAACCTTACCCTAATCCACATAACCTAACCTAACCTTACCCTAATCCACATAACCTAACCTAACCTTACCCTAATCCACATAACCTAATCTAACCTTACCCTAATCCACATAACCTAATCTAACCTTACCCTAATCCACATAACCTAATCTAACCTTACCCTAATCCATATAACCTAACCTAACCTAACCTAACCCAAATAACCTAACCTAACCTTACCCTAATCCATATAACCTAACCTAACCTTACCCTAATCCACATAACCTAACCTAACCTTACCCTAATCCACATAACCTAACCTAACCTTACCCTAATCCACATAACCTAATCTAACCTTACCCTAATCCACATAGCCTAATCTAACCTAACCCAAATAACCTAATCTAACCTTACCCTAATCCACATAACCTAATCTAACCTTACCCTAATCCACATAACCTAATCTAACCTTACCCTAATCCACATAACCTAACCTAACCTTACCCTAATCCACATAACCTAACCTAACCTTACCCTAATCCACATAACCTAATCTAACCTTACCCTAATCCACATAACCTAATCTAATCTTACCCTAATCCACATAACCTAACCTAACCTAACCTAACCCAAATAACCTAATCTAACCTAACCTAACCTAACCTAACCTAACCTAACCTTACCCTAATCCACATAACCTAACCTAACCTTACCCTAATCCACATAACCTAATCTAACCTTACCCTAATCCACATAACCTAATCTAACCTTACCCTAATCCACATAACCTAATCTAATCTTACCCTAATCCACATAACCTAACCTAACCTAACCTAACCCAAATAACCTAACCTAACCCTAATCCACATAACCTAACCTAACCCAAATAACCTAACCTAACCCTAATCCACATAACCTAACCTAACCTTACCCTAATCCACATAACCTAACCTAACCTAACCTAACCTAACCTAACCTCACGTCGTATGTTTGAAAAGCCAAAGTCTTGGAGGAGGTTTAATGAGAAGCGTAAATATAAACTGTAAGACAATTAAATAAAAGGAAGGACACTATAAGAAGGACATGAGGCGCATCAGTGTTCAAGGGAAAGTTACGCCGAACAGTGACGCCCACATGCTGTACACCACACAACATACGTACATAACAGACAACATACTTACATAACACACAATATACTTACACAGCAAACAACATACTTACACAGCAAACAACATACTTACACAGCAAACAACATACTTACACAGCAAACAACATACTTACATAACACACAACATACTTACATAACACACAACATACACAGCAAACAACATACTTACACAGCAAACAACATACTTACATAGCAGACAACTTGGTTATATATCAGACAGCATATTTATACAACAGATAGCATACTAACCAAACCAATCCTAACCTAACCAATCCTAACCTAACCTAATATCATTAAATTTCACATAACGCTACGGAGAGGGATAATGACTTTCTACTAACTACAAATACCAGAGATGCCAGAGACGACACGAGAGGAGATGTTCCGTATGAGCTGTAGTAACTCTCTCCCTCTTAAGGCAGTGACCCTCTTTTCTTACGAGTTAATGCTCTCCTTTCAAACACTTCCCGACCCCTTTTATAATTTACATTTAACCAGCCCGCATTCGAACAAAACTTCTTCGTGTAGGTGTTTCCAAACTTCTCAAATATTGACTCACACGGAAACTTCCCGGGGTACCAGAGGCAAGTTGTAAACACCATGGCGGAGGAGGGGGAGGGGGGAGGGTGGGGGGTGGGGGAGGGGGGTATTGTTTATAGTTGAGGGGTAGACACATGGTGAGGAAGGCTTCAAAGTTGCTCTTATGTTGGGGGGGGGGGGAATATTTGTCTGTTTGTCGTTTATTATAGGAAGAATCGACTTGGATCTAGTGTGTGTGTGTGTGTGTGTGTGTGTTAGATAAACGAGCCTAAATTAAAATAAAATCGACTGTTATTATTTTTTTTTTAAATTCTTACTCCTTCCTCTCTGTCTCTTTTCATCCTTCTTTCCATCTCTCTTCCATTCTCTCCATCTCTCTTCCCTTCTCTCTCCCTCAGTCTTCCTTCCCTTCTCTCTGCCTCACTTCTCTTCTCCCCATTTCTCTCCCCATCTCCCCCAGCGAGGACTCAAGACGAGGTAAGTTATAACAAATTTCCGGCAGAGGGCGAGAGAAAAAGGTGTAATTTCAGCGGCGCTTCACGAGAGGTCCAGGCTGAGGAAGTGAGCCATCTGACCCTCCCCAGCCTGGCCTTCACGCACCGGACCTCTCACCTTCATATTCCCACCCAGGCACCACCAATGGACTCTTCTTCCCGCACACACCACTGTCTTCTCGTCTCCTATTGCCCTCCATCCAATATTCTGTCTTCTTGTTTGATATTGTTTTCAGGAAAATGTCTACCCCGGAGCTATTGTTTTCCCGTCATATCCTATCTTCTCCTTAGCTACTGTTTCCCCGGTCATATCTTGTCTTACCGCTAAAATATTGTCTTCGTTAGCTACTGTTTTTGTGTCTTGAACATAGCACAACAGATCTTCCCGGCAAAAGTCAGTTCTCCCCCCCCCCCATCACCGTCATGCACACATCATGACCGATCAACACAAGTCATCTTAGTACAAAATTTACTCAGGTCAGGTCTAAATAAATTTCTTCCCTTCTCTTTTTTCTTCTTCTGGTGAGGAGGAAACAAACTTTTCTTCCGTTACCAAAGTTAAGAGTTTTTGTAGTGGAAGTCGGGAGTGACCTCGAGCTAACTTGCATTTAGATTCGAAGTTAGCTCAGAAGATAGAGGCAATTGCTAAGTTATGGCGGTTCCTTACTTCCTAATGGAGTTTAACTGAGGGAATATTTAATTTTATGTGATTTAACTTCCTACACTCACTGTACAGGGTAACAGTAACACAACTTGTCTACTGAGGGTTCAACTACGCTCTTTGAAACAGGAGAGAGTAAACAATCAAGGTGTTTACCCATACCTTTTCGAACTAATTTATTTATTGACCTTCTAAAAATTCATCAATAATGGTACTTTAAGGTCACTCTCCTATCACCAAACTTGAACTTACAGACAACACCATTTTTTAGATATATTGCTGGGAGAAAGACCAAGCAACACACAGCTAAAAACAACACTACAGGTCTCACTTTTAGCTAGAATTATAATGCTATGTTAAGATATGTTCCCTTTAAACGCAGTAGTTTCCGTTCCTTCTAGAGTTTAATGTGTTCACTTATATAAATATTCATCTTTAACAGTGTACTAAGATTTCCTGAGGGTGTTGGTGTAGGTTGGTGGTGGGGGAGAGGGTGTTGGTGTCGGGAGGAGGTAGTGAGGGAGAGGGTGTTGGTGTAGGGAGGAGGTAGTGAGGGAGAGGGTGTTGGTGTCGGGAGGAGGTAGTGAGGGAGAGGGTGTTGGTGTCGGGAGGAGGTAGTGAGGGAGAAGGTGTTGGTGTCGGGAGGAGGTAGTGAGGGAGAGGGTGTTGGTGTCGGGAGGTGGTAGTGAGGGAGAGGATGAAGTGTTGTCAGCTGAGCGAGTCACCAAGTCTGTGTTGTGTACAGCTTATGGTCACCCAGGCACCGGGATAGGTACTGAACCTTACCTTCATGTTCCGTGGTTCTAATCCTACCTTACTGTCTCAGAAAAAAAAGACTATCCTTAAATTATGACGTTTCTCCTTATCGACGTATATGTTTACTATATTTCGGTAGTAGTTTTTATCAAGAGAACACCTTTTAGAATTTGTTGTTTTGTACTCTGAACGAAGACAGCAAACTGGTCTTTACAACAGCTGGTGATGACAGACTCTGGGGTAGAGGAGAAGCTTCAAAGCCACATCTCGCTGGTTTCACGATTATTGCAAAATCGATAGCTGTCTTGTCCCTTTCTGGAGCCTTCATTTACGAGGACTCACGGCAGATCTAGTATACAATGTTATGTCCCCCAGCCTTATATAATACTTATTTTACGTTGGGATCTATTATACAATGTTATATTTTAGTGAGGGGCTCCAAGATGTGTTACTTTCGTGGTATAAATACTCTGAAAGTAATGGGGGAACTTCCTGTGTCAATACAACATGTGAGGTATTTTATTCTCGATTATTTCACCTTAACTAATGGTACAATGTTTACCACCCTGGATGAGTTAAGGTGACTGGGCAGAGTAAGTTAGAGTATTCTTAATCTGAAGAACCATCGTAGGTTACAGGTTTTCGCACTTAAGACGTCCGTTCCTCCCCAGACGCTCCAAGACACAGACACGCGACCTTCAGCACGACAAAAGGGCGCCTCCAGTACTGTTCCTAATATATAACTGATTTATTTCCCCCCAAACCTAAACTTTTGTTTCATGCACAGCTGTGTGTATGACTGCATAATAACACAAGAATCAGTTCATTAACTTTCTGAATATTTATTTATATAGGGGCGGCCACACAGACAGGGCCATAAACGTCACCCACACGAGACTGTGCGGGCGTCTGGCGTGTGAAGGTCCGAGGAGCCAACTAGGGCACTCAGGCGATAAGTTAAGTTTCCTAAATTAAAGTGCTTGAACTATCAGTTGCCAGATTCAGGTTTTAATGCAGGCGTAAACCGCCTCCTGAATAGGTTGGAAGCTGTCCAAA
The DNA here is from genome assembly GCA_958450375.1 of Homarus gammarus. Classification (NCBI taxonomy): domain Eukaryota; kingdom Metazoa; phylum Arthropoda; class Malacostraca; order Decapoda; family Nephropidae; genus Homarus; species Homarus gammarus. The sequence goes on along the minus strand of CAUDMG010000418.1, from coordinate 1,036,475 downwards.
GGTTCATATCGTTCCAGCAGAGCGTGAGATAGATGGACCAAAAAAAGTCGCCTCACAGCCACTCACAAGTAACATAACTGCCGGGGAAAATTTTATATCATAAACGACCACTTGGGAGACTGGGAACTGCCCTTAAAGAGTATTGCGTCTCCTATATGCTAAACATATAAGATAAACTATATATTTGGTGTGTCTGTAGAGCTGCCTGTAGACGTGCCATATATGACTGTATACTCGTATATATACTGTAGATATATAGACTATAACATATGGTTGGTTGGCTGTATGACTGTGATACATAGAGCAGTGACTCACTACAAAACTCCTACTGACTCATGAAATGTCTCATACAATGATCTTTCTGACTCATACTGTACATATATATATATATATATATATATATATATATATATATATATATATATATATATATATATATATATATATATATATATATATATATATATATATATATATATATAAGGATTGATACATGTTTTCTTCGTGATATAGAAAGTGTAGTTATTAATGTTTCCTTTACAGAATATTCTTATTTTACATGTTTAAGAAGACTAATTTTATAAAGAGGATCGTGATCCCGTTAATTGTGTAGCGCACTTTGGCTCCTGTAAGAACCACCACCATTAACACTACCTTCACCACCACCATTAACACTACCTTCACCACCTCTACCACCACTACCTTCACCACCACCATTAACACTACCTTCACCACCACCATTAACACTACCTTCACCACTACCATCGCCACTACCACCACCTCTATCACCACTACCATCACCACCACCATTAACACTACCTTCACCACTACCATCGCCACTACCACCACCTCTAACACCACTACCATCACCACCACCACTGCCACCACCACCTCCTCTGCGCCTCAGCCAAGTCTCTGCATCAGCTGCTTTCGCCTGGCCGCTAAAATTGCTGTCTGGGAGGTGAAGAAGATGGAGCAGATGGCGAAGGAGGAAGGAGAGACGAACAAAAAAGGGAAGAGGATGGTAGGGATGCATAAACGTCGAATCCCTCGTTGGTTTTCCTTATTTTCGCTGGAAATTGGAGAGAGAGAGAGAGAGAGAGAGAGAGAGAGAGAGAGAGAGAGAGAGAGAGAGAGAGGGGGGGCAGTGTTGGCAAGAAAAGAGAGGGCAGAGTGTTGTCAGAGAGTTGGCAGTACATATACACAAACACCCCGACGCTGGGAGGGATTGATTCACTAGTAAACCGGGAGGACTTCAGTAGTAAACTAATGAAGGAGATTTGAAATATTATTTTTATGGTGAACGTAATTAATGTTGATGGTGATGGAGTGTATGATGGTGAATGAGACTTTGTATAGGACATAAAAAACTACTGATGAGGTTTGTTATCTTTTTAAAAATGTCACTTTTCTCATTAGATGAAAGGGATGAAGAGCCTAGTTGCATCGAGGAGCTCTTAACCTTTTCATTCTCAAAAAGTCTTGGAGTTTTATAAAGAAGATAAAATGACATCACTGAGGATTATTTCACTTTTATGGCCGTAATTTTAACACAGATTCAAATACATTAACAAAACTCACACAGTTCTAATATTTTTAACAATTACTAAAAAAATATCTTGGGAAATGACCTAATTCTCTGATTCTTAAATGTTCCTATGATGAATAGTTCTCGTTACTGAAGACACGAGTGTGCGAAATGGTTGCGTTTAGCTGAGCTACCATAATAACGACTAAAAATACAATATAAATAAGTTTTTTTTTGACTTGATACATTGACTTTTTCTTTACTAAGGATTACTTATGTTAATTATGTCCCTAACCTAACCTGACCTGACCTGACGTGACCTGACCTGACCTTACCTGTGAAGTGAAGGTACGAATTTAGATAAGGTAAAATTGGAGTGGTGTAATTTTAATTAAATTTTTGAACGATGTGTAATTTACATTAAACCAAACAATAAGGTCAAACACATACTTTAACTTACGAAGAATTTCACTAAACGAACCTCTGTGAATCTAGGCCTTAGGGAGTAACACAACGCATTCAGTTATATAATTCTTGGCGACTTTGACAACGCCATTACCGTAATTTATGAAGATTATTTAGGTAACAAATGTAATGTAAATGCTTATATGAAGACTGACATTAATATCTGGATTAGTGCGTCTGCTTGAGCGTTATTACAGAATTAATCATATTTAATCGCCCAACAACTGCCTGAATAATTAATTAGGAGGAGGTTCTCTGCTTCCTGATGCTACGCTGTGCCACATCTTTCTGCTGTGGTGGTCCTGTTTAGTTCAGGGTCTTAGTATTGCTGTGGTGGTTCTGTTTAGTTCAGGGTCTTAGTATTGCTGTGGTGGTCCTGTTTAGTTCAGGGTCTTAGTATTGCTGTGGTGGTCCTGTTTAGTTCAGGGTCTTAGGATTGCTGTGGTGGTTCTGTTTAGTTCAGGGTCTTAGTATTGCTGTGGTGGTTCTGTTTAGTTCAGGGTCTTAGTATTGCTGTGGTGGTCCTGTTTAGTTCAGGGTCTTAGTATTGCTGTGGTGGTCCTGTTTAGTTCAGGGTCTTAGTATTGCTATGGTGCCATATGTACAATATACAAACATAAAATTTAATATCCTAATTTAGTTTTTTTTAACGTACCGTATGTGTGTGTGACTGTTTGTACATCAACGCCATTGCTTAAAACACATTAGAGCTCAGATTAGGCGCGGGGGTTAATCATTAAGTCCCCTGGCTGTTAATTCTTGTAGAGTAAAAGTTAATGGTCAGTTATCGAGGAAGAACGCTGACGAATTTTAAGAGTAAGTTTGGGGGAAGTTTTTTCTTGTAGCTATGGTAATAATGTGAGTGAAGATTCTCCTTGTTCAACATCACCCTGTAAGAACTAGCTGAACATCACCGTGTAAAAACTAGCTGAACATCACCCTGTAAGAACTAGCTGAACATCACCCTGTAAAAAAAAAGCTAGAATGGTTGGGAAAGAGTTTTAAACGATCGCTATTCCAATATTCATTACTTCCATGAGTTAATGGTGGTGTAAAAAGCTGTTTCTCTTCCCTCTGGACATAATTTATGAGGGCCACTTTAAACTAGTCATAAATTACCATTATATTTCAGGTGGTTCAGCATCATTCATCTATGTCCAGGTTCAGTGAGAATTGAAATTTGGTGGTCACTATCCTCGTCCTCATCTCCCCCCCCCCCCCTCCCGCTACGTCTGATTGTGTGGGGGTATAGAGCGGTCTGTTTTGTTTGTCTTTTTGTGTCTGTGTGTGTGTCTGTATGTCTAACTGTGTGTGTATGTGTGTGTGTGCCTGTCTGCCTGTGTGTATGTGTGTGTGTGTGTTTTCCGGTGCTCAGTGTGTGGAAGCGTGTGTGTTTTTTGTTGTATATTATGCTATTTTCTATATGTCTACCTGACAGGTGTACGTCAAATAAACCCGACCCAGCATAACCTAACCCAACCCTACCCTAACCTACCCTAACCTAACCTAACCTAACCTAACCTAACCTAACCTAACCTAACCCTAACCTACCCTAACCTAACCTAACCATGAGGATTTGGATCTCTTCGTTAGTCTGGTGCCTATCAGGGCTGTTATCCAATCTTAGTGGTTATATTGTGTTGTGTTGTGTTGTGTTGTGTTGTGTTGCGTTAGGCTGGGGTACATTAGGAGTGAAGCCTTATTTGACCAATCGTCCACCTGACACTCAACATCGTGTGTGTGTCAATACTTCGTTTGTTGACTTTTTGTGTTGCTGCTGTTGGTGGTGTGTCAGCTTGTTGGCCTCGTCCTACCCTAGCGATTTATCATCCTGTCTTTGTCGGAAGTAATTTTTACCTGTCTGTCTTCGTCGGGTTTACTGTCTGTGTGCCTGTCTCTGTCGGGTTTAGTGGTGCCTGTGTATACTTCTTCATCTGACGCTCTGTCCATTCCCGTGTGTATGTGTTGATCGTTGCTTGTTTGCCTGTCTTGTTAGTGTGGGTGTGGGTGGAGGTGTGTGGGTATGTGTGGAGGTGTGTGGGTATGTGTGGAGGTGTGTGGGTATGTGTGGAGGTGTGTGGGTGTGTGGGTATGTGTGGAGGTGTAGGTGTGTGGGTATGTGTGGAGATGTGTGGGTATGTGTGGAGGTGTGTGGGTGTGTGGGTACGTGTGGAGATGTGTGGGTATGTGTGGAGGTGTGTGGGTGTGTGGGTATGTGTGGAGATGTGTGGGTATGTGTGGAGGTGTGTGGAGATGTGTGGGTATGTGTGGAGGTGTGTGGGTATGTGTGGAGGTGTATGGAGGTGTGTGGGTATGTGTGGAGGTGTGTGGGTATGTGTGGAGGTGTGTGAGTGTGTGGGTATGCGTGGAGATGTGTGGGTATGTGTGGAGGTGTGTGGGTATGTGTGGAGGTGTAGGTGTGTGGGTATGTGTGGAGGTGTGTGGGTATGTGTGGAGGTGTGTGGGTATGTGTGGAGGTGTAGGTGTGTGAGTATGTGTGGAGGTGTGTGGGTATGTGTGGAGGTGTAGGTGTGTGGGTATGTGTGGAGGTGTGGGTGTGTGGGTATGTGTGGAGGTGTGTGGGTATGTATGTAGGTGCTAGTGGTATACCCGTTCAACTCCCGTCTAAGTAATGTTGGTAGTTCTATCTGTCTATATTTTCACCTGTCTGTCTCTCATATATTAATCCTCCTGTCGGGTGGATCTTTCCTGTTTATCTCCAGTTGATTAAAATCTGTCCATCTTCTTCATACACTGACCTGACTCTGAGCTGAGCGTTCTGTCTATCTGTCTGTCCATCTTGGAATCCGATCTAATAGTTCAGAATAAATTATATTGTCTTGAACTGTGTGTGTAGGTAGATGGCGTGTCGTCTGCTCTGGCAATAGAAGTGTCTGTGTGGCTACTCTGTCTGTCTGTCTGTCTGCTTGTCTGTCTGTCACGTGGCCACAATACAACAACTCTCTTTGTCATGCAGAAACAGACCCACGAACAATGTGCAATTTTTCACGAGTGTGTTTGCATTTTCCCTCCCTCCCTCCCTCCCTCCCAGCATTATAATGGAACTGTGTTGTCCTTCTTAGCCAGCGCGCGAAGGAAGAAAATTTCCCCGGCTTTTTGTCCCGGAGAAGCGAGCAGAATAAGTCACCTCACTCGCCAAATTTACGGCCGGGGAGAAATATGAAAGTTTCCTAGGACGTGAAGATGCTGAGAGCCGATGTTGTTGGGAGGTGGAGGGTGCTGCTGGGAGGGTGGGGTTGTTGGGAGGTGAGGTTGCTGGGGGTGAGGTTGCTGGGATAGGAAGGGTGAGGGAATGAGGTTGCTGGGAGGTGAAGGTTGCTGGGAGGTAAGGTTGCTGGGGGTGGGGTGAGGTTGCTGGGGGTCGGGTGGGGTGAAGTTGCTGGGATGTGAGGTTGCTGAGAGGTGAGGTTGCTGGTGGGAGGAATATGAAGGTCTTTAGCTGTGAATTTGCTGAGAGGTGAAGGTGCTGAGATGTTACCTTCCTAGAACCAGTGAGTGCTAGGGAGTGCTGGAAACAGGAAGAGGTCTGCTGACACACACACACACACACACACATACACACACACACACACACACACACACACACACACACCCTCTCAACCTCCTGTACACCGGTTAAACTAAAGATAACGACCGTCTATACAAGTCCATAGAAGTTAATTAAGGTAATTCTACAACAAACAACAGATCAGGTCAATACTAAGGTCATATCAAGTGTAAAATGCCATAAGGTATTTTGAGTCCTGAGAGATTATACAGAACGAAGGAATATTTAAAATGTAGTAAAGTAGTTACCAAATTATCCACCAGGAGGCAACATTAAGAACATAAGAACATAAGAATGGAGGAAACTGCAGCGGGCCTATTGGCCCATACTGGGCAGTCCCGTTTACACCCAACCCCTATTGCTCATATGAGCATCCAACCTATGTTTGAAGCAATTCAGCGTATTCGAGTTAATGATGATATTTGGTAACTTGTTCCATTCATCCACTACTCTGTTTCCAAACCAGTGTTTACCTATTTCGCGCCTAAATCTAAATTTGTCCAATTTAAAACCATTGTTACGAGTTCGCTCCTGGTTGGATAATTTGAGTACCTTTGTAATGTCCCCTTTGTTTAGCCCTGCCTTCCATTTATACACCTCTATCAGGTCGCCCCTCGCTCTACGTCTCTCAAGGGAGTGCAAATTAAGATGCTTTAACCTGTCTCTATACTCAAGGTTCCTGATACCCGGGATTAGTCTTGTCATTCTCCTCTGGATTCTTTCCAAGGATTCTATATCCATTCTGTAATACGGTGACCAGAACTGGACTGCGTAATCCAGGTGTGGTCTCACAAGAGCAAGATACAGTTTTAGGATGACCTCGCTAGTCTTGTAACTAACACTCCTTTGTATGAACCCAAGTACTTTATTAGCCTTGTTACGAGCAAAAACACATTGTTTACTTGGCTTAAGGTTCCTACTTATCATTACTCCTAAATCTCTCTCGCAGTCGGATTTCTCTATGGCATCGTTGTTCATCTGGTATCTGGTTTCCCTGTTTACATTCCCTATACTGAGTACTTTACATTTGTCAATGTTGAATTTCATCTGCCATTTTTCAGACCATTCGAAAAATTTGTTTAGATCCTCCTGTAGTTTTGCCGAGTCCTCGTCAGATTTGATAACACGTCCTATTTTAGTATCATCAGCAAATTTACTTATGTTGCTGTCTATGCCGATATCTATGTCGTTTATGTATATAATAAACAATAATGGTCCAAGTACTGAGCCTTGGGGAACTCCACTTGTGACGTTGCTCCAATGGGACTTAGTGCCGTTAATGCTCACTCGCTGTTTCCTGTCCTGTAACCACGCCCTAATCCATTTAAGGATGTCACCTTTGATGCCATGAGCTTCTACCTTTCTAATTAGTCTTTCGTGGGGTACTCTGTCGAAGGCTTTGCTAAAGTCGAGATATACCACATCATAATTGTGCCCCTCGTCCACTGATTCGAAAACTGATGAAAAGAATGTTAATAGATTAGTTAGGCAAGAACGTCCGCTTGTGAAGCCATGCTGGGAATCATTGATCAATCTGTGCTTCTCCAGGTGATTTCGAATAGAGTTTGAAATGATTGCTTCCAGTAATTTGCCTACTATTGATGTTAGACTGATTGGGCGGTAGTTAGAGGATAGTGATCTATCCCCCTTCTTGAAGATCGGTATTACATTCGCTATCCTCCAGGATTCTGGTACTACACCTGTTTTTAAGGACATGTTAAACAACTTTGCTAAGGGCATACTAAGCTCTTCCTTACATTCCTTTAATACTCTGGCAAATATCTCATCGGGACCAGGTGACTTATTAGGCTTTAGTTTGTCTATTTGCTTACTAACATCGTTACTAGTCACTACTATCTCACTTAATTTGTTTTCTTCACTATCTCTGAATAGAGTCGGTGCCTCGGGTATCATGTTTAAATTTTCGCTGGTGAAAACTGTTGAAAAATATTTATTCAAATTATTGCTCATTTCTCCGTCGTTATCAGTGAGCTCGCCGGAGTCTGACTGTATTGGTCCAATCTTTTCTCGTGTTTTAGTTTGGTACATTTGGTAGAATCCTTTGGGGTTTGTCTTTGCCTCCCTTGCTATCCTTACCTCATTATTCCTCTTTGCTTTCCTTATCTCGGTTTTAACCCTGCTCGCCAATACCCTATAATAGTCCCGGAGGTGAATTTCGCCACGATTTATCCTTCTACCTATAGCCTTCCTTTGGCCAATGATGCTCTTTAAATAATTATTTATCCATTTAGGGTCATTGTTGTTTGATCTGAGTTTTTTGTATGGTATGTTCTGCCTTTGTGCATTAAGTAACTCACTATTTAAATTGTCGTGGAACTCGGCAATCTCAGATCTCGTTATCAGGTCGGTGTCATCTGTCAGGTTCACGGCCAAGCGCGACACCCCCTCTCTTAGCTGCCTCTTTAAACTGTCAAAGTTTGCCCTTCTGAAATCTGGTACTTTAGTGGAATTTTCCTTACGTCTGCCCTGAAAATCTAACTGGAATCGAATTTCTTTGTGATCGCTGTTTGCAAGTTCGTTCCCTACCTCGACATTGCTAATGAGGTTTTCTCTGTTTGACAAAACTAAATCCAATATATTATTACCCCGTGTGGGTTCGGTTATATGTTGACTTAGGAAACAGTCCTGGATCGTCTCGAGAAAATCCTCTGATTCTGAGTTTCCCGTAAGGTCGGTCCAATCTATTTGGCCAAGGTTAAAGTCGCCTACTATACAGACTTTGTTGTGTATGGAAGCCCTGCGCATTTCATCCCAGATAAGTCGCTCATTGACTCTGTCAAGATTGGGGGGTCTATATATTACTCCTGTGATTAATTTTTCCCGACCGTCGCTTAATTCTATCCAAATTGTTTCTGTATTCCTCTCAGTTTTTATTTCCTTATTTATTTCACACTTCAGATTATCCCTAACATAGATTGCTACTCCGCCTCCTTTCCTGGTCTGCCTATCGGTATGGAACAGTTTGTAACCCGCAATTTGGTATTCGACTGGTAATTCACGTGTGTCTAGGTTGATCCATGTTTCAGTGAATGCAATTATATCGATTTCTTCTGTACATACCAAGGCCCTAATATCATCCATTTTGTTTCTCATACTTCTACTGTTCGCGTAATATACATTTAAGTTAGTCGTGTTCTGAGTCCTTCCCTTACCGCGTTTAGTTTTAAACTCCCTGTCTAATTTAGTTATGTCATCATTCCTAACACTATTTCCCTGTAATCTTTCGCCTTGTTTACCCGCTCCCACTGCAGTCTCCTCCACCCCCGTGCCCCTATGTTCTCTTAGCAGTTTAAAGACTTCGATATCTTTTGAACTGCCCCCTCTAGAGCCCCAGCCAGGGTTGCTACTCCATCCCTAGACAGGTGCACCCCATCCCTAGCATAAAGGTCCCTTCTGCCATAGAAGTTGTCCCAGTTGTCAATGAATGGGACTGATATTGACTTGCAATATCTGTCAAGACGGTCGTTAACACCAACCGCCCTTGACAACCATTCACTGCCAACTCTCCTTCTAGGCAGGACACCGCATATGATAGGGATCCCTCCCTTAGTCCTAATACGATCTATGGCTGCCTTGAACTTATCAAGAAGCTCCTCGCTCCTACACCGGCCAATATCATTGCCTCCTGCACTGAGGCAGATAATGGGTTTGTTCCCATTACCAGACAAGATATTGTCCATCCTGTCAATTATATCCCCCACCCCAGCTCCTGGCAAACACACCCATTACCATCGTCCTCAAGGGGATATGTTATTGTACTCAAAGGATTATGTCATCGTCCTCAAAGGATTATGTCAGCGTCCTCAAAGGATTATGTCATCGTACTCAAAGGATTATGTCATCGTCCTCAAAGGATTATGTCATCGTCCTCAAAGGATTATGTCATCGTCCTCAAAGGATTATGTCATCGTCCTCAATATGTTAAAAAGAAGGGAAGAAAACTGAATAAACTACACAAAGGTATAAGATGAGTGGAAGTATTTGTCTACAGAACCTAATAAAATATAACGTTACTGCACTACAAAGTCAACAAACAATATCTTCACTACACGACGAAATATGATAAAGTTTGTGAGAAAAAGACGCCGCTGTAGGAAGCAGAAGTTAGTGAGCGCCTCAGATGGTCGACTAAGGGAGCCGATACAACTTTACTCCCTGACAAACACAACTTAAGGGAGAGAAAGATGCGTCCCTGGCCCAAGTTGTACCGACAGTGTTGCCAGAGAGGAGGTGACTATACTGACGACAGTGTTGCCAGAGAGGAGGTGACTATACTGACGACAGTGTTGCCAGAGAGGAGGTGACTATACTGACGACAGTGTTGCCAGAGAGGAGGTGACTATACTGACGACAGTGTTGCCAGAGAAGAGGTGACTATACTGACGACAGTGTTGCCAGAGAGTAGGTGTCTATACTGACGACAGTGTTGCCAGAGAAGAGATGACTTTCTCCCCCGTTGTATTAACTTCACAACCAGATGCTTGATGTCGTGCTTGTTATATCAATTTCTATCTTTATCGTTATATAACTATGTGTGAGAGAGAGAGAGAGAGAGAGAGAGAGAGAGAGAGAGAGAGAGAGAGAGAGAGAGAGAGAGAGAGAGTGTATTGAGCATCAGTGAGGGTGACCACGACGTTCTTACTCATAAACCGACCATCAATGGGGAGGATGAGGCGACTGGCTCTGCGGCGCCTGCTAGGAGATCGCCTCTGTGTGTGTGTGTGTGTGTGTGTGTGTGTGTGTGTGTGTGTGTGTGTGTGTGTGTATTAACGTAAGCTAAAACAATAAAAACACTAATAAGTAAAGAAGTAAAACCATATCTAGAATTGAAAAATAACCCATGAATTAAATCTGTCAAGAAAATCAGCTTAAAATGGTTCATAATATAAGCTGTTAAGATGGAAGCTTAAACACCCGGCTGTAACATCAGATCTGAGCAGGAAAGACAACTCTGACACGAAACTGAACGAGAATTATAACAGTTTTCGCAAGTAATACTGCCACTCTCGAACGCAAACTACCCCGATTTCTTGGGTTATAATCGACTTAGTCTTCCTCTCACTCAGTCACAACACTCGCACGGAATAGCTACAAACTGTCTCACATTATATCAAAACTCTCACACAGGATCCATCTGACTTTTCGCACCAAACAAACTTAAACACTCTTGTAGTTCGTCTTGGCTGTCACTCTAAATTCGCCCAGTATTTTCACTCTATCTATCGCACACAGTAGATAGATCACTTCGTTTAGCCATAACTCTCGCACGTTCAACAAACAGCCCTTTCTCACGGTTATAGCCCACCTAATTTCTCACACCTTTGCCCAGTAAACAGTCACCACCTGCCCTTTCACACGAGACGCAGATACTCTCTCTCTCTCTGCCTCTCGCACTCAGTCACAACTACATCTAAAGGGAGAAAGTTGGGGCTGGAGGCCAAGAAGTCGGAGGGAGTTTGACACCAGCCTCTTGCAAGAATTTCCAGCACAACTTACCGCTCTGACCCACCTGAATTTTGTTTACAACTCTTGCTAATGAGGACAAGATTGACGTTCAGGGGAATGTGTGAAGCGTGTGGGAGGTGGATGAACATGTGTGTGGGGGGAGATGTGTGGGAGAGGGGATGTGTAGGAGAGGGGATGTGTGGGAGAGGAGATGTGTGGGGGGGTAGAGTGATACAGATGGCGGTGGATGGACTATGAGCAGCACGTATTACACGCCTCTCTGCTCACATCCTCCTGGGGGGGGGGTTACATATGGGGGAGGAGGAGGAGGAGGAGGAGGAGGAGGAGGAGGAGGAGGAGGAGGAGGAGGAGGAGGAGGAGGAGGAGGTGGAGGAGGAGGAGGAAGAGGAGGAAGAAGAAGAAGAGGACGAGGAGGAGGTGGAGGCGGAAGGGGAGGGCAAAGTATATGAAGAAGGAAGTGAGGAGTAGGAGGAGGACAGAATATATAATGGAGGTGAGAAGGAGAAGGAAGGCAGAGTATATGGTAAAGGAGGTAGGAAGAAGGAGGAAATGAAGAAGAAGAAGAAGAAGGAGAAGGAGAAGGAGGAGGAGGATGAGGAGGGGGAAGAAAAAGTTTGTGACGGGGCATGGACAAAGAGTGGGTAGGGGAGGGAAAATTAATTGGGTGAAGGAGGTCTTGAAAAGTGTGAGATGAGGGATGGGAGTGGAGGCTGACGGAGAAGGAGGAGGAGGAGGAGAGGAAGAGAGGAAGGAACAGGAAAGAAGGAGGATGATGGGAAGGGGAGAAGGAGAGAGAGAGAGAGAGAGGACTGGGAAAGGAAAGGAAGGGAGGGAGGTAGGGAAGGGGAGCACGGAAGTCTCTAGGGAGAAAATATGAGACAAGGAGGAGGCGGAGGAGGAAGAGGAGAGATAGTGTGAGGGTAGGAGGGGGAGGAGGAGGAGGAGAAGGAGGAAGAGAGACGGGGCCTACAGGGAGAAAGACTCACCATAACAAAATCCATAAGAGTAAAAACAGGGGAAGAATATAAACAACGAGGAGAAACATTATAACCAAAACAAAACAAAACAAAACAAGGAAGATACAACCATACAACCATTTTGTTTATAATCAATAGGTAATACACACACAAACACCTTGATTGAGGAAGGTAGGAAATAGGGAGAGAACGTAGGGGAAGGTTGAGAACAGGAAAGGAGGGAAGAATAGGAAAGAAGAGTGTGAATATTACCAAGAAAAAATATTTATAATGTAAGAATTTTTAGAATTTAAGGACGAATATTATTGAAATTACAGTAAACTCTTTATCTCTCAATGACACGAATGACACTGGTATCTAAAGCACTTAAAATAATGAATAACAATAACGCCATCTACCGGTAAATAGCAAAAACGAAACATAAACAAATACGGGTTAATTCATAATATATATAAAATAGTTACATAATAGAGACGCCATTCTCACATAGGTTATATAGACAATACTGTATTATATAGCCTCTGGTTTTTTTTTTTACATCATTGTTATTCTGTCTATCATACTGAAGACCCAGCTCCGTAATACCCGCTGTATACTCATCCTCTGTTGCTAATCCCCGACGTACACAACCACTCGAGCTACTCCCCGCCGTACCTATCCCCGCCACATACTCCCTGCCTCACCCCATCCAGCTACTCCCCACTCCACCCCTACCCCCCCTCCCCCCCACAGACCTCTATATTCCACCAGATATGACCTTGTTTACATTTTTCTTCAAGCATAAACGGTGTTACAACTTCATGGTAAGCGAACATTTACTACCCCGGCTAGTCTAGGTTAGCGCCGCGGTGGATCCCTCCCTTGTGAGAGAATATAACTAAATGGATTTCCTTTCTACGTTTTACCTTACCAAACTCAGGGCAAATTTTCCTAGATACTCTTGTGTGTTTCTCATTCATATCTTGTGAGAAATGTTTATGTCTCAGGTTTGTATATGTTGGTGTTGTTGTTATTATTTATTGTTATTGTCTGTTCTTAAATATTATATCATCTCTGGGAACTCAATAATAATAATAATAATAATAATAATAATAATAATAATAATAATAATAATGAAATACTACAACTACTACTACTACAACTACTACTACTACTACTACTACTACTACTATTACTACTAACAATAACACAGATAAATATTAATTTCACCCTAACACACTCTTCTGAGGTCACTATCACCCTTAAACCTGCAGTGAAAAGTCTCTCTCTCTCTCTCTCTCTCTCTCTCTCTCTCTCTCCCAAAGTCAGTGAGTAGTTTAAAAATCCTCTCATGTAAATACAAATGGAAAGAATTCATTAGAGGCTCCACTTTTCCTGCTCTGATTTCCGCATAGCTGCCATCCTCAACTCTTAGATCTAGTACACCCAACCGTGTCTTCTTGTGATGTGGCGAAGTAATGGAAAGGTTTTGTGGTCGGGGTCTGATTTAGCAACGGTGGATATAATATTTTTTTTCACTGTTAGTTTCTCTTTCTGGTTAATATTTCGGACTTAGTTTGGTTATCAGGTGCTTGTGGTTCTTGTTGGAAGGTGTTTGTTGTTTGTTCTTTGTTATTTGTTATTTTAAAGGGAATGGGTCAACATGTCTTCTCTCATATTATTATCAATTTTATTATATTTGTCTAAACTTATTCTATTTTCGTTTGACATCAAGACAAAGCCGCTGTGTTCTAACGATTGGCTGTCAGTGTTTTAAAGCTTCACCTACTAATGCCGTCAGTATTTTAAGCCTTTCATTTCCTATTCATTTCCCTGCACTGATATTGTAATTGAAAAACAAAAAATATCTAGTTCAACAAAATAGAAAAGCATAATGATTCCATATTTCCCTCATGGTAGTTTAACTAAAGTGAGCAGTACGTAAGTATGGTAATGGTAGTGAGGGTACTTACATCATCATAATAGCGTAGTAGGGTGATCATCGTACACTCTCTCACCTACAATGAAAGATAAAATATAACTAATGATGAACTGCTATATATAATGAACAGATATTGTAAGCATTTGAAAACATATCCTGAATCTGTTGTTCTTGAGGAGCAACTAATGAAAGAGTTTTATATCAACAATAGTTTTAACGTTGAAAATATCAGGGTGATGATATTTGTGTCTCATTAAAGTTATATATTACTTTAATGAGAAACAAATAACGTAGAGACTAAACTATTTCTCACATCTATACTAGCCATGACATATACACCAGGGTGATTGAAGCGACCCACCAGTGTTTACAATCGTCCCCTAAGGTCCTAACCACTCTTAATTACTGCTCTAATGAACAGAAAAGTGGTTTTAGAGCCTTTTAACCTGTCTTAATCCCATTCCAACGATCCCCACTTTTTCAAGTTTGATTCTTACCTCTCATTAAATTTAATACCTATCGACATCCCCCACTTAAAGAATCATTAATTTCGCCGAGTATTATTTTTACGGCAAAAGTTTCGACGAAAATTGAAATATTTCTAACTCAACGGCAGGATTAATAGAGGTTGATGGTTATAATTTCGCGTCTGTTTTGCCGACGGAGAATATTAGCGGCTTGTCTTGCTGTGGGGAGGGGGGTTTGGTGGGGGGGGGGGGAGTCTCTCAATCGTCATCAATGGAAGATTCAAACCGCAGTCTATATGTTTATTCCAGTCATTATCTGCAAGTGTTTTGTAGGTCTCTTTTTTATCATCTTCTTATATGTATTACTTGTTTATTTTTATCCCCATTGCCTTTTTGTTTACACTCTTGCTTTATCAGTGTCGTATATATATATCTGTTTCCTTCCTGTGTATCGCTACTTCATTCTTCTCTTATGAAACGTTGATAATTTAATTCTTCCTCCCATCTACTATTCTTAATCTCCAACCGTGACGACGCCACCTCCTCTTGCCCCTCCCTTCCTCTCCCTCCCTCCATGACTCTTACATCACCACCCTCTCCCACCCCCTACAAGGACAGGGTTCTAATATTTACAATGCACTGTCTACTCTAGGCATGTTTACATTCTAGCGTAGAGCGGTAGAATTTATGCAATGAACTCGACTTAAAATATGTACGTAGAGGGAAAAAGCGTAGGTTATAAATGTATTTGTCCGTGTCAATGGTCATATATTTTTTTTTAGAGGGAGATAAATGAGGGAACGTGAGGGGGCTCGGTATTGCTCTAAATAATGTATGAGAAATATTGACAAGTTTATGATAATGTGGAAATATTTTGGAAGGATTGACAGGAATGTTAACTGAGTATCATGAATATACTAAATGAATACTGGAACTAAACATACATCCATACATCCATACATACAGCCATACATCCATACATACATACATACATACATCCATAAAATTATATATACGTCCATAGATGACCTTCGCTATTGAGGCAGACACCAACAACAAGAGTCTCCACCAGTGACCATATGAGAGTGTAGCAGCGAGCAGTGGCAGCATAAAGGCGTAGGACCAGGAGCATCAGTCCACCCCGGGCCCTTGGAGCTGTGTGTGTGTGTGTGTGTGTGTGTGTGTGTGTGTGTGTGTGTGTGTGTGTGTGTGTGTGTGTGTGGCAATAGAGTGGTAGATATGGAATGGCATTAGGTGATGACAGACAGAAAGACAAAAAGACATTGGCAGGAGCAGGAGCGAAGAGAATGGTATTTTATCTAACGTAGTGATGTTAAGTGCAGGTGGCAAAGCACTTTACTAATTAACACTCTCTCTCTCTCTCTCTCTCTCTCTCTCTCTCTCTCTCTCTCTCTCTCTCTCCCTCACACCCTTCCCTCCATCCCTCACTGTCACCTCAGTCTCTTTATCCCTCCATCATTGCTGTGCCTCACTGAACTTTCCTCTCCATCACTGTTCTATATTTATTATGACGGATTCTTCTCCCTCCCCATCACTGCTACCTGACCCTAGTTTCCTCCCCATCACTGCTACCTGACCCTAGTTTCCTCCCCATCACTGCTACCTGGCTCTAGTTTCCCTCCCCATCACTGCTACCTGGCTCTAGTTTCCCTCCCCATCACTGCTACCTGGCCCTAGTTTCCCTCCCCATCACTGCTACCTGGCTCTAGTTTCCCTCCCCATCACTGCTACCTGGCCCTAGTTTCCCTCCCCATCACTGCTACCTGGCTCTAGTTTCCCTCCCCATCACTGCTACCTGGCTCTAGTTTCCCTCCCCATCACTGCTACCTGGCCCTAGTTTCCCTCCCCATCACTGCTACCTGGCTCTAGTTTCCCTCCCCATCACTGCTACCTGGCCCTAGTTTCCCTCCCCATCACTGCTACCTGGCTCTAGTTTCCCTCCCCATCACTGCTACCTGGCTCTAGTTTCCCTCCCCATCACTGCTACCTGGCTCTAGTTTCCCTCCCCATCACTGCTACCTGGCTCTAGTTTCCCTCCCCATCACTGCTACCTGGCCCTAGTTTCCCTCCCCATCACTGCTACCTGGCCCTAGTTTCCCTCCCCATCACTGCTACCTGGCTCTAGTTTCCCTCCCCATCACTGCTACCTGGCTCTAGTTTCCCTCCCCATCACTGCTACCTGGCTCTAGTTTCCCTCCCCATCACTGCTACCTGGCTCTAGTTTCCCTCCCCATCACTGCTACCTGACCCTAGTTTCCCTCCCCATCACTGCTACCTGACCCTAGTTTCCTCCCCATCACTCTTACCTCATTCTTTCTTTTTCCTATTTTCTTTTTTTTTTCTCGGTCTAACCTCAGTGGGGAGATAAACATGACAGTCTACCCTCAGTGGGGAGATAAACATGACAGTCTACCCTCAGTGGGGAGATAAACATGACAGTCTACCCTCAGTGGGGAGATAAACATGACAGTCTACCCTCAGTGGGGAGATAAACATGACAGTCTAACCTCAGTGGGGAGATAAACATGACAGTCTACCCTCAGTGGGGAGATAAACATGACAGTCTACCCTCAGTGGGGAGATAAACATGACAGTCTAACCTCAGTGGGGAGATAAACATGACAGTCTAACCTCAGTGGGGAGATAAACATGACAGTCTACCCTCAGTGGGGAGATAAACATGACAGTCTACCCTCAGTGGGGAGATAAACATGACAGTCTAACCTCAGTGGGGAGATAAACATGACAGTCTACCCTCAGTGGGGAGATAAACATGACAATCTACCCTCAGTGGGGAGATAAACATGACAATCTACCCTCAGTGGGGGAGATAAATAACAGTTGACCTACAATGAAACAAATCCTACTCAATACACTTTTCTCTTCCCGTCGTCTCCTCTTCCTTTGCTTCCTCCTCTCTGATTTACTTACCTCTTCTTATTTTCTCTCCTCCTCCTCCTCCTCCTCCCTCTCTTCCCTATCACCACTCTTTACTGTACCCCCTTCCTTCTCCCTCCCTCTCTCTAATCTTCTTAACATTTCCCATTCTTTTGTCCCCTTCCATAACTCCTCTCTATCCCCTTCCCCCTTCTCTCCCCCCCTTCCGTTTCTTCTTCCACTCACCCTCACCCTCTCTCTTTCCCTCCTCCCTGACCCTCTCCCCACTCCCTGACCCTCTCCCTCCCTCCCTGACCCTCTCTCCCCCTCCCTGACCGTCTCTCCCCTCTCCCTGACCCCGGCCACTTCATCGGAGACGCGACACTCACGTTGCCTCACAAAATTCGCCTGAAGGTGAAAATCTAATGGGGTTTTGACGGATATGTCGATCATATGTGAAGGGTGACAAGAAAGAGAGGAATGGGTGGAATGGGGGGAAGGAAAAGACAAGGAAAAGGATAGAGGAATGGGTGGAATAAAGAGAGGAATGGGTGGGGTGGATGAGGGAAAAGAGCCGAAAAGAGGAATGAAGAATGGGTGAAATGGGCGAAGGAAAAGAGAGGAATGGTTGAAAAAAGACACGGAAAGAAAAGAGGGAAGGAAAAAAAGGAAGAAAGAACGATAAGTGGAAAGAAGCTTTGAGGGAAGGAAAGGAGGATGGTGCAAGGAAAGGAGAAAGGATTAGAGAAAGCGATGCAGGAGAGGAGAAAGAGTGAGAGAAAGGGGTGCAGGGAAGGAAAGAGGAAGAGGGAAAGTTACGAGGAGAAGAACGAATTATGAAGACATTCTGAGAGAGATTGGATGAATAGAGAAAAATAAATAAAAGTAAGAGTAAGAGATACGTGATAACCAGAGTAAATAGAAAGAAATGGAAAGATAAATGAAAGAAATTGATAGCAGCAACTCGACAACGAATCAAAAACGTAGAGAAAATAGAGTCCCACAGCTCTCTCTCTCTCTCTCTCTCTCTCTCTCTCTCTCTCTCTCTCTCTCACCCAGTCCCCCAGTCCTCTCACTCTCTCCCTCCTCTTCCTTCAACTAGTCTCTCAGTCGTCTCATTCTCTCTCCTTCTCTTCCTACTTTACACAGTCTTCTCCCTTTGTCTTTGCCCTCACTCTCTCAATCCTCTGTCTCTCTCTCTCCTCCTTACCTTCTTACTCCTTCCTTATCCAGTCTCCTCCTCCTTCCCCTTACCTCCTGCCCCTCTCTCTCATCATCCTCCTCTTTCTTCCTCCTCTTCTCCCTCTTCCCCTTCTTCCTCACCTCCCCCCTCTCTTCCTTCCTCCCTCTCTATCTCTCCCCTTCTCCTCCTTCCTCCTCTCTTCTTCCTTCTTCTCCCCCTCCTCCTGCTACTCGAACCCAGAAGCGCATTAAGACAACGGGAGAACGAAGGCTACAATTAGAGAAGAACCGAGACGAAGCTGCTGACCCGACAACCCCGGAACTCCTCGCTGGAAATGACGCCTAGGACCGGGGGAGGGGGAGGGGGGAGGGGGGGGGGGTGAGAAAAAGGGGGGCGGAGGAAGGGGGGAAGAATGTGGTGAAGAGTAGGAGGGAGGTACAGATGAGGGTAAGGAAAGGGGGTGAAGGGGTAGGAAAAAAGGGGTGTAAAGGGGAAAAGAAAAGGACGAGGGAGGTGGAGATAAGGGCAAGAAAGGAGGTGAAGGGGGGATGAGGGAAGAGATGAGGGTAAAGGAGAGTTGAAACGGACGAAAAGGTAGAGAAAAGGCTGGATTAAAGTGGAAAGGGGCGAGGGAGATTGCGTAAGGGAAAGAAAGGAGAGTGGAGAGGGTTAGAGAGGGGAGAATAATGATAAGAAAGGTAAAAAAAGGGCAGGATTAGGGTAGAAAAGGGAGAGGGAGATATTGAAAGGGTCAGAATGATGTGTAAAGCTCATGGGAGTGAGAGAAAGGGAAGAATGGGACAAAAATTTATAAGACAAGGAAAATGAGAGGAACAAAAAAGGCAGCGAAAGGGAAATAAAAGAGAGAATATAAGAACAAGGAAAAGGGAGGAAAAGGATATGATAAAAAGTGAATAGAAGAAAGAAAAGGTGAAGTAACATCAAATCCTCAAGTTACAATAGAGAAAGGTAGGAAAGATAATGCAAGAGTGGAGAGGGAAAGAAAGAGGTGATAAGAGGAACAAAAAAGGAACACAAACACCAAGAAGGAGAGAGAGAGAGAGAGAGAGAGAGAGAGAGAGAGAGAGAGAGAGAGAGAGAGAGAGAGAGAAGAATAAGAAGAGGCAAGAATAACAAGAGGGAAGAATGAGAAGAGGGAGGGAAGAATAAGAGGTGGTACTTGAGGGGTCGAAGGCTTTAAGGCGGTTAGGCTGTCCGTGCATGTGCTGAGGATACTGAAGGCTTAGGTGGTAGTGGTGGTGGTGGTTCGTGATGTAGTGGTGGTGGTGGTGGTGGTAGCTGTTGTTGTAGTGGTAGTGGTTGCTGTTGTTGTTGTTGTTGTTGTTGCGAGATAGTGTTTTTTGATGTTTGGTGGTGGTGGTGGTTGTTGATGTTGTTTTTGTTGTAGTAGGAGTGGTGGTGGTTGTTGTTCTCGTTGTTGTGGCGGTGGTAGCGAGAGGCAGGTGGTGAATAGTCAGAAATACAGTAACTGGTAGTATAGCCAAACCAACTGACCCCTCCCCCCCCTCACACACCGAGACAGAGGTCAGTATAGCTAGACCCACACTGACCCCCCCACACCGAGACAGAGGTCAGTATAGCTCGACCCACACTGACCCCCCCACACCGAGACAGTAAGCGTCAGACACAGGGCAGTATAGCCAGACTGGTGTGTTAGGGCAGCACTCGGGGGAACACGGGTGAGCTCCGGCACACTACTCTCCACAGTTAATGGGTGGCTCAGGCGGCCGACAGTTACCTGAGGGCGGTGGTGAGGCAGACAATACACTGGTGGGGAAAGGACTCGCTGGGTGGAGGGGGAGGGGGAGTGCAAACGGGGGTCGGGGGTGTGTGGGGGAGGGGGGTCGTCGGGGGTGTGTGGGTGGTCGGGGGGGGGGGGTCGTGGGGTAGTGGGGGGGGGAACTTCAAGAGAGGGAGGTTTGGACATTGCCTTATCCACGCAGGAAATGTGTCTTCAAATACCACCCACATAATATCCTGAAACACTTTCTTCACGTCTTTCTTCGTGTGATTATTTCTGGAGTGTCTTTCTCACCCAATACATCTTTAATACTTATCTATTCTTGTTCATAATACTAATTGGTTTGTTCCCGTAATATGTGAGTTATTTATTAGTGTGTCTTAATTCCTACATCGTGAAGGTTATCGTAGCGGTGTTTGCTCTCCGTATTCATCCGTGTCTGTTAAAATTAAAGCTTCACACCCAAAATGAAACGCTGTAACAAGAGCTCTTTTATGCAGCCTCCCTTTATATTCTGTAAAGGGCTGCTTCCTCTTTCATCGAGGCCTCCAGAGCACATACAATTCTTCTTCCTCTGCTTTTCTTCTTTATCATCGCCACAATACACTCCTTCCGGGGTACGGCTGCCTCTTGTCTCAAGGGTCGCTAGTTTGTTCCTGAAGCTCTCCCAGTCCACCCAGCTGTAAAGGGGTACGTAGCTTTACAGTTGGGGAAGTGAAAGCGGTCGAGTGCAATGCCGATCACTGTGCTTCCTCGATTACCGAAGTCTTAGTAAACAGTGAACTATACACACTGTCCCCAACGAGTCGTCATGCCTATGGGACCCAATTTCATAGTTTGTTTTTTTCCAATATAATGTCTTCACACCCCTAAGATCTTCCTCTGACGTAGTAACATACAATAACACTGTACTTCTCACTCTTACTTACTCTTACACACTCTTGCTCTCAACACCGTCGTCGTGATACTCACCTTCACCGATACAGTTGACACCGTTTAGCTCAGTTACTCCTCAGGCTCAGCTAACAGAAGGTGTGTGACAGCTTCCCTTCCTGGCCCAGATGAGCGTCAACAGCCAGCCACTCTCACTCACCTCACACGTTACTCCAGCTATAAAACACGGAAACAAACCCGTTGACGATACACTGACGCTACACTAACATACACTGACGCTACACTAACACACACTGACGCTACACTAACATACACTGACGCTACACTAACACACACTGACGCTATACTAACATACACTGACGCTACACTAACATACACTGACGCTACACTAACACACACTGACGCTACACTAACACACACTGACGCTACACTAACACACACTGACGCTACACTAACATACACTGACGCTACACTAACATACACTGACGCTACACTAACACATACTGACGCTACACTAACATACACTGACGCTACACTAACACACACTGACACTACACTAACATACACTGACGCTACACTAACATACACTGACGCTACACTAACATACACTGACGCTACACTAACATACACTGACGCTACACTAACACACACTGACGCTACACTAACATACACTGACGCTACACTAACATACACTGACACTACACTAACACACACTGACGCTACACTAACATACACTGACGCTACACTAACATACACTGACGCTACACTAACATACACTGACGCTACACTAACACACACTGACGCTACACTAACACACACTGACGCTACACTAACATACACTGACGCTACACTAACATACACTGACGCTACACTAACATACACTGACGCTACACTAACATACACTGACGCTACACTAACATACACTGACGCTACACTAACATACACTGACGCTACACTAACATACACTGACGCTACACTAACATACACTGACGCTACACTAACATACACTGACGCTACACTAATGTACACTAACATATACTTCACGTTACTCACTCGCATCATCGTCAACAATCATACAAATAATACAATAAATAATACAATAAATAAATAAATGCCTACAATACAACAATGAACACTACATAGCATGAGCTCATATAAAGGTCCTACTCTATAGCGACATACACAGGTCCTCTCTATACGACCAACACAGGGTCCTCCTATACGACCTACACAAGCCTCCTACGTACCATACACAGGGGTCCTCTCTATAGCGACCATACACAGGGTCCTCTCATAGTGACCAAACACAGGGGTCCTCTCTATAGTGACCATACACAGGGTACCTCTCTATAGTGACCATACACAGGGTCCTCTCTATAGCGACCATACACAGGGTCCTCTCTATAGTGACCATACACAGGGGTCCTCTCTATAGCGACCATACACAGGGGTCCTCTCTATAGTGACCATACACAGGGGTCCTCTCTATAGCGACCATACACAGGGGTCCTCTCTATAGCGACCATACACAGGGGTCCTCTCTATAGTGACCATACACAGGGGTCCTCTCTATAGTGACCATACACAGGGGTCCTCTCTATAGTGACCATACACAGGGGTCCTCTCTATAGCGACCATACACAGGGGTCCTCTCTATAGTGACCATACACAGGGGTCCTCTCTATAGTGACCATACACAGGGGTCCTCTCTATAGTGACCATACACAGGGGTCCTCTCTATAGTGACCATACACAGGGGTCCTCTCTATAGTGACCATACACAGGGGTCCTCTCTATAGTGACCATACACAGGGGTCCTCTCTATAGTGACCATACACAGGGGTCCTCTCTATAGTGACCATACACAGGGGTCCTCTCTATAGTGACCATACACAGGGGTCCTCTCTATAGTGACCATACACAGGGGTCCTCTCTATAGTGACCATACACAGGGGTCCTCTCTATAGTGACCATACACAGGGGTCCTCTCTATAGTGACCATACACAGGGGTCCTCTCTATAGTGACCATACACAGGGGTCCTCTCTATAGTGACCATACACAGGGTCCTCTCTATAGTGACCATACACAGGGGTCCTCTCTATAGTGACCATACACAGGGGTCCTCTCTATAGTGACCAAACACAGGGGTCCTCTCTATAGTGACCATACACAGGGGTCCTCTCTATAGTGACCAAACACAGTCAATATATCACTAAATCAAACGAAATCAACAACAAACACAATAATAGTGATGTAATATTCCTCTCTCCCTGTGTGTGTGTGTGTGTGTGTGTGTGTGTGTGTGTGTGTGTGTGTGTACG
The DNA here is from genome assembly GCA_958450375.1 of Homarus gammarus. Classification (NCBI taxonomy): domain Eukaryota; kingdom Metazoa; phylum Arthropoda; class Malacostraca; order Decapoda; family Nephropidae; genus Homarus; species Homarus gammarus. The sequence continues at coordinate 1,013,002 of CAUDMG010000418.1, read as the reverse complement.
TCCATGTCAGTCTGTATGTCTGTTTGTGTTTGTGTTGAACCTCTGACGTCATTTCGATCTATTATTTACCGAAGATGTACCGAATTATATTATGGTATTGTCGGTCTGTCGGTCTGTCGGTCCTCAACATGATTTCCGAACCATAAATCGAGTTCCCGTTCCTTGACCTAACGGAGAGGAAGACCCATAATGAGAGAGAGAGAGAGAGAGAGAGAGAGAGAGAGAGAGAGAGAGAGAGAGAGAGAGAGAGAGAGAGAGAGAGAGAGAGAGAGAGAGAGAGAGAGAGAGAGAGAGAGAGAGAGGCACTGGGTGAAAGGAGAGGAAAAGTATTGCATTAAGCTAGAAATTTTGAGCAGGTTAGGTTAAGTTAGGTTAGGTTAGGTTAGGTTAGGTTAGTAATAGATAGTTAATATCAGTGATCATGTGACAACGCCTCTACACACACACACACACACACACACACACACACACACACACACACACACACACACACTAAAAAAACACACTCTCTTTGCCACTAATATTTCAAACAACGACATACAAACACGTAATGGAGAATTTATCGTCTATTGGCGGAATAACACACGGGGCACGCAATCATTGAGGTTGACCGCGGCCAAACGTAAATCCTGGACTTTTGGCGGCAGGCAATTCAGTGTTCGAGTGAATTATGGCTTAAAGGCAGAGATTTAATATAGTGTATGTGAGGTATAGTGGCGTATTGTTTTGGTGGTGCACGGTGGGCGATGTATGATGGCGCAATGATGTAGAGGTGTAAGTGAGAGAGAGAGAGAGAGAGAGAGAGAGAGAGAGAGAGAGAGAGAGAGAGAGAGAGAGAGAGAGAGAGAGAGAGCAGCGTGACCAGTCTTGAAGTGATACATCAATTAAAACTTTAAACGAGTTTTCTCCAACTAAGTGAAAGAAATTTAAAGGTTTACCGATGCCATCAAATAAACAAAAGAGTCTCTTGTTAAAACTGGTTTATTGAATTTCTAGTTCGTGCTTAAGACCTAAATTGAAGAAGAGGAGAGGAATAAAGAGGTAATGAGAGGAGAATAAGAGAATAAAGGTGAATTATATAGTAAATAACACAATACTAATGAATATAAGAGGAATGAGGTGATAAGAAAATAATGAACAGAAGTTTATTAATAAGTAAATGACAATATGGTGATGTTATGTTATGTTATAGTTATATGTTATAAGATTAGGTTAGGTTAGGTTAGGTTAGGTTAGGTTAGGTAGACAGTCCCGTGGAATGTCATCCTCAAGCTTGGTGTTGCTCTAGATTATTACAAGGTAAATAATTATAAATGTTTTGTTAATTACTTGGTAGATTAACTTAGACTTGAAATAAAATCTGTGTGTGAGAGAGAGAGAGAGAGAGAGAGAGAGAGAGAGAGAGAGAGAGAGAGAGAGAGAGAGAGAGAGAGAGAGAGAGAGAGAGATTGTACCAGGAGGAAGCAAGGCCCTCTTATGCCGCCCTGCTGGCTTCTGGAGAGCTGTGTGTCGGTTTTTAGCGGGACACAGACAACGAGAGAGAGAGAGAGAGAGAGAGAGAGAGAGAGAGAGAGAGAGAGAGAGAGAGAGAGAGAGAGAGAGAGAGAGAGAGAGAGAGTTATTTCTACCGTATAAAGACAATTACCTGATTTGCTATACCTGGAGATTACGCTAGGTTAGGTTAAGTTAAGTTAGGTTACGTTGTGTTGTGTTATGGTTAGGTTAGGTTAGGTTAGGTTAGGTTAGGTTAGGTTTGGTCAGCGTGAAACATGAAATAAACAACTTTAGGAGTTAAAAGACGTGGAGAGCAAAGGCAACGACGATAAATAATTCCTCCACTGTCAGAAGAGAGGAAGGGAGAGAAAAGAGTAACACAGAATGCCCGATCAAGGCTGTCAGGAGCAGGAGGGAGGGAGGGAGGGAGGGAGAGGGCGAGGGAGGGAGGGAGGGAGGGAGGGAGGGAGAGGGCGAGGGAGGGAGGGAGGGAGGGAGGGAGGGAGGGAGGGAGTGGAGGTGGTAGGTTGAAGTAAGAGGAGGAGGAAAGGGAGGAGAGTGGTGGTGATGGGAGTGAAAGGAGGAGGCTTTTGGAGTGGGGGAGTGAGCGGGTGCGGGGGAAGGCTGGGAGTAAGGGATGGAGTTTGGCGAGGGATAGAGGTGAAAGGAGAGGGATAGAGGTGAGAGGAGGGATAGAGGTTGGAGAGGAGGTAGAGTAAGGCGATTAGATTAGGTTAGGTTATATTGGCCTCTTAAAAGCAACGGCAACGACTAAATAGGCAACCATAGACCCGCTTCCCCCTCCCCCCCCCCCCCCATCTCTCTCTCTCTCTCTCATCAGGGAGGTACAGTAGAGCCTGGTTGGTATCGCCCCATATATCCTGTCAAAGCCCTTGTAGGAGTCAATAATCAAGATCCGTCAGTCAACCAATAAGGTAACAAACTGAAGGACCCGCCCGCAGAAGACGGTCAGTAACACAGCCCAGGGTAGCCAAGACGATAAGCATAACCAAAGAACGACATATTTAACAAAACACAAGTTAACTTTTCTTAAACATAAACAAAAGTAAGACATAAACACATAAATTGAAGCAGGTGGGTGATACAATTAAGGTGTGAAGGGGTTATATCAAAGGGTGAAGCTACTATTAACAGTATTTCACAAGGTAGGGTTCTCCAAGGAAGCAGCAAGTGTGTCTACTGTACTGTACGGTGTGGTGGCCAGATTGTCAAGGTGTATGTGTCAATTGTGATACCTGAGGGATGATTCTGATACTTCACCTGGTAAACCTATTCACTCGTCTCTATATACTACAGTTATGCGGTCAATCCTCATTATATGTAAAAAAGAATATCATAATTAGTATATGATATTAAACTGTCTTTTTTCCAGTGTGTGTGTGTGTGTGTGTGTGTGTGTGTGTGTGTGTGTGTGTGTGTGTGTGTGTGTGTGTGTGTGTGTGTGTGTGTGCGTTAAAATATCAAATCCACAATGCTTGGTTTTCGTCTCCCCAACACAGGAGGAAGACGCACATGCTGACTACATAAATACGTCAACGTTATAACCCCAGGAATCCAACAAAGCTCTTCGTCGTATTCTGATATCCCAGAAAACTTTCCAGGAATTCCCAAGAAAAAAAAGAAAGAAAGAAAGAAGAAAAAAAAATACAAAAGAAGGAAACAAAAGACTCTCATCAAAAGTCAGGCGGCGGATGACGAGACGTGTTCAAGCGAAGGAACTATTTTTTTCCTTCTGATTTATGAAAAAAAAAAAAATCCCAGATAGAGATGGATAGATGAATGGATGAATAGACGAACGGGCAGATGGGATATATATATATGAACTATCTTGGCATATCATGGTGATCGAAGTCTGGTAACGTAAGAAAAATTTTGATCTTAAGAAGCAATATAGTTGTGTTGGTCATGTGAGGGAGAACGAGACACGGCGGCGGAGGGATGTAGCGAGAGTGTAGTAATGGCGGCTGTGGTCCTCGAAAAAAATGGAAACAGGCGGAAAGTGGAAGCAATTGATGGAGGAATAAAAAAAAAATATCAACCCCGACTCGACACTGTAAAATGAACCTGGGAACAGAGGCAATTAATCTGAAGTGATATGATACGAAGGTTAATAAAAATGACTAAAAAAAACATCGGATAGTATGAATATAGATCTGTCATTTAGATGTAAGTGAATGAAACTCGTGTAAAATCTATGCAGCTCTGGACTCTATCTCGGTAGACAGATGATAACAAAAGATATCTGTGTTTGTCTCAACTGAGGAAGATCTCATTTGTATGTAACGTGGAGCTAGTGAGATAACTACCATTGGGACATGCAGGGATAGGGGAGGAGGAAAGGAGGTGATAGGAGAGGAGGGAGAGGAAGAAAAGGGAGGGGAGAGGTAGACAAGGATGGGTGGGGAGGGAAGAGATGGGGAGGGAAGAGATGGGGAGGGAAGAGATGGGGAGGGAAGAGGGGAGGGTAGAGTTTGGGATAGAAGTGGGAGAGGAGGAACCAGGCGGGGAGGAACGCATCTCTGTCAGTATGGTGTGTTTCTCCTCCCGCATACAAAGTAGGGTGAAGGGCGCCCAGTCGTGCGGAATCATCCCCAAACATTCCAGCTCCTGACGACCCCCTGCCCTTCAAGTGTTCAGAACAACACACACACACACACACACACACACACACACACACACACACACACTATATCAATTTACACATATTAAAAATGTCTATTTGTTTGCATAAAGGAAACAAAAATAAGGTATCGGTAATGTGAAGACTCAATGAAACATAACAAAGGAGAGAGAGAGAGAGAGAGAGAGAGAGAGAGAGAGAGAGAGAGAGAGAGAGAGAGGAAAGCAGTAAAAACAGAAAAGAAGAACAAGAACAGGGAAAACAGCACAGTCCGTGGAGGAAACTGCTGAGTGTGTGAACGTGTGTCAGGTCACCAAGTAGTGTGACTGTGACCCAACCAAGAGGACCATTAGCGTGAGAGGAAACACACTGTTTACTTACTTCCCATAGTGGAGTGCTTGTGTGTGTGTGTGTGTGTGTGTGCGCGTGTGTGTGTGTGTGTGTGTGTGTGTGTGTGTGTGTGTGTGTGTGTGTGTGTGTGTGTGTGTGTGTGTGTGTGTGTGTGTGTGTGTGTGTGTGTGTCATAAAACCCTTCAATAGGCGTTAATACAGACTTCTTCATGGCACTACACAGCCTTCTTTCATTTAACATACAGCATATCACTATCCTTCTTTCACCTCACAGCATATCACTATCCTTCTTTCACCTCACAGCACATCACTCTATCCTTCTTTCACCTCACAGCACATCACTCTATCCTTCTTTCACCTCACAGCATATCACTATCCTTCTTTCACCTCACAGCATATCACTATCCTTCTTTCACCTCACAGCACATCACTCTATCCTTCTTTCACCTCACAGCATATCACTATCCTTCTTTCACCTCACAGCACATCACTCTATCCTTCTTTCACCTCACAGCACATCACTCTATCCTTCTTTCACCTCACAGCACATCACTCTATCCTTCTTTCACCTCACAGCATATCACTATCCTTCTTTCACCTCACAGCATATCACTATCCTTCTTTCACCTCACAGCACATCACTCTATCCTTCTTTCACCTCACAGCATATCACTATCCTTCTTTCACCTCACAGCATATCACTATCCTTCTTTCACCTCACAGCACATCACTCTATCCTTCTTTCACCTCACAGCACATCACTCTATCCTTCTTTCACCTCACAGCACATCACTATCCTTCTTTCACCTCACAGCATATCACTATCCTTCTTTCACCTCACAGCACATCACTCTATCCTTCTTTCACCTAACAGCATATCACTATCCTTCTTTCACCTCACAGCATATCACTATCCTTCTTTCACCTCACAGCACATCACTCTATCCTTCTTTCATCTCACAGCATATCACTATCCTTCTTTCACCTCACAGCACATCACTATCCTTCTTTCACCTCACAGCACATCACTCTATCCTTCTTTCACCTCACAGCATATCACTATCCTTCTTTCACCTCACAGCACATCACTCTATCCTTCTTTCACCTCACAGCATATCACTATCCTTCTTTCACCTCACAGCATATCACTATCCTTCTTTCACCTCACAGCACATCACTCTATCCTTCTTTCACCTCACAGCACATCACTCTATCCTTCTTTCACCTCACAGCACATCACTCTATCCTTCTTTCACCTCACAGCACATCACTCTATCCTTCTTTCACCTCACAGCATATCACTATCCTTCTTTCACCTCACAGCATATCACTATCCTTCTTTCACCTCACAGCACATCACTCTATCCTTCTTTCACCTCACAGCATATCACTATCCTTCTTTCACCTCACAGCACATCACTCTATCCTTCTTTCACCTCACAGCACATCACTCTATCCTTCTTTCACCTCACAGCACATCACTCTATCCTTCTTTCACCTGAACTAACACACAATCTTCATTCATTTACTCTATTACCCACCTCTCTTTCTTTCATCCTAACTTAACACCCGGGTCTTCTTTCACTGCACCAGCTTCATCATCCAACAGCTTGTCACTGTCACCAGCTCGTTGAGGCTCATAGTTCCCAGTAACTAGATTATGCAAATAAGTAATTACGTGAGCTTTTCATGTGCAAATCACAAACTTCAGCCTTATTTATATATATTTTTAGGCTCAATAGTAGATAATAATAGTGGTTCCAATTTTTTTAGGATGTAATTGTGATGGTTCCATTTTTTTAAGGCTGTAATTGCGATGGTTCCAATTTCTTTAGGGTGTAATAGTGGGAAGAATTTATTTGATGATAAATTTTTAATTAGACTCATATTCAAGGTTCCAAATTCGATAAAAAAAGATGATTTCTATATTTTCTTGGTATTAGTTGTCAAATATCCTTATAAAATTCCGGTTAGATTAAAATGTGTTATTTATATTGGGAAAGAACATCATTAAATCAAATAAGACTGTTCTTTAAGCCAAATTGTTCAGATATAACATTTCAAATTATTCCTAAACCAAAAATCCAAAATGGCCGCCATAGATTTTGAATAACATTTAATTACATATATAATAGTTTTCTGTAGTATATCAATAAATTATTAAGTAAATATCAATAAATATCTATGAAAGAATTTACATCATAGGTTCTGATAAGTCTAACTACCTATTGATAAACACTACAGGTAGTTAAACATTCACTTGGTCTTACAGCTCTAAAAAAAAAAATTACATATGTATCTTGGGATTTTATTTTATTTATCAACATCCACTCCAGAAAGAAAATGCACAGTAGCTTTTTGTTTTTCTTCGTGTGAGTTGGGTCAAATGATCATGGCCATCTAAAGTTTAAGGCACCAAAAGTGAGGAAATAAGTAGTTTCTGAGCCAAGACCGTGACACTTATAAATTAACGTAGGCGGCAATCTTGGACATTCGGACAATTAGTTAGGGCTAAATTATACGATAGAGTTAAAGGTTTCAAGTTAGTGTAAAATACCCAAAAGAAATGAAACTAAAAAATAAAAAAAATAAAAAAAATAACTAAAAAGAACCGTAAATAAATTTATCTAAAAATATCCCTAAAAAGGTAACTAAAAATAAAAAAAAATAACTAATATGCCCCTAAAAAGTAACTAAAAAACCCTAAAAAAGTAACTAATATGCCCCTATAAAGTAACTAATATGCCCCTAAAAAGTAGCTAAAAAACCCTAAAAAAGTAACTAATATGCCCCTAAAAAGTAACTAATATGCCCCTAAAAAAGTAGCTAAATCTCAGTATATATAAAATAACATTCTATAATCTCTCCTCAAATTATATAACATTTAAACAGGTACAGTATATCCCCCTAACATTTACACTGTACACATTTTTACCATTTTTTTCGACACTCGTACGTAAAGTTTAAAATCTGGTCCACAGAGTCCCGCCCCTCCCTCCATAAATCCTCGTAGTAATTCACAGATCCTCCACTTTTAACTTTCTTAATCCCTTCCATCACAGCCCTCACACATATTTTCTCTCTGAACACTTGACAAACTCAATACTCCTTTGTTCTGACCATTACGTTTGCATTTACTTTTATGCTTCACGTTTGGCAGCACTGTAGGGAAGAATTAATTTGAAGTCTCATACTTATTTGTTGTATTATTTTTCTCAATAGTTATGTGTACTGATCAAGTTTCTCTTTCATATGATGCTTAATTACAGGTGATCACAGGTGGATGTCAACAATTCATGACAGATAAATTTGACAATATAACAGCGGGACAGGATTCAGGCAATTAAAGTAATCAACAGCGTGTAAATATCCCAAAACGTCTTCATGTCATTCAGAGCTGACAGGAAACACTTTCATTACTCCTCAATGTGTTAACAAATCCCTTTCATCCACACTACCATACATAAACGTCACTTAGACCTTAATCTTTCCTCGTAAAAAACAAAGATGAAAAAAAGAAAGGGAAAAAAATGAGACTTACAGCAACAACTAGACTAAATAATTCCTCGGTGACAGGGGGAACAAAAATTCTCTCAGGTGGCGCCGGTGTGTGACAAGGCGACCCTAACGAGGAGTCGGCCTTCTCGCTGTTCCTCCGCCAGTTAATTTGTACCTGTCTGGCAGCATCTATTTATTGCCTCTGGGGAATGCGTGTGCAGTAACCCGGAGCTGTGAAGACGTTGTGCCCAGGGATATACAGCTACTGAGGCCAAGATATAGAGCCAGCTTGTACTCTGGCTCTGGGTCTGTGTCTGACTCTGGCTCTAGGTCTTGGTCTGGGTCTTGTGGAGGAGGGGGGGGGGGGGTGAGCTTGAGTGCAACATATCGTATGTGTCTTAGGATGTGACGTAACGTAGGATGATAGTTATGACTATTCCGCACAGTGCTTTAACTTACATGTATACACACACAAACACACACATAACTACGCACACACACACACACACACACCCACACACACACACACACCCACACATACACACACCCACACACACCCACACACCCCCACACACACACAAACTTTCTAGACAGGTTGAATCAGTCGTGATTGGGAAAACTAAAATTAGATCACATTTCCACCATTCAAATCATGTCTATCTCATCTTGCCAGCGTCACCACCACCCTCACTATCACCATTACCACCACCACCATCACCATCATCATCACTATCATCACAAACTAAACCGGCCAGACGTGATGGTGATAGGCCGGAAGACTCTCAACACACACATACCAAAACATAAGTTATAGACCCTAATAAGAGTTACAGTTTTAAAAGCCTTGGTGTTGGGGCGTATAACACGTCACAGAGGATCAAGTAGGCTTTACCCCGAGGAAAGATAAGAGCTATACCAGGATTTACTGATAAAACAAAAGACTTAAAGTATAATGATATCTTAAGGAAGGTTTTATCGTTTATAGAGATTGTAAAAAATTTTCTCCAAACAGACTGAGAGAATTATTTACACTTTTACTGATTTTGTAAATAAGTAGTAGCTGTTTTTTACAGAGTAACCAAAGGATGTAAATAAGTAGTTGATGTCTTTATTAAGGTTGGGATTTATAATGGGTGGTTTAGGATTTAATAGAGTAATAATGGGTAAGTATTTTAGTTACTAGTTAAGTAAGGATTCATAATTGTCTGAACCTTTGGAGGATTTAATGACAATAAACCTATATATAGGATTAATGCCAATATCAACCTAAGTAGGATTAATGACTGTGTAAACCAATATAGGATTTAATGGTAGTGTTAATCTATATAAGTCAGAGAGAGAGAGAGAGAGAGAGAGAGAGAGAGAGAGAGAGAGAGAGAGAGAGAGAGAGAGAGAGAGTTATATGGATTCAGGCCTTCAGGTAGATAAACTCATTAAAAAGGTGGGTGTGTGGATGAGCGGATTCACATAACGCTGAGTAATACTTGAGGACCCGGCTGCTGGTGCTGATGATGGTGGGTGCTGATGGGTGATGGTGCTAGTGGGTTGTGTGGTGTGGTGGTGCTGGGTGGTGTGGTGGTGCTGCACCCCTGTCTGTGGTAGGTAGGGGAGTACCAGAGCATGACTCATCTATTACAACGACAGGAATACATGAATGACAACGGCTAAAGGTAGAATGTGTGTGTGTGGGTGGGGTGTGTGGGTGGGGGGTGGGTTACGGTTTCTATCCCCGCCTGAAGTGAGATTGGATTCCCTTTTTGTACACTAGTCTGTGCGGTCAGCGATAAATGAGTGGACCGCTGGGTGTGGTTGTAGACGGTACGAGTATAAAAACCCACGGGTACTCTCTGCCAGGCGGGTGGGCTAACTCTAGCTGCTGAGTGATGGTGGGACGTCTCTTGAAGCTGAGGTGCTGTTAAGTGCCGGGTCTGGCTTCATATGACCCAGTTGACCCACCCACTTTTTTTTTTCGCTTGACCCAGCTTTTACCCCCAGCGATTAATACTTACACTTTTATAAAATTTTGTAAGTTTCAACCGAGAGAAAGTGCAAGAAAGTGACCTCACAACGCACTAGTGGTTACTATTTTACAGTGGAAACGGGACAACACTTCCTGTGGGAATCCGCTAACGAGAGGAGTTTAACACCTCCTTAACCACTCTCCTAGCTAGTCTTCGTAAGGTTTCTACCCCGCCAAGAGATCACGTACAAAACGACCCTGTTACTTTGCTACTTTACTTAAATTCTTAATTAAAAGTCCACACATCACACCACACGACTTATGTTTGACCCCCACCCCCCCACACACTGTTTACATCACCTATACACAGAAAGAACCAAACACAGAACCATGGCATCATAGTACTCTTGAACAACTCCTTAATGAGAGTCGGGGTGTAAGAGTCGATGTTAAATAAAGTAAATTATAAACCAAACCAGAAATTAAGTTCTTGTTAAATAAATGTTGAACCGTTTAGATGCCAAGAGCTATAATGAAACAGTAACTCACTCCAGTAAGTTAATTACGTTGAAGAAGCCTTAGTGTAAGACCATTAGTGCAATGTAAAGCAAATTCGTTCCTTCAGTTTCTTAAAGGTTATACTTGAACCTCGAAAGCAAAACAAGAATGTTACTAACAGAGCTTAATGTTAATCATAGACTGGGTGGAGTCGGCTGTGACAGAACAAATGGTTAGACAGGTGTACGAACAGGCAGGTGTGTGAATAGACAGGTGTATGAATAGACAGGTGTATGAATAGACAGGTGTATAAATAGACAGGTGTATAAATAGCCAGGTGCATGAATAGCCAGGTGCATGAATAGCCAGGTGCATGAATAGCCAGGTGTATAAATAGCCAGGTGTATAAATAGCCAGGTGCATGAATAGCCAGGTGCATGAATAGCCAGGTGTATAAATAGCCAGGTGTAAAAATAGACAGGTGTATAAATAGACAGGTGTATGAATAGACAGGTGTATAAATAAACATATCAGAACAGATATAGACGGACAGAGACAGCACCAAATACCACCTCTTACGACAGATGATCATACACCTGACAGTAATCAAAGCATAATACCAACACAGGTAAAACTCATCCCTGATTACAAGTACACACAAACACCCTACACCTGGACCGTAAACAAGAGCGAAATTCCTTGACATACCAGTAGGATAATTGACCTTATCGAGAGGGGTTATAAGAGCTAATCATAATTATCCAGGTGAATGGTTGAGTCGAGTAGGAGGTAACTTAAGCTTATAAACTTGAGCAAGGTTTGTTGAGGCTTATTATCAAAGTTTAAAGACTAATTTCCTACTTATGTGATAATTGGTTTGACGTGAATCCTCGCCCCGATATTGAGAGTTGTTCCTTATGTTGAGTTTGAGTATTTTTTGTACTGTAGGTATTGTAGATATTCACTAGAGGATGTTTTTGTCGTTATGAAGATTTGTTATTAATGATTAGGAGTAAGTAGTGCGTTTTTCAGATGGTTATTAACAAGAATACTGCATAATTAATCCAACGAATTGACTCTGTAATCGATGTGAATATTATTGTCTCCTTAAGATACACACACACACACACACACACACACACACACACACACACACACACACACCGACCATACCCATAGTGATACAGTTACAGCATTACAGTAGCTACAGGTAAGTGCAGACACAGGTAGAACAACAAGGTAATTACTCATACAACGGCGGCTTTCAGAACGACGTTTGTGTAATGGTTAAGTTATTAAGAGCTGACAGGAGCCTGAACCATCCCCTGCTGAGGCAATTACTGAAATGCAACCTGGAATTACGCTTCATATAACATGTATAGTATATAGCAGTATAGGGCCTGCATACTTATACCTACTCGAGTCAATATGGATAATGCTGTAGGTGTGTGGATAAGATTATTACCATCATATATAAGGGTTAAGTAAAGGTGGATTAACAAACTCTAATTTATTGATTAGTAGAGTGAGATTTACTTTTAACAGTTAGCTATTTAATCATTTATGGAAGGTGTTTGGGTAAAGGAGTCAACGAAATGATGATGATGAGAGAGAGAGAGAGAGAGAGAGGCGGAGGTTGGTGGTAGTGAAGGAGAGTAGAGGAGGATAAAAAAGGTGGTGGTGATGGAGGAAAAGGAGAAGAAGAGAAGAGAGGGATGATGATGGAGAAGGAAGGGAAGGGTAGAAAACGGTGGTGTGGAGAGGAAGGGTAGAGAAGGGGGTGGAAGAGGAGGAAGAGGAGGAAAAAGAGGAAGAGGAGGAAAAAGAGGAAGACGAAGAGGAGGAGGAGGAGGAAGAGGAAGAGGAGTCCCAGAAGCACCTCAGGAGGGCGGGAGAGGGTAGCGACCATACACTACCATATTAGTTAATGATGGACGGCCTCCTAAAGTGGTCCTTGACAACATCTGGCGTCACAACACCTGAGGGAGATCTGACCTGACCTGAGGCGCCTTCCTGGCATCTCCTCTAGTACCGCTATACATATGGAGGCATGAGGGGTAATATAGGGCATAAGAAGGCATTAGAGCGGTATTAGAGGGCATAAGAAGGCATTAGAGCGGTATTAGAGGGCATAAGAAGGCATTAGAGCGGTATTAGAGGGCATAAGAACGCATTAAAGGGCTATTTCAATCCATCTATTCTATCGTTTTCTCTTTAATCTTCTTTCAATCCCAGATAAAACCTTCATCGGCTCCCTGTCTTGGCACCCCGGGTCATTTCCCCCTCCCCTACTCACCTCCCCCTCCCACACTCACCTCCCTCTTCCCCACTCACCTCCCCCTCCCACAGTCACCTCCCTCTTCCCCACTCACCTCCCCCTCAACCACTCACACTCTCACCATCCAAAACAATTGTACTATTACCGGTGTGGCGGCGATGGACAGACAGACAGACAACGCAATAGAGGAAGAAATAATGTCCCTGAGAACCCGCCTATAGCCTCATCCCACGTCGTTGTTTCCTTATGGCGAGTCATTAGATACGTCTGGACCCACGCCAGCCCTCACGCCCACACCACGCCCACAGAGGATCCCTTTAGGTTATTTAAATGTTAATTATTTGTTGATCTTCCACAAGACACTTTAGGACAGACGTATTATGGCTGGACTGTATGAGTAATTAGGTTAAGGAATCCAACCACAGAGAGAGAAAAGAAAGTCAATGTTTTGGTGGAAAGTTTGGGTTACCGCCGGTAGATGTCTCTGGACGGCCGCCAAATTAAATGGAAGAACGAGCATAACATAAATCTTGGGGGAGAATAGCCTCTCTCCCAATGGACTCGCTACCTGAAGAATAAAACCTCCGTTTATCGAGGTTCTCAAGATGTGTCGATCGTTGGATTTCAATTTCTCACGATTTCCAAGTGAATTTAGCCATTTGTATTGTTGACGTGGACTAGGTGGGTGTCTAGGGGAGTAGGCATAGTTTAATTGTTCTCACGGCCCAGGGAGGCTGAGGCTCACACCAGTACTCCACCACATAATGTACCACTAACGCCACACGGAGGAGACTAACGTGGAGATCTGAAGAACCTGATTTTTCGTCACTAGACTGAAGCACAACAGTTGACCCCACGAACCACCAATCAGGGACGACCCTCACCTCGACTCCTCCCACCTTGTCCTGAGGAACGATTTTGACGCTTGTGGATAGATGGGATAAAGGCGGTAATACTCTGGTGCGGCAGGAACGACATATATCTCAACGTTTGGAAAAATTTTCGGGACCCGCGGCTCAGGAAGCGAATGTCTCTAAACTGGTCAATAGTGAGTGATCATTTTAAGGGAGGGAGGGAAGGAAGGAGGGTACACACTGATATCTTCTACCAACTATCGTCTCTGTGTCCAAGTTGGTCATTCTATCCCGTGTCTTAAGGTAAAATAGACAAAAATTTCAAGTTTGTTAATAAGAACCAAAAAAAATGAAAAAAATAAAGGCTGTTGAGTAAAAAATAAAGATAAATATAGAAATAACTACAACCCTTATAAAAAGTAATTTGCATGATAGGATAAGGATAATACAAAGCTAGAACTTAATTAAAACTAAGGCTACAATAGTCATCTTCACCAACACGAATGCTCCACCAACCTACACTATGACTGGGCATTATTTAACATATCACCAACTCAAAGGAACGAGATGAAGTGAGGTAATGCGCTTATCTTATCTCCAGGGAACTTAATATAACATCACTACTGCCAGGTAAGATAACTTTGTTTAATAGTATACCTGACGAAGACTAGAGGTAAATAAAATGTGATGCGGTAATGTACACAGAGACAGACAGACAGACAGACGCAATACCATAGATATAAAGATACCCCCCTTACCCCCCCCACCCGCCCCTTAAGGTAATTTTTTAAGGGGATAAAGTGAAAATAAACACAAATAATTCCCCCTATGTCTTCTACCATTTCACCCCTAGACTTTCCCTAGAAAATATCTCGCCACCATATTTTTGTATTTTTCTCTACTGTACCTGGACGTGTTATTCCCCTTACCTGTAACTGGAGGGGAGCTATAGGTGTCATCGTTTGTTTGTATGTCTGTCTGTCGTTCTGTTAGTTTAAATTATCACTAATACTAGATTTTTTGAACCCTAACATCAGCCTTTTTTTCCCTAACACCCGCCTTTTTTTCCCTAACACCCGCCTTTTTTCCCTAACATCCGCCTTTTTTTCCCTAACACCCGCCTTTTTTTCCCTAACACCCCGCCTTTTTTCCCCTAACACCCGCCTTTTTTTCCCTAACACCCGCCTTTTTTCCCTAACACCCGCCTTTTTTTCCCTAACACCCGCCTTTTTCCCCAACACCACCTTCTCTCCCCAAACTCAGAAATCCTCCCCCAAATCACGAGACCTGCTTAAAACATGTCGCCTTCCTCCACAGAGTTTTAAGACGTGTGTGTTTTGACTTAACTTATACATTCCCTTTGTCTTCATTTTCTCCCGCATTAATTTCTTATGTGTTCCCTGGAGGCTGAGGGGAGACGGGGAGGATGGGAGGAGGGGAGGAAAGGAGGCTAAGGGGAGGAGAGGGAAGGCGGGGAGGGTGCTAAGGGAAAGAGGAAAGGGGGAGAGAGGAGGAAGGAGATAGGGGAGGGTGCTGAGGAAAGATGGGGGGGGGGAGGTTAAGGGAAGAGGAGAGGGGAGAGGGGAGGAAAGGAGAGAGGGGAGGAGAGGAGGCGGAGGTGTGACGTTTTTCATTTTGGATGCAGTTGTAACTTTTCACTGAGGTGCAATGTGTGTGTGTGTGTGTGTGTGTGTGTGTGTGTGTGTGTGTGTGTGTGTGTGTGTGTGTGTGTGTGTGTGTGTTTGGTGTGGGGTGTTTGCTTTCCTTTTATCATCATGTTCCTCACCTTGTTTTTATCACACCTGTACGAGACCACTTACCTGAGATCTCTGACTAACAGTATTAAAACTCGTTGTGTTTTTTTCGCAGTATCAAAGGAAGCTGAAATAGAGTTGTGATCTAATTAATGAGAAGCAAAAAAAATAGAGAAAGAGAGAATGAGATAAAAAGAGACACAAAATTGTAATCATATTAATGGAAGCCAAAAATGAGATTGGGAAAGAGAAAAAAATAAAAAATACGGAGCAGGAAATCAAACAGAGACACGGGAAGAGAAAATGCTCCACCCCCTCACCAGCCTCCACCCCCTCACCAGCCTCCACTCCCTCACCGACCTCCACTCCCTCACCAACCTCCACTCCCTCACCGACCTCCACTCCCTCACCAACCTCCACTCCCTCACCAACCTCCACTCCCTCACCAACCTCCACTCCCTCACCAACCTCCACTCCCTCACCAACCTCCACTCCCTCACCAACCTCCACTCCCTCACCAACCTCCACTCCCTCACCAACCTCCACTCCCTCACCAACCTCCACTCCCTCACCAACCTCCACTCCCTCACCAACCTCCAGAGACAGAGACAGGTATAATTAAAGGTGTGATAGACGGCAGGTCTGAGAAAAAGAAGTCTTAGAGAGTCACACACACACACACACACACACACACACACACACACACACACACACACACACTGGGACAAGCCCCCAGGTGTACAAGAAGCTCTCATGAGGTATTAACGAGTTTTAGATCTCACTCAACTTCTCTCTGGAGTTTGGAATCTTACTCTGCTTCTCTTACAGTTGTGGCGGCTTTAGTAAACTTTCCCACAGGTATCTGAGTTGACTAAACTCCACATCAAAGCTCCATGTGGTGATTTAGAAACTTCAGAAATGGTAGCTGCCTTCTTCATGCTGATGGCAGTGACGTGAATAGCTTTCTCGGGGTGTTTTATGCGTTCTATATTACGTTAATAAGATAATAATAGTATAAAAAAAAATATTGGAAGCATAATGTGATGTCTGATGGTAGACCCCGCTGATCTGACTGACTTCCTGCCTCATTTACAGGGTCTCAATTGCTTCCCCTACTTTAACTACACAACATATATATCGTTTCTCACTCTTTATGTTTTATTTTGTCCATTTCTGTATTTATTTTTGGTTCATTCCCCCTCCAGGCCCCGATGTGGGTTGGTGAACTGTGCCTGGGTGGACAAATCCCCGTAAAAAACAAAAAATACATTCTTATACCTCCATTCCCTTGGCGGCGAGGAATAAGCACATATAATTATTATCAAATTCCCCAAATATTCTCCTTATAATTCTGATAGCCATTTAGGGTGCATAATGGATAATACATTTTACCCCATGGAGAAACGTCAACCAAGCGAGATACATTTATAATAATACAGAAAATATATAATAAATTTCTAGTCACTAAAATGAACCGTGTTATAAATTGTATAATCTTATAGTGAGTAAGATTTAATTGTTGTCATGGTTGGAATTATTATGGTGTGTGGGTGGTGGATGGTGGGGGTAGTGTGGGTGGTGGGGGTAGTGTGGGGGAGTGTGGGTAGTGTGGGTAGTGGGGGTAGTGTGGGGTAGTGTGGGTAGTGTGGGGTAGTGTGGGTAGTGTGGGGGAATGTGGGTAGGGAGGCTAGTGTTGGGGAGTGTGGGTAGTCGGGGGTAGTGTGGGTTGGACCTCATCACCTATATATACACGATAAATAAACACAATACTACTGACGTAAGACCCATTGACCCATTAACTTCCGAATGGCGTAATCTCTATAAACGCCAAGCTAGAATTACTTACTCTTGACGAAGGTTTAAAAAATAAATGTTCCTCTTATCACTAACGTACAGGTGGGGTTGGGGGGGGGGGGTTGAGCAATTCTTTTACCTCTTGCGAAATCAATAATATAGAAGGATAAATGGAGAAGCTTATCAGTGGTTGTGTCTGGTTGTGTATGGCGACGTGCTGAGGGTGATAATGTAAACAGAACAAGGCCTTCCGCTCGTAATTGAAGCTCATATTGTCTTCACTGTCTCAAAGGTAAACGAATCTTGGTACAAAAAAGTTCATTGGTCCGAGTTCTTAAACCTAACCTAACCTAACGTAACGTAACCTAAACCTAAACCAAGTCGTCAGTGAACCAGCAGGGCCATAAATCATGGGGTTATATTGCACATCCTGGTTTAATAAATATCCCCAAAATCGCGATATTGTGTCGAGATCTCATATTTTCAGAACAGAGATATCGCTAAGGCTCTTGTATCTGGCATCGTAAAGCTGGAGCGTGTTGCCAGATGGAGTGTGTGGCCAGCTGGAGTGTGTTGCCAGCTTGAGTGTGTTTTCCAGCTGGGGTGTGTTGCCAGCTTGAGTGTATTGCCAGCTGGAGTATGTGGCCAGCTGGAGTGTGTGTGGCCAGCTGGGGTGTGTTGCAGCTGGAGTGTGTTGCCAGCTGGAGTGTGTTGCAGCTGGAGTGTGTTGCCAGCTGGAGTGTGTTGCCAGCTGGGGTGTGTTTGCCAGTATGAACGTCGACGGTGTTAAGAGCAAGAAAAGTTCCCGTGATTCTGGTCGGTGATAAAACTGAACTGGGGAAACTTTACTTGTTAGGGAGAAGCTGGAACCCTCCTTGTTATATATTCTTTTACATCGTTGTGTCTCACCAATATACACCTGGTAGGCACACCTGTCGCTCTCCCAACACCTGTTCCTTGAGTTACACCAGTTGGGAAGACTTTTAAGGAGTCTTTCTAGCTCATCCTTCAGTATGGACGTCCTCGAAGACTTGCGAGTGTATGAAATATATAGATTCTTGATGTGTCGTAATTCTGTATTAATTCTGTTACCTTCCAGCGATACAATTTTACACGGATCGTAAAATGATGTCACGCATATGTAGTTTGTTAAGTCATGCAATAAGTCAATAACCATGATAAACTACGTGACTTCTTTATTTGACAAGTTGTATAAATATTGCTGGAAATATATCTCTGTCCACACTGTCGGTCCATGACACACGCTGAATAAATAATAAAGTCAGGCAATATATCTCTTACAATTTTCAACAGCGAAATCCAAACACGATGTCTGTCTCACTCTGCTTTTACCAACTTCATGTTAATCTACAATAATAATTCCCATGGTATATTCAGGTATAGAGATTCCAATGCTCAATACCTCACATTGTCACCCACACATCAGATATACCTAACCTAACCAAACCTACACCTGACCGTCTTTACACACTTGGGTATAGATTCTCATA
The DNA here is from genome assembly GCA_958450375.1 of Homarus gammarus. NCBI lineage: Eukaryota > Metazoa > Arthropoda > Malacostraca > Decapoda > Nephropidae > Homarus > Homarus gammarus. The sequence goes on along the minus strand of CAUDMG010000418.1, from coordinate 994,369 downwards.
AAATTAATTCCATCTCAACTTTTTCCTTTTAACTGAGAATACGAGAACTTATATCACTTGCTGATGTTATATACGTAGTGAAGATAGTGAGGCCACACAAACATAAACATTACACTTGGGTTCTTCTATAACTACAAGAGTTTTCTCATTTCTTGTTCAGGTGAAAATAAAGTACGAACATAAATGAGAAACTCGGTTGAGTGTTACAGGGAAATTTTAAGCTGAAGGAAAGGCACTAGTGAGGTCTTGTAAGGTAGGAGACGAGGAAGTTGTGGCGCCTGTGCTGTTGTTGTGTTTAATTTATATCTCATTGCTGTTTTTCCTCTATTGTATGTGTTTAAGCTGACGTATTATTCCACTATCGTTAACTTAAATCTTGGTTTCTGCACTAGACAACATTACAAAGGTAGGAATTATTTTTTTGCTTCTTTGGTGTGACATAATCTAGTTCCTCACCTCAATGAAGTAACGCGGCTCATTCGTGTAGTGGCCATGACTAATAGAGATGCTGTATAATTCTTGTTATGTATTTTATGATTTACTAATGATAATTCAACATCATCTTCTTACACTACGGATATTATGTATTATGGTATTATGTTAACTAAGAATCTAATGAGAAAAAACGTTTAAGCCGTAATATAAACCGTATTTATTAACGATAACATCAATAATAGAGAAAATATCCAAGGTGGCAGGACTTCCCCTTGAGACAACATCGAAAAACGTCTACTCAGCATTATCAACACTGGTTTTAGCGCCAGTAAAAATAATATTACGCCCTAAAATTCCGTCACATCTTTGTCGACATTTGATACCAAGTCAACACCGTAACCCACCACGAGTGTTTTACATCTCTTATTAGATAATATAACCGAGGTCATCTAGAATGTGATAATAATTCTAACCTAACCTAACAATCTTGACTAGCGCATAACCTAATTACTGTAACTAGCTCATAACCTAACCTAAGCTAACCCAACCTAACCTAACTAACCAAACTTAACCTAACCTATCCAATACCCGCAGCGTTGTTCGATGACATGAGAACTAGGAAATTTATTCTTGATATACAAAAAATAGAATAAATTACATCTTCCTTTTTAGTAGAGATTCATCGTTAGAGCAAGTGTAATTATTGCCTATTATACTAACGATCCTTACTGAGCCGAGGTGCTTTAACAGTTGGTGCTCATTACACATACATATCGTTCTATCTTAATGGTATCGTGTTCTACCATTACCATTCCCGTGTTTAGTTATTCAGGTCTTGTCTGTTATTGTTATATTTTGTGGTAAGTGGCGCCCTCTATCTTGTACTTGGGTAGTTATGTTATATTTTTCATCACACTTATTCCCGAACTATGAGGCCTAGGGTGTTTTTAGAGGTAAGGTGTGAGGTAATTAACTAGTGTCCTCCGTGGTTAGTGTTATATTGGACCACCAGAAGCCACACCAACACTCCTCAGGTCCAGGCTGGCTATCTCGCTGCCCTAATTAACATAAATTACTCGTGTGACACAGGAGCTCAGAGGTAATTATCCAACCCGCTAATAGGTTATAAGCCTTATAAGTCTGCGGTATAAGTACTGGCACTATAACACCGCTAACCAGATGGTGAGGGGGTGGGGCGAGGGGGTGGGGGGCGAGGGGGGGCGAGGGGGTGGGGGCGAGGGGGGCGAGGGGGTGGGGGCGAGGGGGTGGGGGACGAGGGGGGGGCGACGGGGAGGGTGGGGGGCGAGGGGAGGGTGGGGGACGTGAGGGTGGGGTCGAGGGGGTGGGGGCGAGGGAGTGGGGGCGAGGGGAGGGTGGGGGGCGAGGGGGTGGAGCGAGGGGGTGGGGCGAGGGGGTGGGGGCGAGGGGAGGGTGGGGGGCGAGGGGAGGGTGGGGGATGTGAGGGTGGGTTCGAGGGGGTGGGGGCGAGGGGGTGGGGGCGAGGGGAGGGTGGGGGGCGAGGGGGTGGGGGGCGAGGGGGTGGGGGGCGAGGGGAGGGTGGGGGGCGAGGGGAGGGTGGGGGACGTGAGGGTGGGGTCGAGGGGGTGGGGGCGAGGGGGTGGGGTCGACGGGAGGGTGGGGGAAGTGAGGGTGGGGTCGAGGGAAGGGTGGGGGACGTGAGGGTGGGGTCGAGAGGAGGGTGGGGGACGAGGTGAGGGTGGGGTCGAGGGGAGGGTGGGGTCGAGGGGAGGGTGGGGGACGTGAGGGTAGACAGGAATTAAATTAAATTTTTGGAAAACAGCCACACGGCTTAACGTAGAGCCAACGTAGCTTCAAAGAAAATGGGGTTCTTTTCCCCGGGGAGACTCATAAGGCCGGTTTTTGATCGTTTTTTTCCCCCGCCTGGAGACGCAATCTGCTTACGTTATGGTCGATTCTTTCAAGCCAAGGTAGGGGGGATGTTATCTAGGCTCGTTGAACATCGCAATTACCACCGGTCCACAAAATTGATGGATTAAGGAGGGGAAAATAACATTCGTTTACCTTTTTACGTTCAAAACACAAATCGTTTAAGAAAAATACAAGATTACGAGATTTTTTTTTAAGGTGACAGTGATTTTACTTCTTGGTTTGTTATTTCTTAGGCATTAAAAAGTCTTAGGAAAGGTACATTCAGTGTGTAATATTTACCGTCTATACAATATTTCCCTGTTGGACGTGTGTGTGTGTGTGTGTGTGTGTGTGTGTGTGTGTGTGTGTGCGTGTGTGTGTGTGTGTGTGTGTGTGTGTGTGTGTGTGTGTGTGTGTATAAAATGTGTATACGTGATAACTCGAAGAAATAGCAACAAAGCAAGAACTTATACGAATATCATACTTAAAAAAAAAGCCATTACTTTCAATAGTTATGTTCCTATTAATTATCTTTACTAACTGAGACTTGGACACCATTAGCCGTAACTATTATTATTATTATTATTATTATTATTATTATTATTATTATTATCTACACTGGTCACTTTTATATAATCACATCTATTCACTATTGGCCAGTCAATCACCGCAATACACGTTGACTCTGGGAATTTTACGACCCATAATGACCTATAATTTACGAGGCAGAAAATGAACCTTTATTTTAATTCATTTATGACTTTGATGGAATTTAGAGTCACGAAGGTTGATTCATCTGTAGCTATAATTCACTGGTTTAATCCTTATGTGCGTTGGTTTGTTTTACGAGCTGTTGTTGCTGCTATTTTATATTGCTATTGTTGTTTCTTACTGTTGTTCCTGTTTCATACTGTTACTTCTGAATCATACTGTTACCACCATTTCATACTGTTCATACTTCATTATACCTACACATAATCTGGACACCGAGACACAAACACAATACCCAAATCACCTGTAATCAGACACACCTTTAAGTCATTATATACAGGTGTGAATGAATCATGTACGTATAATAACACTTGAGTAGTTTTTGTTCTAAGTAAGGATAAAGTGCTAAGATGAATCACCTCGTTGGTCCGGATTACCGAGTCGAGATGAATGCTTCATTAGGGGACAATGTATGGAAATTATGTGTGTGGGGGGAGGGGGGGGCAATGATGGAGAGTGGGAGGAGTGGGAGGGTAAAGATGGAGAGGAGAGAAAGAAGAAGAAGAAGAAGATGGTGATGATGATGATGAGGAAGAGGAGGTGGTGGGGGAGGAGGAATAGGAGGAAGAAGAGGGGGAGGAGGAAGAGGAGGAGGAGGAGGAAGAGAAGATTGCAGCTTTCTGTCTTATTAGGATGAGAGGTCTTAAGAATACCAGCTTAATATTACAAAGGACTGATGACCTGGGTATGAAGGATGGTTGATGACCTATGAGTGAAGGATGGTTGATGACCTGTGTATGAAGGATGGTTGATGACCTATGAGTGAAGGATGGTTGATGACCTATGAGTGAAGGATGGTTGATGACCTATGAGTGAAGGATGGTTGATGACCTATATGTGAAGGATGGTTGATGACCTGTGTGTTGACATAATGTACAATGGTTCTCAGCATTTACTTCAATCGATAATTCTGACATCTTGTGTTCCTGTATAAGTAAGAGCCACATACAACAAGCTCACTGTATGATGTATATCTTCATACATGATCATTCGACGCTGGTGTATAATCACGGGTATAAAAGTTCCCGTCTTGCTCCACTAGTTTACCACTTGAGAACTGAATGATGATCTAAGGAGGCGATTGAACCTCTGAGGTGTGATGAGACGCTGTGGTGGGGAGGCAGATCGCGCACACACACACACACACACACACACACACACACACACACACACACACACACACACATACATACATACATACATACATACATACATACATACATTAACTATTAGCAGTTGGATAAAGTTCGTTGAGACTCATTACTGAACAACGAATGACTTATAAGCCTCGTTCATCCCTCCTCCTATCCTCCCATCCTTGCCTCTCTCTTTATGTTTCTTTCTTCTTCTTCCATATCTCTTTTCTCCTCTTCAGTTCCTCTCTCATCTTCTTCCATACCTCTTTTATCTTTTTTCTTCTCATCTCTACCAACAACTCCCTCTTCTTCCTCTTCCTCCTCCTCATTCTCCCCTTCCTCCTCTTTCTTCCTGCTAAGATTAACAAATTTCTCCAAGGTGCTGGGTTAGCTGAGTCGCCTAGGCTGTGGCTACTCCTAGAAGAATCACCTGAGGCCACCTGTTGTAGAGGTAGGGGGAGGGGGAGGGTGGGAGAGGGGGGGAGAGTGTGTTAGTCCTACCCCTCCTTCACCTCATTAATTAATGGGGATGGCAAATGGAGGGGAGAGCCAGGTCGTGCCACCACCTATGGCTAATGGGTTTAATGGGGCGGGATGATGGTGGGGAGTGTATGGAAGAGGTGGGATGTTGATTGGAGTGAAGGATGGGGAGGATATGGGTGTTGGAGTGAGGAATGGGGAGGATATGGGTATTGGAGTGAGGAATGGGGAGGATATGGGTGTTGGGGTGAGGAATGGGGAGGATATGGGTGTTGGGGTGAGGAATGGGGAGGATATGGGTGTTGGGGTGAGGAATGGGGAGGATATGGGTGTTGGGGTGAGGAATGGGGAGGATATGGGTGTTGGGGTGAGGAATGGGGAAGATATGGGTATTGGAGTGAGGAATGGGGAGGATATGGGTGTTGGGGTGAGGAATGGGGAGGATATGGGTGTTGGGGTGATTTGGGGGTGATTTAATTAACTTCATACAATAGAATAGAGGAATTATTTAACGTTCTCTTCAGTAATTATTATGTTGCCTTATAATGTTTATCTTTACTTTCTAAAAATATTCTTTAATTATAGCAAACTTTTTTTTACAGGTATTTAGTTAAACCGTGTATATTAAACATTACCTAATTATATATGCATAGATCCTACACAAACCTCAGAGTTTAATTTAATCTCACGGTTATTTCTCTATGTACGTACAAGTTAATCCCTCTCACGTTCTTTTTTTCCCCCACAAAGACATGACCACGATCAGAGTTTTAAACTATAGTAAAATGCTTTGTTATGTAGAGTGAGGTGATCCACATACCTGCCTCAAGGACACACACACGACACACGCGACACACACCAGACATACCACGACAACTTTGATTCCAGATGTTAATAGGAAACGAGCTCAAAGGAAAGAATCCAGACAATGTCAGAGACTTCGGCAATGTCCAACTTCCGGCTGAATTTTAACGCTTCCCCAGTTCCAGTCTTGTCCTCATATGATAAAACGGTGCAAAAGTGGATACTTGTGGCTCAGACACGGCACCGACCACAGCTGCGGACCCACAGTAATAAAAGAGGAGGGAGGACAGGAGCTTGAGCTGGTCCTGGAATATGACGTGTTTTTGGACAATAAAGCTCTGGGCTCTGGACTCTCGGTTGAGTGACGCTTATGAGTACGACGGGCGGGGGGGGGGGGGGGGGGGCAGAAGCGTAATTTCAAGTATTTCGTTTAATAATAATACAATAAAGATTCCAGTGGTTTGATTTGATTATTTTAAACGACAATTAACTCAAGCATCGTTTACCACAAGTCTTATTCATCAACAGTAACATCTTTGGGTTGATCACCAAGCTTTAAACAACAAGTCCCCCCTTCACCACTCCCTAAGATCAAGTGTAGGATGTAGGAGTATCAGGAGGACACACATTGACGTAGGAGGGATGGGGTAGGAAGGATGGGGTAGGAAGACCAAGATCAACTCCTCCTCCTCATCGTCTTCATCACTGGGTCATACATGTGAGGACGTACACATGGTTGGCGAGGACGTGTACACGGTTGGTAAGGATGTGTACACGGTTGGTGAGGACGTGTACATATGGTTGGTGAGGACCTGTACACGGTTGGTGAGTACGTACATAAGCGGCAGTTCACACACAATAATTTTTTTTTGTTTATTGTGACAATGTTTCCGTTGCAGGAAGGAGGGGGGCGTCTGTCATCAGCAGGGCGGAGACAGCTGAGATGTTGTCGCTCCCCCTTCCTCCCTGTCTGTCTTACGTGTCTCTGTGTGAGTACAGTGTATTGTTTCTGTCCGGAGGTCTCTGTCTTGCATTGTCGTTCCTTTATATTTGGTGATCTTATTCTCTTTGTTTATATCTGGTAGACGATATAGAACTACAAGCATGGATGTACACACACACACACACACACACACACACATTACCAGGTGCCACCTGGTAATGTTTGTGTGTGTGTGTGTGTGTGTGTGTGTCGGTGTGTGTGGATAATCGCACGCACCTGGCAGGTGCGTGCGATTATCCACACAAGAAGGAGCAACAACACGACAGCTATTGAGAAAGAGAAAACATGAATAAAACCGCAATGGTAGCGAACCTTTACGAGCACCATAACCACGACAGTTATGGTGGGAACCTGTGAGTGTAAACACCACACCGCCAGCTATTATGGAGCTCCCACAACAATGGAGCTGAATTAAAACACCAACGGATAGGAGGAAAAAAAAAATCATGGCAATATGTACACACTGGTTAGATCCTAATAGAGCGTTGACCTCGAGGAAGTAACACGGGTCAAAGGTCATTCGAAAGTTTGACAAGATGCAAATTACTAGATTCTAATGCTATATTGACCTTGAGGAAGTAACACACATGTCGGATATCAGACTTTCCCGTGACCTGAGTTATGACCGGGATGGCTGATAAGTAAGGTGGAGTTGATAGCATGGCGAAGGATCAAAGAGGTAGATGATAAGAGGTCCTATAGGAGGTCAGGTGATGCTCTAGAATCCTGCAGTGTGACAGTCACCTGTTATGTTGTGAAGTGTAATGGAGGGAATGTTGTTTTAGTGTTGATCTGAATAAACACGTATTTTACCCGCATATACATACATACATACATACATACATACATACACTAAATAGAGAAACCTTTAAGTGAATACGGTGCCTCATGACTTTAACTGTTATAACGTCAGACGAACTAGACCCAATCACTCACTCACTCACTCACTCACTCACTCTAAATACCCCTCCACCTTCCCCCCCACACACATTACTGTTCCATGTAACCTCTGAAATCTGGTGTATTTTCAGAATTCTGGTTAAATGTGTGTTTATGCGTCACGACAGCCGGTGATTTCGCTTCAATTTATGCAACATTTTTGTCCGAAAAAGTTTTAGAGAGAGCGGGAGTTAACTAGACCAAATGGTGTTCACTTTTCCCCAGTTTATTTTGACAGATTCAAAAAAAAAAAAAAAAAAAAAAAATTACGGGAAAATTAAAAACTTTGATCTCTAATGAAAATACTTAGTAAAAATGTTCAAAAATGTTCGCATTAAACTTCACAGACTCATCAAGAACAAATGTACACACACTAGCTGCGTTTGATGATGCCACTCACTCAAATACCAGAGAGTTGCATCATTAATTCTATCTGTTAATGGCTGGTGTATATACTAACCTGAAACACCCGCTTCAGGACTTAATAGTCTTTAAAGAGCTGGAAAACATTATAACATCACTATTGGTCTTCAGTGCTATAAGACACGTGTTCTGCTGTGGCTCTTCCCGTACACAACAAGGTTTTAAATATCAACTTGTTTTATTCCCGTCACCTCACACGAGTTACTGTAGTATCATCATCATCATGTAAGCAAGGGAAGTAACCCATTGATGTTGACAATATTAACACGAGAGTAACAGTGAATGATGGGCTGTATGTCAGAGATGGGTCTCTCTCTGTGACGGACATAAACGCAAAAATTGAACAAACGCTAAATAGACAAATAGATTGACACACTGACAGACTGGTGAAACAGGTTAGGTTAGGTTAGGTTAGGTTAGGTCCCAACAGTACACAATATTATACAGCATGTTTGTGTAGTGTTCTTGTAATAGACTTGACTTTAACTCTGTGTGTATGGTGTCCGATCTGTGCTGAATAAAATCATTTAGTATTACCCAAATAAAATATTGAAGTTTATATTCAAATTTGCGTCCCCGTAGTGAAGGTGTTAGGTAAACTTATGGGATGTTATTCAATAAATCTCCGTGAACTTAACATCACTGAGTAGGAAGTTGGTGTGGGCGACGACATATACACCAACTGAGGCTCTACCAAGTGAGACGGATCAGGATGTTTGAGTTGGTGTGGGCGACGACATATACACCAACTGAGGCTCTACCAAGTGAGACGGATCAGGATGTTTGAGTTGTTGTGGGCGACGACATATACACCAACTGAGGCTCTACCAAGTGAGACGGATGAGGATGTTTGAGTTGTTGTGGGCGACGACATATACACCAACTAAGGCTCTACCAAGTGAGACGGATCAGGATGTTTGAGTTGTTGTGGGCGACGACATATACACCAACTAAGGCTCTACCAAGTGAGACGGATCAGGATGTTTGAGTTGTTGTGGGCGACGACATATACACCAACTGAGGCTCTACCAAGTGAGACGGATCAGGATGTTTGAGTTGTTGTGGGCGACGACATATACACCAACTAAGGCTCTACCAAGTGAGACGGATCAGGATGTTTGAGTTGTTGTGGGCGACGACATATACACCAACTGAGGCTCTACCAAGTGAGACGGATCAGGATGTTTGAGTTGTTGTGGGCGACGACATATACACCAACTAAGGCTCTACCAAGTGAGACGGATCAGGATGTTTGAGTTGTTGTGGGCGACGACATATACACCAACTGAGGCTCTACCAAGTGAGACGGATCAGGATGTTTGAGTTGTTGTGGGCGACGACATATACACCAACTAAGGCTCTACCAAGTGAGACGGATCAGGATGTTTGAGTTGTTGTGGGCGACGACATATACACCAACTGAGGCTCTACCAAGTGAGACGGATCAGGATGTTTGAGTTGTTGTGGGCGACGACATATACACCAACTAAGGCTCTACCAAGTGAGACGGATCAGGATGTTTGAGTTGTTGTGGGCGACGACATATACACCAACTGAGGCTCTACCAAGTGAGACGGATCAGGATGTTTGAGTTGGTGTGGGCGACGACATATACACCAACTGAGGCTCTACCAAGTGAGACGGATCAGGATGTTTGAGTTGGTGTGGGCGACGACATATACACCAACTGAGGCTCTACCAAGTGAGACGGATCAGGATGTTTGAGTTGGTGTGGGCGACGACATATACACCAACTGAGGCTCTACCAAGTGAGACGGATCAGGATGTTTGAGTTGTTGTCATTACCAGGGTTGTCTACATTATGATTCATCACTCTTCAACAGCACTAAATTCTCCATCTTAGTAGAACAGTGGGAGCCATTAAATATAGTGTAGTAGCTGATAACAACACCATAATGGACCCACAATTCATTACCATCGAAAAAATTACACGACATCATGGGATGAAAGTACTGTGCATAAATATCCCTATACGTGAATATTAACACGGTACTTCCTCCATGTTCGAACACAAAACCTAATAATTAAATTAATTATTTAATTAATTGGACCTTTGTAATGGCTGGTCAGTATTAATTTCCATAGTATGTTGTGGCATTTTACAATGTACAATAATTTTCTTACCGTGGTTTTTAATAATGTCACTGACCACTGTATAACATTTATCTAGAGTCTACATAATGGTACATGCCTTTAGCCATTTGTCAGGTCGTGGGTGACACCAGTAATTCTCGTTAAGTTTGTGATGAACGTCCCAGGCTGTGGGGAACCTTCCTGCCCCTCAGCTCTTAACGTGAGATCTGAAACAACTTAGGTTGATGCAGATCATGGCAGGCAACGTTTAGTGACAATAAAATTGGATCCTCTACCAGACGACCCGTTACAGGCAGTGCGGCTACAGTATACAGCAAGATAAACCTGTTTTAGTACACAAAGAGTCAGTGTCACCACCACGGCATTCAGTCACTTTCGCTTTTCCAACTATACAGCTAGATGCTCTTTTACCGTTGGTTGGACTAGGAATAACACAGAGGTGAACGGACATTCTTTGGACAGGAAGCTGTACCCACTCGGCCACCGTCACACCCAAGAAGGCAGTCACCCATCTTTTCCTAAACAACCACAGGCCGGAACTTAGGGTGAGTGGGTGGTGTGTAATGACGGGACCAGTCACGACATTACTGGACCAATGAGACACACTAACAGAAAATGGGTATGGTTATGTCTTAGCTGGGGGACTTGGGGGGGGGGGGGGAGCCTCAGTCCAACACCTGCATGCTAAGGGGACGTAAAGGGGTGGAGGGTATATGAGGGCGATCCAATACCCTGAAGTAACTGTGGGCATACCTGAGAACTGCACATAGTGAGCATAGTAACTCTCTCTCTCTCTGTTCCCCCCCCATACTCTCTCTCTGTCTCTCTCTCTCTCTCTCTCTGGCGTACAGGATAAGTTAGTAGTACTGGGGTGAGGGAGGCGGGGGTGGGGGGGGGGGGGAGGAGTCGAGGTGTTTGGACCTGACAAGAAAGATGTCGTTCCTAGTCTCCTTCAAGAATAAACATAAAATTAAACTAACTTACACTAACAAATCCACGATCTGACCAGAAGTTTGTATTCCAGTGAAAACTTAAACGAGTTCTGTTCTCACTTGACTTCTCGTCCCATCAGCTGCTGGAACTCCCGTGGGAATGCCTAATGGTTAGACACACGCCTTAAGTTCTATCCCGTTCACAGTGTTCACTTATTCACCAGGAGGCTTAATAATTACAGGTAAATAAGAATCACCTTAACAGTCTTTATCCGAGTTATGTAATTAGGTTTTGTAATGTACATATCAAATAATGGGAGTATTGAAGGTATCACACTGAAATACTACGCTACGGTACCATACTCATTACGTCAAGTGGACCAGTTAATCAGTGTTGGGTGTAGGTAGAGCATTCAAGTCTTCTTCAGTTTCAAGTTTCACCTGAGTGGCCTGGAGAATGAAACAGCGGAAAATTAAAAGTTTCAGCCAAATGGCCCCTGGTTTTAACAGCCTCTTGCTCGCCTGTAGCCTAGGAGTGGAACCTATTAGGACTGGGGACTATTAGGTCCAGTCAGAGGAAAGAAGGTATTTTACTCACTGTTTTTATATAATGCTACATGTGATTGATCAATGGGGTATATGAGAGCGCGCACACACACACACACACACACACACAGGATCCAACCGTCTATATACATAACTATCTAACATAAGCCACTACAAAAACAAAACAAAAATAATATTAACAATCCCAACCTCTCTTCCCTCTCCCTCTCCCTCTCCCCCCTCCTCCAAGCTACACAAAGCTGCACGGAGGTTGACGATCACCAGAGTGGAAATAACCCGGAGGAAGAAGAGCTTTGTGAAGAAGGACCCAAATAGGCTGGTACCGTCTTCAGCTCCGGCCTCGCACAAGACCAGTTAGTTGTTACACACCTTTGTGGAAAATCCTTTGCCTCGTTTCTCAAAGAGTTTACTGTCTAATATTACCAAGAAAACGGAGTGTGTGTGTGTGTGTGTGTGTGTGTGTGATGAGGAAAGTGTAACGTGAGAACTTGTTATTTTACACAGCCACAGAAACAAGGTTGTAGTGTGCGTGTGTGGCCTCGCTTGATGTGGTTGTTAGTGTTGTGGGGGTCCCTTGCCCAGGTGACGATTACAGCAGGAGGTATGGTAGTGGTAGTTACAGTATGGTAGTGGTAGTTACAGTATGGTAGTTACAACAGGAGGTATAACTGGGAAATGTTTGATTCAGTATTGTTCACCAGTAAAGGAAATAGCTCTTATCTGGATGATCAACTCTCCCACACCTGATCAGTAATGTAATCAGTTAAGTCAGGGAGTATCAGTTCAATAATCCATCCGTCAATACCGAGTTATTACCAATATTATCTAGGTACATAATGACTACACCTTTCTTGCCAATATTAAACTATTACTGTATCACAATTATCTAAACTACCTTAGGATGATATTATAATTAAGTCAACCACACCGAATTATTGTGATAATTACTTCATTTTCAGTGTAATAATTTTGACGAGAATTCACCCGAGCTCCTCTAATTAAAACTTGAATTATGTCTGAACTCCATAAATGATCAAGTCCACAGCATTATAATTATTTTTTACTGGAATTTATGTAAGTGAAAAATGATCTTTACTCACTCACTATTAACAACACAACCACATTTTAACGTGAATTTCTGACCAACACAGGAGGTATTTACACAGTTTGTCGGCCCTAGTGTGTGAGAGAGACAGACAGACACACGTACGGAATAATGTAACTAGACTAGACCTGGACATTTTTTAGCGAGGTATAATTATCAAGAAGACATAAGATCATTGCCAGAATCACGTATAAACCGTACAAAAGCTCATTCATACCTTCTACTTTATTTGTAAATACTATTAATCGATTTTATTCTCCACGCTGAAGCAATTACCTCAAAATAACGGTAATTAAGCCGAAAATAATACTATACATCAACTCACTTAATATTAACTTTACTAACCATCAAATAAACAGTAAACTCAGATCTTTAAAGTATATAAATATGGTAATTACGTTCTCAAAGCAGCAGGAATTACCTCTATAATTACACGGCGGGGCTGCAGGGTTCGTCGGCTGTGACTGAAGCTTCTTAAATTGCCTCTTTGAGAGATCAAACCTGATCATTATCGCTTTGTGGAGCATGATTGGAAAAAAAAATATTGGAAGGACCAAATTCTTGAAACGAGGCTAATGGTAAATCTAAGGCTAATGGTAAATCTAAGGCTAACTTATAATGTTATGTAAGTCAGAGTTAATTGATTCTCTGTCACGACTCTAAACCCTGAAGACTAACACATGGGGAGAGGTGGAGGTAGTAAGCCTTATATAACGAGTGTGGAGGTCCTGCTGGGTGGCACTCTACCGGGCACTGTCACACGCTCTCCACTTGTCTGCCACACGCTGACCTTCATCGTTTCTGTAGTCAAATTCTTTCCCTCTTCAAAGAATTACCATCTGTTTCCTGTATCAATGGAGTTTAATTTTTGGTGACGATTAAGCGTCATTTTAGTAGGTAGTGAAAATGTTATTTCCCTGGTAATATTGACGAGTAACACGAAGCTTGTAATTCTGAGTCTAGGAGTGAAAGGTTAAAGTCATTTGCATTAACGAGAGAACTAGTTAGCAAAAAAGTCATTACAGTTTGAAGGATGAACTCTGGAATTAAGTGGAATACGGACGCTGTTTGTAGGTCAAGTTACTTTAAAACGTGACGCCATACTAAGCGGCTTATCACTTGTGGGGTTTTAAATGTGAGATCTTAAGACTAGACCAAAGCCGATGTCGGGGGTTTCAGTCGAGTCTCAAGTTTGACGTAAACCAGAGAGGCTGAGTTTGGTATTCACAGGCGAGTCTCGGGAAGTTTGTTTATATTCCAAGAACCTCACCAGGAGTCTTTGGCCAAGTCCGCTTCACACGAGAGGCTTGGAGGTCGTGTTTTCATAGACGTATATGGGGGTTAGGTCGCATCATCAGACTCTAAGGGTTAAAGGTCATATTCCCTTATATTTTGAGAGAGAGAGAGAGAGAGAGAGAGAGAGAGAGAGAGAGAGAGAGAGAGAGAGAGAGAGAGAGAGAGAGAGAGAGATAATAAAAACGTGTCTTCACCTAAAGTAAAACACACACAAATGAGAAATCAACTCGAGGGCTGCAACTCTTCCATTACAGGTTCATCACAGGTTCTACTCAGCTCAATGACCCAAATACCATCACAAAAAAATCAACTTACACATCGAGGAAGCTCATTAAGATACTTCATTTGACGATTAAGTAAAAAACTAAACACACTTTTATATCCGAGGAAACAGTACACGCTCAATAGTTGGAAAATCCCTCTTAAATGGGGTGATTCATGGACTTTTAACGACCCTCAACCATCGCATCACAGACTTTGAACTATTTAAGCTGTAATTGAGTTTAAGGATGAGTCATGAAGTTAGCGAAATTAATAGGAAACTCATAAACGAACAATTTCATCATTATCCTGAAGTATAGAGACGTAATACCCGGTAGCTACAGAGTTTTAGAGTGAAAGCTTGTCTGAGTCCTCTCCCTGACTCTATTCATATAATTCATAATATCTCAAAATAAATCATAGTAACTCATAAAATAACTCACAAAATAATTCATAGTAACTCATAAAATAACTCCTAGTAACTCACAAAATTTGACAATGAATCATATTAACCCACAGTAAATGGCAATAGGTCACAGTACCTCACAATAACTCATAACTCCTCATAATAATAACTCACTGCTACTCACAACTACCCACAACTCACAATAACTCGCAACCCTCCTAACGAAGAACTTGATTTTGAAGTTACGAAATATTGTTTTAGAACTTGAGTTTTCTTTCATCATCATTTCCTCTCTCTCTCTCTCTCTCTCTCTCTCTCTCTCTCTCTCTCTCTCAGTAACACACGGTCATAAGAGCCACGTCTGCTCCAATATTAAGGGGGGGGGGGGGGGGGAAGGAGGTTGCTTCCTGATCCGTCTTAGCTCTCCTTGGCAAAATCCAGTCGAAGATCGGGCGTTTTCTAAATGAAATGTCTCTCACTTGCTGTTCCTTCTCTGTCTCTCACTTGCTGTTCTTCTGTCTCTCACTTGCTGTTCCTTCTCTGTCTCTCTCTTGCTGTTCCTTCTCTGTCTCTCACTTGCTGTTTCTTCTCTGTCTCTCACTTGCTGTCTCTTCTCTGTCTCTCATTTGCTGTCTCTTCTCCATCTCTCACTTGCTGTCTCTATTCCATATAAGAAAAGTTTCTCACTTTAAGTCTCAAACTTTTCTCACTTTCAGTCTCGAATGTCTCTCACTTGCGCTAGGTTAGGCTAGGTTAGGCTAGGTTAGGCTAGGTTAGGCTAGGTTAGGTTAGGTTAGGCTAGGTTAGGTTAGGTTAGGTTAGATTAGATTAGGTTAGGCTAGGTCAGGTTAGGTTAGGCTAGGTCAGGTTAGATTAGGTTAGGCTAGGTCAGGTTAGGTTAGGCTAGGTCAGGTTAGATTAGGTTAGGCTAGGTCAGGTTAGGTTAGGCTAGGTCAGGTTAGGTTAGGTTTGTTTTGTTCATATGTTTGTTTGTGTACATCTCACTATCACCTCCTTAACCACAGACGAATGACACCAAAACAAAAACTAAAATAGAATGAAAATAATCACAACTCACACCGATTATACAACAATAATTACATACCAAAAGCATAATTAACATACAAAAGATTATGTTACGTGTGTGTTGGGAACCTGTGTAATAACCTGAGTAATATAAACGTATCGGGACTAAGGAAGACGGTACAAATTAATACAAATAAGAGAAAAAAATAAATAATGAAAGAGAAATATCAAAGGAGATTAAACCACAAGATAGACAGCGAAAGATTAATAAAGGGAACAGAGTAAGGAGCAATAAAGGGAAGGAAGGAAGGAAGGAAGGATGGAAGGGCAATATATCATAATAATGAGGAGGGTAGACAGTAAAGAATATGTGATAGATAGGGTGGAACAGGTAGAAGATGGGGAAGAGAAGAGGGAAATGGAAAAGAGAAGAAGATTATTGTCATCAGCGAACGTGATAAATACCGTGAAATAATGACGTAATAATAATAATAATAATAATAATAATAATAATAATAATAACGAAGGCAAGTCAAGATTAGGTAAAAAAGAGAATATCAAAGATTTATCTGAAAACCACATATAACCCACCTGTAACTAGACTGAATGAAGGAAGGAAAGAATGATGGTAAGAAAGACGGAAGAAAAGATGGAAGGAAGAAAGGAAGGAAAGAAAAAAAGAAGGAAGGAAAATAGGTAGTCAAAGCTGAATACCGGTAGAGGCTTGTCAATCAGTAACGGCAGCTAACGAAATCAAGAGCAGAGGTTCACCGATTCTCTTGCTATCACGGCGGCTTGATTCCCTTAATGAGCCAATTGCTACGAACTGACTCCTCCCACATGTTAGAGGAGGGGTGGGGGAAGGGGGGGTAGGTGGGGAGGGGTGTGTGGGGTAGGTGGGGAAGAGTGTGTGTGTGGGAAGGTGGGGAGGAAAGTGTGTGGGCAGGTAGGGAGGAGTGTGTGGGGAGGTAGGGAGGAGTGTGTTGGGAGGTGGGGGAGGAGTGTGTTGGGAGGTGGGGAGGTAGGGGGGAGTGTGGTTGCTGCATCCTTAAGAGCTTCCCTGAGATGAGGACGTAATCAATCCTATTTTTACGGTGGAAGAAATTGGGGAGGTGAGAGAGGGTGGATGGGGAGAGGGGAGAGGAGAGGATGGAAGAGAGGTGAGAAGAATGGAGGGATAGGAGTGAGGGGAGAGGATGCAGGGAGGAAGAGGGATAGGAGTGAGGGAAGAGGAAGGAGGGGAGAGGCGAGAGGCGATAGTACTGTAGATGTAATTTCTTTATAAACATTGAGGGAGGAAGGAAATTCTACTCCCATTTCGACGGGGATTAAGAACTGACTCACAACCTCCTTTCCTTCTCTTGCCTGGGGGAGTGAAAGGGAGTGAAGGGAGTGAAGGGAGTGAAGGGGAGTGAAGGGAGTGAAGGGGAGTGAGGGGGAGTGAAGGGGGGTGAAGGGAGTGAAGGGGAGTGGGGGGGAGTGAAGGGAGTGAAGGGAGTGAAGGGGAGTGAAGGGGAGTGAAAGGGAGTGAACAGGGTCATCCTCCTTCTCCTCCTCCTCGGTGAAAGGGTAGGCGGGGGGCAAACTAGACGGGGAACTCCATGCATATGAACGACCAGAGGACCTCACCTGGGAGTACCGCCACTCAGTCGGTCACTCCGCCTGGGAACGCCGCCACTCACCCAACATATAACACCGTATACACCAAATCCCCAACACCACCGGCTTGCACTAGATATTTGCTTGAATTTAGTAACAGCATGTGTGAAAAGTTAGAGGCCATTAAATAGCTGATATCTTAAATGTCAAAGGTTAACCAAAACAAGTGTAGTAGACCGTTTATAAAAGAGAGGTGATAAAGAAAAATAATCTACTGACATAATTTAAATCTTTATCGTCTATTAGAACAGTGCGCCAGCTTAACAGTTATTTTCACCATTCGCCAAAAAAAGCTGCTACACCTTATAAGTGGATGGTCGAGGACTGAGCCAGCTTGAGTCGCTCAGGGCTCTGAACATCACTTAATGAGTTACAGCGTTTCCCAGCCTTCAAAAACTTACTCGGTACATCACCAACATTTCTCTCATGTGGGTAGAAATAACGTAACATATGACCAAAACAATGAGAAATATCCAAATATAATTCACAATATAGTTCTTAGTGTCTACCTTACACACCTGTACCTGTACCTGTACCTGTACCTGTACCCGCCACTGTACCTGTACCTCCAAGACTGAAATACCGGTACATCTGGGTCACTACTTATCTTCCAGCTCCTTAATTATTTTCTTATTTCTTACTTTATATCTGTTTTCTTTTTATTCCCTCTACTCCATCACATCTTCCTCATCTCGTCTCGGTTATCTCCATCTCTCCCCTCTAGCTAAGACTCGCCTCAAGAAGAACAGTCTTTACTCTTTACATCTCCTATTACAGTCTTTACGTGACGTCATCAAGTAGTTTGGAGAAGATACGGCATGGGAAACTATTCTATAAATGAGGGTAGCGACTCACCGGAGGGAAAATAATAGACAGATAACATTGCAGGAAATGTCAATTAATGCCCCGCGTCAGCCGTCCTCTCTATACCTCCCTCACACGCCCTTATCTGTTGTACCTCCCATGACCTAACCATGGCCTCGTGTAGATAAGAATTACTGTGATCTTATTATTATCTACTACCAGTTAGGTTAGGTTAAGTTGGCTTCAATTATATACTGAAGGAGCACAGTTCATCTCAAGACCATATCATTCCGGTTTAGTTTAATTTACGAGAAAAACTCAGCGTACGAACCTTTGTGAATCCTGACTCAAAACTGTGGACCAGGTGAGGGAAACGTGTGCAGGTGTTTGAGTGTGCAGGAGAGGGGCGGGGGGGGGGGGGAGAGTGAGGGAGGGGGAGGAGTATCTCACTGCCTCATTCACCTGGATTGGTTCAACGAGATACCTGTCGTGCTCCAGGTTGGCTATTTAAATCCACTTCACAGTGTAATTTCGGCACTTGAGATCGAATGTCCGTCTCAGGTACACTACGTCCTGCCAGGTTGAGATTGGTGTTCAAGGGAATACTGGTGCGTGAGTGGGAACTGGTTTCTGAGTGGGAATTGGTTTCTGAGTGGGAATTGATTCTGAGTGGGAATTGGTTTCTGAGTGGGAATTGATTCTGAGTGGGAATTGGTTTCTGAGTGGGGCTAGTGTCTGAATAGAAAGTGGTGTCTGAGTGGGGCTAATTTCTGAGTGGGGGCTAATGTCTGAGTGGGGGCTAATGTCTGAGTGTAAACAAGTAAGTGGGAACTGGTGTCTCAGTGGGATAAAGAGGGATTCCAGAGAGGATGATCATATAAATCCCAACCTCATAAGTACAATGGTTTAATCCCTTGACCGATTCCCTCAAGGGGTTAAGTCATCAAACTTTAGGAATTAAGTTATGATACCCAAGGGGTTAAGTCATCATACTCAAGGGGTTAAGTCATCATGCTTAAGGGGCCAAGTAATCACACTCATAGGGTTAATTCATCATACTCAAGGGGTTAAGTCGTCATACTCAAGGGGTTAAGTCGTCATACTCAGTGGGTCAAGTCAATAAAGCAGGGAGAAGAGATTGACTATAAGTTAAATTTCACTAGAAAGAAAAAACTCCCTCACACTCGAACAATATCCATTAATCAGGCCAGGAAAGACTGAATAGGTTGATTAAACACAACGATAACAGTTCGGGGCAGTGATAATAGGCCTCTTAGTTTGTAAATAATGTCACTGGAGGGGAGAAATAATGCTTTATAAGATCAACAATATGTAGAGACACCAGTGCACTATTTCAGGTTGGTGTATCGAGCGAGGGTGACAGGCAACAGCAGGCAACAGTGGTATAGCTTGTAGAGATTCTTCCTAGTGTCAACATTTCATTGTGTTGCGGTGAGCGATGACAGCAAGGACTAGAGTTATGGGACAGGGGGCAGGCGGGAGTGAGGGAGAACACACACACACACACACACACACACACACACACACACACACACACACACACACACACACACACACACATTGCGATACAAACTCTTAGTGGTGTTGAGAAGTAGTGAGGCGGCCACAAACCACACACATCCCCACATTGATTAACTATTAGATAAGACATATTACAACCTGTCCACGCAAAACTAATTTATTCGGGTCTAATAATCTTCATCCTCTGGGGAATGTATAAGTATATTCATAATGTAAAATGAAAAAAATAGAACAAACCCGTAACAGCAAGAGAACCAAGTCATGTACACAGAGCCGTAGTCGTATCCCAAGTGCATAGCTCCTGCAGTGTGTGTGTCTTTGTGTCTGTCAGCTGGTGAGGGAGGCTGAGTGTTGTCTGATGAAGCACGACATGACGGGATGGATCCAGTAAGTGGACCTGCTCAACCTACCTCCCCTGACGCTATCTCTCTCTCTCTCTCTCTCTCTCTCTCTCTCTCTCTCTCTCTCTCTCTCTCTCTCTCTCTCTCAATTCTTCCTTTATGTACACCTCCCGGAATATGATAGACAGAGGCACGTATAGTATATTCACAGACATACACAATCATACATACATACATACATCTAAACAAAACAAAACTTACAGAACATATATTAAAAAAAATACACGACTGCTTGCACACACACACACACACACACACACACACACACAATCAAAACATACCCATAGAAATTATTAAAAGATTACAAGTATTTTTTTTCTTCAGTTTTATCCAAGATTAAGATGTCCGCGTCTAAAGGCTAATAGTTGACTTCTTAATGGTTGGGTTGAATCATTATGCTCGTCCCTTGAGGCTGATTACATATGTACAGGTAATAATAATTGCTCTCAGGTAGAAATCATTGGTAATTACTGTACTAGATTGAAGGGTTTTCATTCAGGCGTAATTATTAAAGTCTGATGAATAAGAGACAGAGAGCTATGGATTAGTCTCTCTGATAGTGGATGTAGAAAGAATGTTGGATGTAGAGGCAAAGTTGAATGTAGAGAGAATGTTGAATGTTGAAAGAATGTTGGATGTTAGCTCTAGGGACAATGTTAGATGGAAAGACACTCTCAGCCTACAACTACCACCAACCATCACTACCGCACTCCACCACCACCACCACCACACCCTGACCTCCAACAACCAGGGTAGACAAGTGATGGTGCTAGAACAACTCAGCTCATGCGACACCATCCATGTGTGTAGTCAATATTAATTATCGTTTCTCGTGTCTTTTGTCAAGCGAAACAATGGCTGGGACGCCACACAATACTTGGGAGAAGGGGGTAGGGGGAGGTGGTCAGTGGGAGGTGAGGAGGGGGTGAGGGAGGATGAGGAGGGGGGGGGTGAGGGGTGAGGAGGGGGTGAGGGAAGACGATATTGAAGTTATGTTATGTGAGGCTGTGTGTGTGTGGAGAGAGAGAGAGAGAGAGAGAGAGAGAGAGAGAGAGAGAGAGAGAGAGAGAGAGAGAGAGAGAGAGAGAGTCCCCGTATAACATAATATAAAGTGACAACAGTAGGTAGTTACACAGCCGAGTAAGAAATCCTTAGATTCATTCCCGGACTTGTTATTGAGACGTGAACAACGAACTACACGAGGGAAAATGTGGGAAAAATATACCAGGGTTTTATCACAGGCTGGGACACGCTGCTCTGCTCTGTGGTTCATTAGTGTGTGCGGGAGGTGTGTACGTATGAGGGGCCAGCGTACAGTTTGAGCGTGTGGGGTAGAATCTGTGTATAATCTGTATGTGTATTTGGTTAATTTTATTTACGTGTTGTGTAAGCTTGAGATGTTTGTTAAGAGGTTGTGTAATTGTAGGAATCTCGTGTACAGGTTGTGAACGTGTTTGAATCGTGTGTACACCATGTGAGTGTTGATACAATAATGCGCAGGTAGAATAAGTGTGAGTTTGGCGAAATGAAAACACACTGACTTAACCAAAAACACACCTAACCTAACCTAACCTCACTGATCCGTCTCTTAACATAACCGGACCCTCGTTTTTAGTATGAAAATTCCGGTCTACTTGTGGTGGTATCCGGTAATTAGTTTGGCCCGAGGAACGAGACTTGGAGCAACTTGAGCTGATGGGAGTGTGTTTTCTTGACTAAATCTGCCAGTGAAGATCTTGTCCAGTGGATAAATGTTAGGGAGGAATTTTTTCTTCTTTTGCCTCAATGAGAATTTATCTAATGGGATTTCTGTAGTGTGGAGCCTCGACCAGTGATCACAACAACAACAACAACAGAAATAACAATGACAACACCAACACTAATAACAAAAACAACAATAACAACAGCAGCAAAAACAACAACACTAACAACATCAACAATAACAACAACAATAACAACAACAAAAAACACAATAACAACAACAACATCAAGGTGGAGTGAGGAGTTAGCAGGGGGTAATCATCTTGTTTCCCTCATCCCTTCTTCCTCTTTTTTTGTCTTAGGTTCAGTTAATTTCTGTTTTTTCTCCTCTTCCTTCTTCCGTACTCTACATTCCTCCATTTTCTCTTTCTCTTCTCTTATTATATATTTTCCTTTTTCTCTTTCCAAACAAACTGATAACATTGAGGGTATTGATAATGGTGGAATAATTAACACGAAGGAAAGTCAATATAAAACAAAGAACAATTATTTCTTAAAAGTTATAAATAAAAAAAAATCAATATACTTACAATCACGAGAAACTGAAATGTTGTTGTTGTTGATTTGTTATTGTGGTTGTTTTTGTTATTATTGTTATTTTTGTTGTTATTGTTATTATTGTTTTTGTTGTTGTTGTTTATCTGAAGCCAATATAGGGAGGTTTACCTGGCCTCCCCCTCCCCCCCCCCCCAAAAAAAAATATCCCAAGGTAATAGATAATGTTTTTGTCGACTCGTGAAGCCCGGGGAGACAAACACAGCCCTCGTGGATGTGATCAGGTAACGAGGTGTGAAGTAACGAGCCGTGAAGAGAATCAAAACTTTACAGGTTCAGGTCAAACAAATAAAAAAGATACATAAACTAATATAACGTTTTCTCCTATACTGAACAATAGATGGAAATATTAGTGTTTTTTGAGGGGGGTGGGGGGATAGGAAGAGAGGGAGAGGGGGGAGGGGAGGAGAAGGAAGTGGAGGGGAGGAGAAGGAAGTGGAGGGGAGGGGGAGAGGGGGAGGGGAGGAGAAGGAAGTGGAGGGGAGGGGAGGGGGATATTTGACCCTTGATCCTATAAAATTCTAAAAACTTAAAAAAGTGTACTCGTGTCGTATTCAATGAAGGTATCCAAGTCTGCCCTGACGTCATGCCCCACCACACGAGGCCCTGACGTCATACCCACCACAAGAAGCCCTGACGTCATACCCACCACACGAGGCCCTGACGTCATGCCCCACCACACGAGGCCCTGACGTCATGCCCCACCACACGAGGCCCTGACGTCATACCCATCACCTGACGCCCACTAAGCAGTCGACACAGGTAATGAGTGGTGGCACCGCGTCCTGCAGGATAACACAGGAGCCAAACAACCCGCGACGGTAATAAACTACGGCCCATGACACCTGCCGTCACACGCCCACCACCCAACCCATGCCAGGTAATGAACTGCTGTACCCCTGGCATATATATTGGTCTACCTATAATGCATTAGGTAAAAGCAGTGAGTTGTGGCACTCACTCGTCACCCTGAGGTATAGTGCCACTACACCTCTTACCGCTTAGTGCCTTACCACGTAGTTAACATATTTACAGAACTTTAACCATGTATAAAATTACTCTGTTTACTGATTCTCTCTCCACTATAAACAAATTATACTTTATATTATGACAGACATACAAAGATCCAACACCCGGTCTGTCGTTGTTCTATGCTTGGGTTTTATACAATATTCATGAGTCCAATTCAAAACTTTCCGCCTCATGGAAACGGCGAGGCATCATGATGAATGAGTGTTTACCAACAAGCAGACGTGGTGTGAGGCAGATTAATGATGCCCAGGTGAGGGGAGGAGAATACTCACACCCACGGACGGATGGGGTGAACAACTGTCTATCTAAAATCTCTCAAACTTCCTCGATTCATAGATACAAACCGAGAAATAAACATCACAATGATTTAGCTAAAAATGTTAATATTTCCCAAAGAGTTGAGTAACTTCACTTGGTTTTCTAATACGCAACAGATCCGTACACTCAGTTCAACAAAAGACAACCACAGAACAATATATAACTACAATAAAAAAAACTTACATTGTTTAGGTGTTACCATATCGTGAGGTCCCGAACATCTCGTCCCAGGATCCTGTAAGAAAATAGAAGTAGAATGATCAACTGTGTCGTGGTTCATTGAAATTTTGCAACAATATTATAGTTTATTCTTACTAACAGCCGAGTGTACGCTTATATTTTCCTAATTTTAATACTACTGTACTTAATATTCTCAAAAAGATTTGGACCGTTTTTAACACCAGCATACTCACGAGACGAAGAAAAACAAAACATTGCGATCCTGAGTTGAAATTTATCGCGAGGAAAAATTTCGAAGCGGTTCATCAGTGGTGAAGCTTCGAATGTGGGCTTAGGGTAAATAAGTGGATGTCTAGACTTGTCTCATTTCTTGGGCCTCTGAGCGACACTGGTAGAGCAGGAAGTGACAGCGTGTGGAGTATATGGGGGAGGGAATATAAGGAGTAAGGAATAGGGAGTAGGGAGAGTCGGGGATAGTGAAGCGTTTGTGTTTGGTATAAAGCATTTCCTGGCATCCCTAATCAAGAAGAGGCATACACACACACACACACACACACACACGTTAATATCAACATTCTTACTTACACATTCTTCTTTCACACATCTGTATCTACACTAATTATTTCAACCGCAATAAAACTGAACACATGGTATCCTACGGTCGAGTAATTTCCAGAAAACTCCCCAATTCCTGCAGCTCCGGACGGTGTAACACGGGCGGGAGACGTTGCCCAGTCGAGTTTATATTCACTTCCACTTGAGTGAGACAGACGCCGGGGTGTGAAGTGAACGAGGTGATACTAGTCGTGGTTAGGTTAGGTTAGGTTAGGTTAGGTTAGGTCTGGTTGAAATACTGAGTGTGTGAAAAGGGAACCACTGAGAAAAAAATCATCTTACGAACCTCTGAGAAACTAACCCTTGTAACAATAATAATTACCAAGACAGGAAAGCATCTGTTTTACATGTAACTCTCCACACACTCAAGAGATGGCGCTGGCACAACCCAATAGTGTTTTAAGAGAAAGGTTCACATTGTTTCTCTCGTATAAGACGATTTAATACACTGTAAGTCAAAGATAAGGAGGATCTTAGGTGGAGGTGAGTGAGAGAAGGTTAGAGGGAGGGAGGGAGGGAGATGTATGAGGATGGTAAATAGGGAAATGATGGAGAGAAAAGGCATACGGAGAGAAAGATAGTACCATGTTAGGAGGAGAGAGAGAGAGAGAGAGACTGTATTCTATAAAGCAAAGAAAGTTAGCATGACCCCGACATTTACCTGGAGAAAGATATTCAGGTGTTTACAAAACCTGTAATGTTTATGTTTACAATCTCTTGATGTTTGTGTTTACAGAGTACCTTACTGTTTGTGTTTACAGTCTGTTAATGTTTGTGTTTACAGAGTCTCTTACTATTTATGTTTACAGTCTGTTAATGTTTACAGAGTCCTTTACTGTTTTTATTTACAGTCCGTTAATGTTTATATTTACAGAGTCCTTCAGAAAGTTAAAAGCCCCAAACCATCGGTGTATGAGCATCACTTTCTACACATGGCAGTATTCTTCGCCATGTCCTGTGCAACTTGGGCCTTGCATGATGAATTATGAATATTGCATTAGGAACATGTTATATTTTCCTCACACCTTCTCCTACAAGTCTTTATGGACGAGTAACTTCCTCAGGTGAATCTATCAACACAATAGTAAGGGACTTGGTACAGTAATAGTCCTAACAGCTCTCAGTACATGAAGGGGATGGGTCGGTGTGGGTGGGCGGCTGAGGCAATGGGATGTGTATTGAAGTGGGGAAATGGTGTAGTGAAGTCTCTAGCTGAAGGGAAAGACAATTATCGGTGTGGTTATCGTCTGCTGGAGCGATAAGACAATCACTTTGGTTCCTTGGCTTGTGTGTACGTTTGTTTTGGTGTCTTGACTTCCTTAGGAAATAGTAGACAGAGAGAGAGAGAGAGAGAGAGAGAGAGAGAGAGAGAGAGGTGAGGAAATCTTGCAAAGCTCAATTCCACCATCGGCCGTTGCTGGGGGCTGATATGCAGGTGCTATCTTGAGTATGATTTGCCCCCCCTGGTACCCTCCAAGCCGTCACTAGGAAGGCCAACGACTACACATTTGACACCAGAGGGATGATAGTTCTTCAGCGGCCTCAGTAGCTATCCAAGAAGTGTAGCGCTGGACAGAGAAGCTTGGGTGTTATCACTACCTGAACATAAATTCCTGACGTCAGTAATATTAACCTTTCCAACGAAATTATTATGAATTCTATTGTAATTTGGTTGTAAAACGTTCTAACCCGCTCTGTGATATTGACGTCATACGGTATTATATAACCCAACTCCCGCTATCTCCTGACCTAGTTGTTGTATTACGTAACAATAAGAATATATTTCCCACACAAACTACAAAATGATATGTAGGTGTGAGATTAACACCCCATACTACACAAAAAATACTACTGGAGTTGAAAGTGGTTTTATTTTTTTTTTTACACACTGATGCCAAGAGAGAGGGAGAGAAGGTGTAAAAATCATAAGTAGATTTTTATTTCTGAACTTCATCAACTAAAGTATCTCTTGTCACACACACACACACACACACACACACACACACACACACACACACACACAGAAAGACAGACAGAATAGTACCTCACTTACCTGAAAACAAAGTGTGAGTTATGGTTGATTAACTTGGACTAATTAGTGACAACAGTTTTATTATAGTTACTGACGGTGAGTTAAATATTTGACCTTTGTGTGTGTGTGTGTGTGTGTGTGTGTGTGTGTGTGTGTGTGTGTGTGTGTGTGTGTGTGTGACCCTAGACACCAGAGCATCACAACCTCGACTCACTGCCAACACCACCTGTGATACACAACCTACCCAATGAAACAAGTCGACTACTAATCATGGTAAGTGGTAGAGATGGGTATCCCTCCTTCCTCATACCTAGCTGTTTTATTATTGTGTGAGTGATGGACGGCTATAAGAACACGCTATTGTCTTGCCTCCTATGAAGACTCTTTTGCGTGTCTTAAGGAACATTTTCTTACATCACTCAATAATGTCCTGGTCTTTGAGTTATGAGAAGCAAGATTTTAATTCCCAAGTGGTGTAAAAAAAAACAACTTTCAATTTTGTGTTTAGAAAGAAATACTATGTTAGGTTAGGTTAGGTTAGGTTAGGTACTTGAGTTGCTTTTATTTCCTGTCGCTCTGGGGAAGGTGGCACACGGGAGACACATCTGACAATCCATGGCTTATGTCGTCCAGGCCAACGTCAAAAATAAGAGCAAATAATAAATTGACTTGACTCAGTTTTACGTAGGAGGAAGGAAGGGATCGGGAGGTGCTTATAGTGTTTGGACATATTTAAAAGAGGATTGAATAGTATTGTAGACTCACTCACTAGTTTAAGTACGGATATATTGTTTGTTTTCTAGCTGAGGTAATTACAGTTTATTTCGTATTTACAAATATGTTCGTGTATGTGCGCAGAGAGAGAGAGAGAGAGAGAGAGAGAGAGAGAGAGAGAGAGAGAGAGAGAGAGAGAGAGAGAGAGAGAGAGAGAGAGAGAGAGAGAGTGTGTGGGATGCGTGTAATAAAGTGTATTTTAATGTTGACGATTTCACCCAACAAATAAAAATTTATATTCCAGGTAAAACCATAAAATGATTTCGTTCATATTTTTACTCATTACAACAATAACAATAATAATAAACCTACACTATGCTTATCTCTGTTATGTAATGCCTATTGCTTACATCCTTAAAAAAATAAAAATAAAAAATACAAATATGAACCAACTTACAAACATCATTATACGTCTTTACTGATTGATGGATTTAACGAGGCAACCACAAAAACTCAATTACTACGAGTAGGCTTTGAGAACGCCCATTAAAAGCTACTTTGTGGAGAAACTTTGCCAAAAATCCTCCTAAAGGCTTCACTGAACAAAGTTTGAAGGCGCACATTACCGCTTAGGCTTAAAACAAACGCACACAAAAACTTCTGCAGTGAGAATCTTGTAGAAGGTTTGAGGTGTACATCACTGTTTGCTTCTACACTCCTCTGCACTTCCTCTGCCGGCCTCCACACTCTCTCTGCCATCCCTACACTCCTTCTGCCGGGCTCACACTCCTTCTACCGGCCCCGCACTCCTTCTACCGGCGCCCACACTCCTTCTGCCACCCTCTCAACGCCTCTCCAGATATCAGAATATTCCTCTTCACGCCTTTTGAGTCTCTTCCTTATACCCCCTTCATCTCCCGTCTTCTGTAGCTACGCCTCTCTATGCTTAGTACTCAACAGGAAGCTAAGTCTTTCACATTTCTTAATACCTGTTGTCATAGATTTAAAACTGACTTATGTGTTTAAAGATCTTAGTTATTGAAGTATAGAATTTCATCAAAGCAACAACAACCCGCCATTTCCTCTTGCTCTGTTGATCTCCTTTAGAAAACTATCCCCGAATCCGACCCCTTACCTTTATCAACATAAGCCCTATAGTATTATTGTATAGGAATATTCAGTAGTTATTTTCCTATTATTTCCTACCTTGACACCAGATCATCTACGGCCTCACCTCAGCCTTCACCTTACACTTCACTGACCACCTGGATTCTTCGGCACCATTTACACTTTCTTCAGATCATCTTTATCACGTCTTGGCCCACCTCCTGACGATCACAAAGCCTTATGTTATCACCTTATTCTCCTCTAGACCATCCACAGCATATCTAACCTACTTCCAGACCACTAAACAGCCTCCAGACCATTTAACCTACTTCCAGACCCCACGCATAATTCGCCTCCAGACCCACCCTCTTAATCAACGAACTGGTCTCTCTCACTCCCGAGGGGCAGAGAGCGGTAACAAGACGAGTGTAAGGAGACAGGCAGCATCCAGGCCGCCTCATCTACATACACACTCCATCACTGTTGGGGCCCAGTGTCCGCTTCTCCCTCACCCACCAATCTCCTCGAGTCGCTAGGGTGACGTCCAGTAATCAGGAGAAAAATGGAGAGGCACAGGAGGGCGATGATGAAAGGGGGGAAGGGGGAAAATAAGGGGGAAATTGTGATGATAAAATGTGTGCTCGGGGTAGGGTGGTGGTAGGGGTGGTGGAGGAGAGGTGGTGGTGGTGGAGAGGTGGTGGTGGGGGAGAGATGGTGGTGGGGGTGGAGAGTAGGTGGTGCTGGTGTAGTGGGTAAACATCATGTACATTATAAATTATATACATTATATTATATAGATCTACAGTATATAAATGATGAGAATGTCGAACTATAATGATTGATTTGTTTTTTTCTATTTATTTTTTACCATTTTATAGAGGTCAAAGGTTAACCAAAATACACTTTATGGGGGTTTGGTCCATTACTTTACAATGGACGTGATATAAATACTTCACTATAGAACCCAATAAGCAATAAATATAACTAACGATATCACCTTTATTAACCAATTCTACAGGTGTCAAAGGTCATGTGAGACTAATTAGACAAGACATACTGTATACACCTGTGAGAATTGGACAGTTTAATGTCGGCTTTTACAACCACTTCAACCACTACCAGGGTTATTAAGCATCATGTCATTAGGTCTTAGTTTTAAGCACACCAACCACCATTCACTAGGACTTACATCTTACGACAGACAAACAAACTTTACAACTAAATCACAATAACCCTTAGATCTAGTACTACCTGGCCTTAATTACCTGTCCCCCGTAATAAAAGTAATTACCTGGGGAAAATATACCTGGGTAGCTTGAGGCTGTTCAACAAAAACTAGGTTAAATGTAATGAAGGTAGACTCAAGGGAACAGCGGAGGACAAGAGGAGAGGTGGGAGTAAGGAACGAAGGAAGAAGTAAGGAAGGAAGATGAAGGTAGATGGTGAAGGAAGGTGGGTGAGAGAGGAAGGAGGAATGGAAGGTGGTGAGAGGGGAAAGAGAAGGGAGAACGAAGGAAAGTGGGTGATTGAGGAAGGGAGAGGGGAGGTGGAAAGAGGGTAGGCGGGTGAGAGAAGACGAAGGAAGGAAGAGGAAGAATGAAAGATCAAGAACGAGAAAGAAGAAAGTAAGAAAAGGATGAAGGAAGAAAAAGAGAGAAGGATGAAGGAAGAAAAAGAGAGAAGGATGAAGGAAGAAAAAGAAAGAAGGATGAAGAAGGAGAAATAAGAAAGAACGAAGCAAAAAGATATTAGGAAAGAAGGAAGGATGAAGAAAAAAAGAAGGAAAGAAAGAAGGAAGGATGAAGGAAGGAAGGAAGGAAGGAAGGAAGGAAGGAAGGAAGGAAGGAGGTATTATCACCAGATGTGGACCCCAAACACATCATTTCGGGACTAATTAATATTCGGTCTCTCATGACTCCCCATTACGTCGTGTTTCCTCCCTTTCCTCTCTCCCTTCTCTCCCTCCCTCCCTTCCCTCCCTACTAGTGTTGACTCCTCCTGTTCTCACCCCCCCCCACCCTCCCCCACTCTGTCTCCCTCATAAATATTCACTAAACATCAATATAAACAAAACAACACGATTTTTAGAGGGTAACTAAAATAAAATTCTAATTCATCTTTCGTTAAAATGTTTGGTAAAAAATATTTATCCAAAGACATTATCACACAGCAAAATCATTAGAATATTGTTATAGTAAGGAATAACTACACTCTTAATGCAGTAAACAAGATCTCAATTAACAGGTAACTATTATGTGAGATGGAACAGTGTGTTTTAGTGTGTGTGTGTGTGTGTGTGTGTGTGTGTGTGTGTGTGTGTGTGTGTGTGTGTGTGTGTGTGTGTGTGTGTGTGTGTGTGGTGTTATTATGATTCAAGTCTGTCACGTTCTGGTGGTGATATACACACTTTACACCTTCATTAATGAGGTTCCCACCCCCCCACCCCCCCACACACAAACACAGACACACACACACACCCA
Source organism: Homarus gammarus (assembly GCA_958450375.1). Lineage (NCBI taxonomy): Eukaryota > Metazoa > Arthropoda > Malacostraca > Decapoda > Nephropidae > Homarus > Homarus gammarus. The sequence goes on along the minus strand of CAUDMG010000418.1, from coordinate 963,580 downwards.
CACACACAACCCAGGCCCCTCGACAAAAAAACAAAGACAAAATCCAAAAACAAAACAATAAAAACAATAACATCCATTTCTTCTCATCATCAAAAGGCGTCAGCATATCTGTCCCCTTCATTTTCTTTTATAAACAATAATAATAAAGAATTAGAAGAGAGAGGGGAGAAAAGAGAGAGAGAGAGAGAGAGAGAGAGAGAGAGAGAGAGAGAGAGAGAAGAAAATGAGAGCGAAAAGTGAAAGCGAAAGCGAGAGAGAGAAGCGATTACATTATCAAGGGGAAGTGAAAAATGAGGTTGCTTCAATTGCTAAAGTCCGCGGAAAATCCATCAATACATCATTGGCATTGAGGGTGAAGAAGCCAGAGTTATGGATGAGGTAGTGGGCGGCCTGGAGGAGGAGGAGGGGGAAGGGGAAGAGGAGGAGGAGGAGGAGGAGGAGGAGGAGGAGGAGGAGGGGGAAGGAGGAGGAGGGGAAGGAGGAGGAAGAGGAATAGGAGAAGGAGGAATAGGAGGAGGAGGAGAAGGAGGAAGAGGAAGAGGAGTAGGAGGAGGAAGAGGAAGAGGAGGAGGAATAGGAGGAGAAGGAGGAAGAGGAGAAGGAGGAAGAGGAGGAGGAAGAAGAAGAGGAAGAGGAAGAGGAGGAGGAGGAGAAGGAGGAAGAGGAGGAGGAGGAGAAGGAGGAAGAGGAAGAGGAGTAGGAGGAGGAAGAAGAAGAGGAAGAGGGGAGGGGAGACGTTGAAGCCACAGTGGAGAGGGAGGTACGGTAGAGAGATGGTGATAAAGGAGGGAAAGAGATGGAAGGAGGATGAGAGGAGAGGAAATAGAAGACAAAAAGGAAAACAGAAAGAAAAAGAAGAAAAAAGAAGACAGGTGTAATAAGAAGATAGACTGATAAATAATTAAACATATATAACTAAATGAATAAATAGATAAATTACAAAAAAAAAATAACAAAAATATGAATAAAATTGAAATAAAACTAAAAATAGAGAAGATAAATAGAATAATAAAAAAAATAATTATCATATTCTTACGTTCACAAACCTCTACCACGAGACGAGACGTCACCAAGATGCTAGTAAACGACGTCACCAAGATGCTAGTAAACGATGTCACCAAGATGCTAGTAAACGATGTCACCAAGATGCTAGTAAACGACGTCACCAAGATGCTAGTAAACGATGTCACCAAGATGCTAGTAAACGATGTCACCAAGATGCTAGTAAACGATGTCACCAAGATGCTAGTAAACGATGTCACCAAGATGCTAGTATACGACGTCACCAAGATGCTAGTAAACGATGTCACCAAGATGCTACTAGAACGACGTGTCCAAGGTGTTGCGAGAAAGGGTCTCGTCCCGTGAAATATTTCTTCTTGATGACGTGTGAGAAGGAGTAGGATGAAGGGTGGAAGTGTCGCGTGAGGAGAGGACGAGATGAAGCCACAGAGAGGAGGACGAGATGAAGCCACAGCGAGGAGGAAGAGGAGGACGAGATGAAGCCACAGCGAGGAGGACGAGATGAAGCCACAGCGAGGAGGAAGAGGAGGACGAGATGAAGCCACAGCGAGGAGGAAGAGGAGGACGAGATGAAGCCACAGCGAGGAGGAAGAGGAGGACGAGATGAAGCCACAGCGAGGCTAACACATGTTACTGTCAAACTCATGATTTATCGAGACGTTCCCTGGGGGCTCCTTTATCATCCTCATTTGGAAGATCGCTGCGCCTTTCTCGGTTCACGAATGTCTCGAAGCTTGGCGGGATTTATTCACGTTCAGACAAACCAAAACTAACTTAATTTTGGTTACTGTTTTGGTGATTTTTTGGAATCTGTTTATATAAATGGTCAGAAAAACAATACTTTTGCTTGTGTATTTTCGTAACTGTATAAACCTTTAAAACAAAAACACACACACACACAAACACTTTATTTGCTGGAGTATTCTGGTTAGAAAAAAAATCGCCCCTCGTTTCCTTGTCCAATATAATTCGTGTACCATTACCCAATTAGATAATAGGGAAGTTTATTTAAAAAACTATTCCGTGTAGCACAAACCACGATGAATCGACCCTTGCATATTTTGTCCCAAGTGTTTGAAGTCTCCCCAGAACACGCAATATCGTATTTCACACGGTGGCAAAGCAGTGCCGCAGAGAATTTAGAGCAGCAGGCATAAAACACAGAGGCTTGGGAGTGGAGGTCGGAGTGCGTGGTTTATTACACTGCCCAATATTTATCGCCAGTATTCAAAATTGAGCACGTCCGTGTCTTCCATAATTTCTAGATATGAATATAAACAACCTGAGGTAAAAAGAGGAACGTTCACGGTTTATAATATCCACCGTAACTTGCACGTCTGTCGTATTCTGGACAACGGTTATATTCTTAAACGACCAGTGCTGGAGACGTTTATGGGTCGAACCTTAAATTTTTCAACATTGTTATTCAGAAGATGCTGTGAGGCCCTAACGTCCTAGGTGGGCCAGGAAGATTGCCCTCAGTAGCTACCTTACTTAAATATGACACATTCTTCCTGACACCGATTGACCACACCGACTGACAACACACACGAATCACTATCACAATAAGTGATTTCACGACGCATATTATTAAAACATATCTCATCATGCTAATTAAAATACCAAGGTTTAATAATAATATCCAATGAATTTTGTGAATTTTTCAGATAATAGAATTACCATTGCATACTGTCTGCATAAACGCCAACTAAAGTCTTTGTAAGTTTGAGCTTCGATTAACCTTGTTGAAGCCAAATGGACAGCTTCTTCACCCCGGTAAGATGTTGATCCCCAGCTGCCAAGGTTATGAAAGATGAGAAACACTACTGGACAAGAGAGAGAAACACTACTGGATAAGAGAGAGAAACACTACTGGACAAGAGAGAGAAACACTACTGGATAAGAGAGAGAAACACTACTAGATAATTTAAGTAAACATAAGAAACACAAATGACTAAATTGTTAAATGAATGTAAGAAAAAAACACGTATAATTAAGGAAACTGGATAAAAAAGAATAGGAAGACTTAGAGAGTAAATTTTAACATGTAAATGAAGAAAAGAGAAAACAATAATTACCCAAAACAATACAAAAACAAGTGAATGTAAGAATGAGAAGTAGTAGTAGTGGTGATGATGATGATGGTGAAGACAGTGCGGTAGTTGCAGCAGTCACTTAGCACTGGGGCCAGGCTGGAGGTCCGGATGGATACAGTGTACCGTGAGTGAGTTACATTCTCTGGGGAGATACTGTATATCATTCTTACTCTCTGGGATAACACGATGTAGGAAGCTGGGAATGTCGTACACCGTCAGGAGTTGGAGCTGTGCCAGAGTGAATGAACTGTTTTTACAGGCTTGGGGAGGTGGGGGGGGGGGGGAGGTGTAGCAGGCTGGGTATAGCAGGCTAGAAGGACCCTACGTACTGACCCAACACTGAAGCAGGCTCTATAGCAGGCTAGTAATGACTTAGAACTAAAATAGGTTATATATATTTTAAGTAATGACCTTTAATTGTAACAGGCCTAAAATACTCAACCTACTGACCTGTAACTTCTGTAACCTGGAGGGACTTCATGTCATCTTACACAATAGACCAGCACTGTAACTGTAGCAGAACTCTTTATACTGACCAGGAACTACACACCTGGCTACCTGTGACTTGTATTAGAACGAACGAGAAACAACTACCATCAACAACAATTTAGAATCATAACAACACTATGACCTAACAAGCTAATCATCACATGAAATTACTGTAACCGACACCAAACTACAGAATTCCTCAAAAAGTTCCCAAAACTGTAGCTGACTGGAAAGGCACTGTATTGACCGTGACTTGTAGGAAGGGGCTGGCGAGCTGAGGACTGAGGTGTGTGTGGAGGACTGACAAACAGACCCCATGCTGAACCTCTTCGGGTGGGGAAGGCGCGGGGAGGGGTCGGGGAGGGCGGGGGGAGGGGTCGGGGGAGGGGGGCAGTTGTATACATGGAGCAGATGATGGATGATGGCAACGCTCGGTGTAGCAGTGAGGGAAGGGGGGGGGTGAGGGAGGGTGAGGGGGGGTGAGGGAGGGTGAGGGAGGGGGGTGAGGGAGGGTGAGGGAGGGTGAGGGAGGGGGTGAGGGAGGGCAAGGGGGTATGAGGTGGTAAAGTGAGATGATGAAGTGAGAGATGATGAAGTGAGAGGGGAAGGAGTCACCTAAATCACCCCAAAAATCATATATTCTTCACCACCTGGAGTATTTTCCCACCTCATTAACGAGCCTTCACCTTCACCTTCACCTCACCTTCACCTTCACCTTCCCCTCACCTTCACCTCACCTTCACCTTCACCTTCACCTCACCTTCACCTCACCTTCACCTCACCTTCACCTTCACCTTCACCTTCACCTTCACCTCACCTTCACCTCACCTCACCTCACCTAACTTCCACCACCTGATTATTTTTACTTCTCTACTTCGTCTTCTCCATCAGTTGATCTCATAACTTCTCCTGATCAATGACTCTATCTCCATTCTCTCCTCATGCTCAAACTATCTCAAGAACTTCTCCCTCAGGTTCACACACACACACACAAACACACACACACACACACACAACCTCCTTCTCGTCAGTCAAACATCTCATTTCAGCTCTTCATCTATCAACTCTGTTTTATACCATCAATCTATCTAATCGTAATTAACTAAAGTGATTAAATTATACAGGTACATACAGGTGTCATTATTGTGTAGGTATGGCTGTTGGTGAGTTTTGTCTTAGTCATAATAAAAACAACAAAAGTAAATAGCGAACTAAAAAAGAAAAACAAATTAAAAATACAATGTAGAATCGGGGCAAAATGTAAAGAGAAATTAAAAGAAAGATCAAAGTTAATTCCTAAAAGTTTATTCCACCAATTTTTGTATTTTTATATTTTTCCCGACGCTCTTTAATTTATTCAACGATTTCCTGCACTCATTTCCAACCCTATTAAATGCTAATTAAAAAAAACCCAACTATTTATTTTTTTTTTACACCTTGCTCAAGAGTAGATATATATTCATTAATGGTAAGTTTTAATGTGTTGGATAAAATTGGTATTACTATGGTTTCAACTGGCACATGACAAATTAGGTTAATGCCACACAGTAATGGACACATTCCACCAGGGGTTAAATACACCCTTGACCTAAAGACAACCAAAGCAAAAAAAAAATAAATAAATAAAAAAAAATAAAAAAAAATAAAAAATAAAAATAAGAATAAAAATATGTGAAAATCCGTGGAAACTAAGAAAATAAATTCCTCTTCATAAATACAACTTTTCATCAGTCTGGTCTAATTTGAGATATATTATGTCTACATGTTGGAAGTAATTAAATTATCAAAGGGTTTTAACTCCCCTAGGTATGACAGAGGTAACTACTGAATACCTCATAAGCCTATTAGATGCGTTTACACACACACACACACACACACACACACATGGAAACATTTACAGTAGTGCCTCATTTACAAAAGTGCCTCATTTACAGTAGTGCCTCATTTACAGTAGTGCCTCATTTACAGTATGTGACAGATTTAACAATACGAAACAATTCACTAAAACAGCTTAACTCTACAATAAAACATCACAAGCGCCATTGATTATAGAATTACAGGAATGATTAAGTGACAAGAGTTGAGACGAAGACCCGTTACCCGGAATTAGTGTTAAGAGAGTCACAGGTACAGGAAATTATAGGAAATATATAATGTTTTAGATTATACAGGTTGATTATTATATGTGATATATTATGGATTATTGCCTGTTAAATACGTATCTCTTAAGACTGGTATAATATAGTAATTTACTCTCTGTTTAAAAGTATTATGAACGGCTAAAAAAAAAAAAATCGTATATATAAAATTCACACTATGCCAGTTATGAACACGAAGCCTATATGATTCCTTATACAGTGAAATGCACATATTGTTTTTTCCAGTATATACGTAAGGGAGGAAGAACACGCTAACAATACGTAAATATAAAATACAAAAGGTATTTTTTTCCCTAGTGTAAACGGGGGTAAT
>CAUDMG010000418.1:797500-952500 GCA_958450375.1 Homarus gammarus | reverse complement strand
ATTTTGTCCTTCCTTCATAACAAAAAAAAAAATCGATTAAACGAACCCAAAATGAATAATAAATCCTTCAAAATGTATAATAATTCTTAAGATCGATATAATGCCGATACAGACACCCGATGTTTCCTTTGTACATTTTACACTATCAGTCCACATTACCAAAACAAACACACAGACAAAATCCTTTACTGTGAGACTCTGGTAGCGAGTGTCAGAGTCTGAATATTACACATACCTCACACTCTCCTCCAGCTCTGAATATTTCTCCCTGTCTTCCTCCTCCTTCTCCACCATCACTCTTCCTCTCACTCTTCCTCCTCCTCTCCTCCTGCCTCCCACCGACTTCCCCTTCTTTCAAAATAAAAATAAAAGTAACAATTATATTTCCCTCAAAAGATGTACATTTAGTCTAAAAAAGAAATTAAAGCCTTAACACAATGGTAACGTGACCAAGAGAAGAGATGCTTTAGTTCCATCATCTTTAACTAACATCTAAATAATTAAAATCTGAATATGTATAAGTTCAAAAGCTTAGTATTATTAAAGGTATGTATAAAGGGGTGAACTTTATAGATTATCATCAGTCTTTTTCACACGATGTATATTAAAGAATTATAAACATACAAATTACCAGTTTAATTTAATATATGTGTATATTAACTATAGTGTGTATTATGTAGTCGTTGTTTGTGGCAAAATTATGAGATTAAAGAAAGTTTGGAGTTAAAAAAACCATTCCAGGGAAAGTATTAGTAAAAAAGTATTATTATGTACACAATGTTATATATTGTGCACTGAAAATATGGAATTTCTGTCGTTTTTTAATTAAATTTTGCTAAATATGAAAAAAAAAAGTTGATTTCTTCTACCAGTTTTGTCTACTTTTCTTCATCCTCTCTTCTTCCTACTCTCCTCCACCTTTCTTCCTCCTCTTCTCCACCTTTCTTCCTCCTCTCCTCCACCTTTCTTCCTTTTCTTCTCCACCTTTCTTCCTCCTCTCCTCCGCCTTTCTTCCTCCTCTCCTCCACCTTTCTTCCTCTCTTCCACCTTTCTTCCTCCTCTCCTCCACCTTTCTTCCTCCTCTCCTTATCCTTCTCATCCTCATTTTCACCACCTCCCTTCCTTCACCTCTCAATCACACTTCCCTTTATCCCATTCTCACCTCACTAGCTCAATTCCTCCCATCCCGAGCCGCCGTCCCTGCCTCATCCCCTCTTCCTTCCCCCATCCTATCCTCGGGTCCCTCTCTCACCCCTCCCCTCCCCCTCCCCAAGTCCCCCCCTCACTCCCCAAACCACCATCCCTACCCTCCCCTCTCCCCACAGCCGCCATCCCTACCCGAAGACCAGGCAACGTCAGCTCGTAACCAACCAACTCTTTCTTAAATTACTTCTTAAGTCTCCTACTTTGTTCCTGAAGGTTCTTGAAGGTTCCTGAAGGTTCGTGGAAGAAGTCTGTTTGGAAATATTGCGCGCGAGTTCTTAACCTAAATTTACGTCGATTTTTTTTATATATTTTTTTTTACCCTTTCCATTTTTTCATTCGCGCTGGTTAATATCGGAAGACCAAGTCATCGGCGAAGAAAAATGCTGTTCCCAGAAGTTGAAGATCGAGATAATCTTCGAAAGGTGTTTTTTTCCTTCATTTTTTTTTCGTTGATTATAACTGCGGTGTTTATAGCGAAGATTATATGAATATAAAGGAACTTGCATCTGTAGTTACCAAAGACGAAAACAGAAATTTTATATCATGATCTCAAACACGTAAACACAAACACACACACACTCTCTCTCTCTCTCTCTCTCTCTCTCTCTCTCTCTCTTTCTCTCTCTCTCTCTCTCTCTCTTCATTCCTACTCTCTTTGCATTTCCTTCTCAATTCTTTCAAACAATCCTTAAGCTTGATCACAGACTTAATTATGAAGCTTAATCGAATCTAACAGGTCTATTATAGGTCTGCCTTGTAACCACTAACACTTCCCTCAGACACTAAGAAATTCAATAGTAGTTCAGGCAAAAGAGCTTATACCCCCCTTTACACTCTCGAGGTATTGAACTCTTGGTACTACAGCCAGCTACACCAAACACTATCAGAGAGTAAGCTTGAGGGAGTCTACTGTTGAGATACTTGTAATCGGCCAAGTCTCACTGACCCATCACAACGGGTGTAAGACTCGAGTGAAGTTACTGGCTCTGGGTCACTTTATTTTATCATGGTAGTTTTATTTTTTTTTACGTAATTCGTTTTCAAAATCAATTCCTTCACGTTAATGATTCTGAAAAAAAATATCTTGGATTATTTTTTATTAAATTTGATTATGTTTTATGAGTTATATTTAAGAGCACTTAAAAAACAAAATATTGGAACTTGGTTGTTGTGTCGTGAAGGTAAAATTTCTCCTCTACAAAAATGCTGTGATTATTTTTCCCTTCATGAGAGATAACATATTAGCCCGTATCATGACTTACGATCCGAACTTAGTAAAAATATATATACACACACGCACACACAAATATACACGGACGCACAAACACACAAGCACGCACACAAAAACAAAAGTATATATACACATCTACACACACATACACAGATACACATAAAGCACACACCCTGAAACACGTAAACAAGCATAAACTTATATATATATATATATATATATATATATATATATATATATATATATATATATATATATATATATATATATATATATATATATATAAAACGTTTGTCATTTTTGTATAATGATGGTAAAAAAAATTGCATAACATTAACACCTTTAAACACATTCATTATTTACCTAAAGAAAAAATATCAACAAAATCGAACATAAACAAAAATAAACAAAATTCAAAGACAAAAAAATATATATATTGATCGAACCTGACAGAGATATAGACGCCTGTGAGACTGTGTGTGTAAATGGAATATTCATGAGAGTTCGTCCACACACACACACAGTCTCGGCTCAGAGAGAGAATATTCCTATATCACCACCACTACCACCACCACCATCCTCACCATCACCACCACTACCACCACCACCATCCTCACCACCACTACCATCACCACCATCCTCACCATCACCACCACTACCACCATCCTCACCATCACCATCACCACCATCACCACCATCCTCCCCATCACCACCACTACCACCACCACCATCCTCACCACCACTACCATCACCACCATCCTCACCATCACCACCACTACCACCACCACCATCCTCACCACCACTACCATCACCACCATCCTCACCATCACCACCACTACCACCACCACCATCCTCACCACCACTACCATCACCACCATCCTCACCATCACCACCACCACCACTACCATCAACCCAAGTCAATACACCACCACAAAAGAATAACATCGGAGTCGTTCATTTATAAAACTCTTAATCATCGACGGAAGTATTACATTTTATCCAGATATTCCTCAACACACATTTAAGCTTCCTCAGTTATTTATGTCGGTAAGTTTTTCATTATCGTTCGTATCCACTCATAAGAAACACAAGCCTGAGACATATAGGTCCTGAATGATGTTTTTCTTTTGTGTTTCGTGAATATAAACTTTAAGAAACCTACGTAAAATATTTAATGGTAATGTGTGAGTAAGTGAAATACGGCTGGACGGATCCGTAGACTTTATGTTAATGTAATGTATCATGCGTCCACGTGTTTGTGTGTGTGCTTCCGTCTCTGTGTATATATATATATATATATATATATTGATAAAATCACACGGGAAAAGGGAAACAACGGAGCACCTTAGCTTTCGTTATTCTTTTGTGGTGGTGTATTGACTTGGGTTGATGGTAGTGGTGGTGGTGGTGATGGTGAGGATGGTGGTGGTGGTAGTGGTGGTGAGGATGGTGGTGGTGGTAGTGGTGGTGAGGATGGTGGTGGTGGTAGTGGTGGTGATGGTGAGGATGGTGGTGATGGTAGTGGTGGTGATGGTGAGGGTGGTGGTGGTGGTGGTGATGGTGAGGATGGTGGTGGTGGTAGTGGTGGTGATATAGGAATATTCTCTCTCTGAGCCGAGACTGTGTGTGTGTGGACGAACTCTCATGAATATTCCATTTACACACACAGTCTCACAGGCGTCTATATCTCTGTCAGGTTCGATCAATATATATATTTTTTTGTCTTTGAATTTTGTTTATTTTTGTTTATGTTCGATTTTGTTGATATTTTTTCTTTAGGTGAATAATGAATGTGTTTAAAGGTGTTAATGTTATGCAATTTTTTTTACCATCATTATACAAAAATCACAAACGTTTTGTAATTTCATATACAGTTGAAATCTAATGAAATTGAGGTTCTCTTTAACACCTCACTGAGAGACACAAGGAGATAAATTTACCCTCACTTAGGACTGACAGTCACTCATTGCTGTAGTCATTTTAGCGACGAGTGACTAATGTTGAGAACTTAATCTTAAGCAATTGTAATAACTGTTGCCCTGACGAACGACCTGACGAACGACCTAACGAACGACCTAACGTACGACTCTCCATTAGGTGGTCGTGTGTGTGTGGTGAGTGACTCGGTTTCACTAAAAAAGAAATTCACCTCTCACAGAGACAAGTTTCTGGGCAGCTTTATTTTATCGTATTTAATTGATGTTAAAGGTATATACTACACATTACTCCCAAGAGGATAAAAGAAATATTTAAATAACTAAAGGATCAATAACAGCTTAATGGGAGTGAAAAAGCCAGATTACCCCATTAGGACCCACTCTATTGTTGGTGACCTTTGACCCCTGTAAAGTGGTAAAAAAGAAAATGCAAATGTTTCTACAGTACTTTTTGGGGGGCTGGGGGGGCTGGGGGGGGCTGGGGGGGCTGGGGGACTGGGGTGGAGGGGGGGGGGGGTTTACCGAGGCATCTTTGTACCAGTCCTAGGCTAAGTGGTTGAAGAATGGCAAAAAAAATGGCTGAAAAACCAAATTTGAGTATTTGATTTATTTTTTGTGATTATTGTAAAAAAAATGTAAGAGTTTATAGTTCTTTATGATACTGTTTCAGGCCTCTATGAAGGTATTGTGTTTCAAGTTTCATTACGTTGAATTACCTGAGGATAATGGATCAATGCTCCTCAAATTTAGGCATATTTTAAAAGTCAGACCTCCATACAATAAAAATAAAAACATAAATTTATCATTTGTGGATAACATGACCAGATATATCTACAGCAGCTTCCATCTTAAGTGGTTTAAATATGCCCAAACACCAGCGTAAAGTATAGGTTATTAGGCTGTTTGGTAACCTGACCTTAAATAATCCTTCAAAACTGACCCCCCCCCCCCCAAAAAAAAAAAATGGCTCTACACATTAAAAAAATCTAAACAAACCAAGTCTAAAATGCAAGAACTAAATTTTAAGAAGAGATGAATAATTTGCAATAAGTAGGAAAAAAATAAAATGGTAATTCTTCTCTTTACACGGAATATATAATAAACAGCTAAACAAAATATGAGAACAGAATGTATATGACTCACCCAACTGATTTGAATTACAAAACACGTATGTCGGGGTAAGAGAATTCAGAACACGTCAGGTATTGTAAAGGTGAATAACTAACCACGACGTAGGTAAATTCTCAGCAACACTTCCTTAAATTACAAGTACAAGCGAGTGTCTACAAGCAAATAAGTGACGAATTATAAGTAGCCATGAACTATTAAACATTATGATCCTACTATGACATAAGGATATACATCATACACCCATAAACATACAAAAAACATACATAAACAGCAATACTAATACATTATCGAAACACGGAAAAAGAAAGATAAGAAACCACGATAAAGTCATTCAGAAAATTCACTCATCCGTAAAAGAGGAAAAAAAAAAAAAAAGTTGTGAGAGAAACTTTAAGAGGACGTAATATTTCTTAATAAACTTCTTAAAAGGTTACGACCAGCACGAAACTATGACGTGATGGAGACATACCTGAGTTACCTTAATTATGGTGATTTGTTTGTTTTGAGGTGTTTTTCTACAACAGGTGAGAATTATATTACTTACAAAAAGGGATATAAATAATAATTCTTACTTCATTCCCCCGACAGGTATCACTTAGATCAGTATAAGTGCACTACTAATCTTACTTAAACGAACCCCAAAAAAAAAATAAAAATGGAAAAGTAAAACTGGTCAAAGAAACATATCCACTATTCACATAAGTACTAAAATAAAAATAGCCAATCTCAGGAGAGGTTGAGATGAGGGTTGAAGGACGAGGGGAAATTCAGTAATACCTCTTCCTCTCTCTCATGTACTCAACACTCACAACACCAGCCTGATTTCCCTCGCGTCTCTTTTCCTCTTGTCCAGGCTACTACTCCTGCCCACCACTCTCTGTGTACCTGTGTGTGTGTGTGTGTGTACCTGTGTGTGTGTGTGTGTGTGTGTGTGTGTGTGTGTGTAACTTCATAATTTGGTTTCATATCTACAGAACTTATCATTGACTTTATATATTTGGTGGACAATACTGTTAGGAAAGGACTCTTGAGATACACATTGCTATGGGAGAAGGAAAGTCTTGTGGTATGTAATGGGAACAGTAATTCTCCACCCACCCGCTAGATGACAGCACATTATCGTCTTTCAACAGTCAATAGCGAAGGTAAAATAATACTCGACTGCTGCTGAAGGTGAAGAGTTACATAATGACGACATGTAAAGTTTTCCTCAGTACAATGGAAGTAAAGGAGAAACAAAACAAAACGGAAGAGGATTTACACGACTCGCTGCTTTGTAATAAAAGATCTTGTGAAAATGTTTGTGTGCAACAACAATGGGCATCTGGGATCGTTGTTGTTCATTGATGTGAATAAAATTGTAGTTATGAGTCGTACACACGCATTTCCCTTCCCTGCCGCTATTGGAAAACAGTTGCTAACACACATCCGCTGGGGAGAAGGCTATTATCACAACACTACCATGTACAAATGGGAATATTTATACATATACAGTGTGTATTTATTTATCTAAACACCGTTAAAGCAGTAAGTTTAATTTCACTGTATATTACTCATGTGTTATATCAGTACATTGTTTAAGGAAGGATAAAAACACTCATATGCTCACACTAAACCTACACACTGACGAACTGGTTTAAGACAACTCCAGTACATCACTAAAACGGCCCCACTGAACCCGTCAAACGAAGCTCCGAATCATCTCACTCAGGTTCATCCTTGGAGCTGAGACTCATATCATTCCATTTATCAGCACCGATCAATTCAGCTGAGCCTTACCATCATTTAGATTTAACAGTTCAATGAAGCTTGGAATCATCTCATATCAGCTCTTCGATTAAATTCCAACATATAAATAACTAAATAATCTGATATGTACCAAACAAGAGTCGATATAATCTCATTACGACACATTAAGCGAACCAAGTCGAGTATTATCTCATTCCAGACTGAGCATTATCATCCATCTTATTCAGGAGGACCCGAAAGAGACCTCATTTCAGGGGTTCGTGTTCACCGGTTGCTCATTAACGTGTATGACCGCCTGCTGGTGTCAATAAAGAGGTGTAGTCTGCTTGAGGCTCCGGTATGCTAATTAAGGACTTCGAAGGTATTATTAATATTTTTTTTTCTCGTTTCTTGACTTCTGGTAAGACAGGAATTGAAATGCACGTTGGTGGATAAAGGGGAGAAAAATATGTCTGGGAAAATAATGAGAATTAATATAAAAAAAACAATAAAAAAACAATTACTTTATACCAAAAATAACAACCAAAATAAACAACTAACAATACAGATATAAATGAAACAATAACCAAACAAATAAATAAAGAAATAAGTAAAATAAGAAGCCAGGCCTTAATGCACAAGAGCTCACAGCTGCTTTTCATTACCGACCATCAAATTTTATGGGTTTACTAAGGCAGCGAGGATTATATATTACAACACCTCTCTTTTAACTTTATTGTGGAAATTATGTTTCTATTTCTATGTCAAAGGTGAACATAATTATAATGTTACTAATATTAATACTTATAATAATAATAATAATAATAATAATAATAATAATAATAATAATATAATAATAATAATGAGTATCAAACACACACATTTGTTGCTAATATGTTTTTATGTAACCTAACGTAACCAAACAAACACAAAAAAACTCCATGTATATTTCTCCAACACAGAACTTCCGGTATAAGCAACCTCAATATCTGCTTCATCGACCAGAGGAAAGTATAGACAGAGATAAAAGCCCTGAGGAGGTAAACATCCCACTCTAATGTTTACAAAGTTCCCAGCCAGTGTTATAAAGCGATAAATACCCCGACCCAACACACACACCGACAGTGTTACGCCAGCCGCCTATCCTAACATTGTCACTCGGGAATTCCAAATTATCCTCAGGCAGAAGTTGTTGGTATCGTGGAGGTAATATATATACTTCTTCCTTCTATACACTTCTGGATTTTTTTATTATATTTTTTTCTTCTCTACAGTAAAAGTCTGAGATGGTGGCCAGATACACCCATGACCTCTCCCTCAAGTGTTAGCCTTCAGATGCACCCACGACCTCTCCCTCAAGTGTTAGCCTTCAGATACACCCACGACCTCTCTCCCTCAAGTAATAGCCTGGCTGACTGGGGTTGGTGTGTGGCCCTGTGACCTTTACGCCCACCCTCTCCTCTTGTCCACCACACAATAAGCGACTTACCCTCACCGGAAGATCATAATTCTAACCTAAATTAACTGGCTTAAGTAAGTAAATATGTTTGTTAATATATACTAGTACTATATCTCTACATATTACTTAAGAACGAAAGCTACTAATGTATCCCTGCACGAAGAACATCACCTTTTTCTCCACCTCACATCCCCTCACTTCCCCTCATTTCCTCTCACCTCTCCTCACCTACAGCCGAAGTCTTTAAAACCTTGGCAAACAAAATTTACTACAAACTCCCTGGGTAAACTTGGTACAAACTACCTCCTCCGCCAAGGCCCTTTTTACCCCCTGGCAGTTTGTCAGCACAAAAAATATGAAATTAAACTTAGCGTTTCACAGTCAACACTTGACACCATGTTTGAGTTGAGTCTCGCTGGAATTTCAACATTTGTGAGTACAGCACCGAGAGAAACTCACATTAAACATCGGTATTTTGACAATATATTAAGCGTGGTAGCGACAGTTCAGATTGTCCTGTAGTCTCTTGGTTACTGTAGTACTGTATTCTGAAATATAGATAGTCCTATAGCTAAAGCGAGATACAATGAATCCTTTGCCTTAAATACGATACAGTAGTCTTGAACACTAATTAAGAGAAAAAATCCTATATCTGGTGAAGGATTTTAGACTCACGAGCCTTCAGTCAGAGTCTATGATCCACCTCTAAAATCATAACAACTAACAACATAAACTCACCATTGCCAAGTGACATAAACTCTACACGCTAAATACGTCACACTACATAAGCTGCTACACTGCATTACATTATTAAACGTAATACATATTTGATGCACCGTAATGTTTTGCAATCAGTTACCTGTACCTTAGTGTAAATTTAAAATGATGAATTAAATAATTATTTCGTTCACATTTTAATAAGTCATGTTTATCAGTCTGTGTACGTCCTTTATATATTAGTTAACAAACATTTTTATATAAACTTTGATGGAAAATAAAAGGTTAACTGACGTGTGTTACGATTTTGCAAATGAATTATTTTTGTAACCACACACACACACACACACACACACACACACACACACACACACACGACTTTCGCCTTTATACTTCTAACACGATGGCATAAAATCCAATGGCATGAAACACCCATGACAGGAGGCATGAGTGTGTTATAAGGAAGAAAGGGTGAAATAAAATGAGGTTATAGGTGGTGGTGAGGCATATGGTAGGAGGAGAAGGAGGAAAGGAAGGAGGAGGAGGAAGGAAGGAGGAGGAAGGAAGGAAGGAAAGAGGAGGGAAGTTAAATTAGAGACAGGGGTAGTGGAGGGAAGGTGGAAGAAGAGGAACGGAGGGATAATAAAGAAGGTGGAAGAATAACGAAGGAAGGAAGGAAGAAAGATTAATAGAGGAAGAAGAGGGAAGTAAAAACAGGAAGAAAGAAACACCAATAACCGAAAATGACCAAGAAGAATAAAAGGATATAGATGGAAGAAAACAAAAACCAGTTCTCCCTATTCTTCTCTCTCAAACAATATATATATTTTCCTACGTTGCTCAAGTCCTGTGCTATTAATGCTGCTGACTGGGGTAGAAATAACAGAACTTCCTGGCCGTGTTTCGTCATCTCCCTTCTTCTGATACCGATCCACCGCTTGTTGGCACTGGGCCATTTTTTCGCGTCGCTAAAGTCAATACCTTAGAATCGTATCACTCACGCTTCCTGCACCTTCACACGCAGACATAGACAGACATAGACAGACAGACAGACACGCAGACACGGAGACATACAAACACACCTCTTCCAATATTATTTTACTAGAGGAGTTTTTGTGAGCATTGGGTGTGTCCCGAATAAAAACGAATGTACGTATCTCAACACACACAGTAAAAAAAGGCGTAGTTAGGAAGGGGGAGGGGATAGGGAGGTGGGGGGGGATAGGGAGGTGGGGGGATAGGGAGGTGGGGGGATAGGGAGAGGGGGAGATAGGGAGGGAGGGAGGGATTTCACTGTGCGATAGAGGGCCAGTGTCGAAATTGCTTACTCTCTCTCTCTCTCTCTCTCTTTCTCTCTCTCTCTCTTTCTCTCTTTAATCTTTTGTCTCTCACTTCTCATCTCTCTTTCTCTCACTGGCTTAAGGATTTCCTCACTCCTCATCTACTTTTCCTTCTAAACAAACTACAGTAACAGTAATACAATAATAAATTAAAATACAAGACGAATAATCACATAAACTACAATAAGCTGTATTAACATTGACCAATAAATCAATAACAATATACTATCGTCTCCTGTCTCTCTCATACCACTACACAAGTTATGAGTCTTTCTGAATCATTGTGAGTATTTTGAGAATTATGAGATTAGGTCGTGACTGGTATTGACGGAAAGACTTTATTTATGAGCTTCAGGTAACAACTGAAACTAGTACAGGATATTTTTTTACGTGTTTTTGGGGTAAAGGTGGAATTTATTTTTTTGTGAATGAGTAACTGACTGACTGATCCAATGAGAAGGTTTTTATATCCTTTAGGGTGGGGATATTGAGCATGTGACCAGCCGTGTTAACAGATATATGGTTAATGTTTTTTTTTTTTAACCACCCTTGTTATACGTTAGATTCATGTTAAATAAGAATATAATTTTTGGGGTTATGTATTCTTCCTTAACTTTGATATATAGAGTATAATTATGTGGGTATTAAGTGCTGTTTTAAGTATACCGTACAGCTATATACGTGCTCTGCCCTGTTCTGCCTGCCCTGCCCTGCCTTGCCTTGCCCTGCCCTGCCCTGCCCTGCCCTGCCCTGCTCTGCCCTGCTCCTGTCCTGCTCTGCTCTTGCCCTGCTCTGTCTGGTGCTTCAGTGTAGTATGTGTAAAGGAAGTTACTTCATTCCTTTAATTGTAGCGATTCAGTTCATCTGATTTCATTAACTTGCATTTTAAGAAGGAATTCGGATATTCAGACACCATAGATAGGGTCTGTGTTAGTAGTGACGAAGAGATATATTACGTGACATTCTCTTTTATTTTACCTATGAATATTATGTAAGTTAATTCATTTTACGGTGCATTAGAGAAAAGTTTGGATAAGAATATAGCCAATAAGAGATTTGTTGATGTATGTTATTGCGTTTCAACAACTAAGGACTTACAACACATTCTAGATCAGCCAATAGTTAAAATGTAAATCAAAGATTCTCTAAAATTCACCCCAATAGCGTCGTATGTTAAAACAACTGAAACTTATACAATTAAGTTTCCAAACGCAACGAAAACGGACACTGTGTGCACTGACAACACAAGTATTTAATCAAGAGGGGTCACTCTGGCTGACGTTAGCTGACAGGTTGAGGTTTCACGGGTTCCAGTCTTCCCGTATTTACTCGGCCACAGTCAATTTGTTCACACGGTGGGAGGGAAGAGAAGCATTTTCCCCTCCAATCGTTTTCTTAAATTACCTGTAACCTCAACCACACGGGGGACGTTAAAATTATTGCAGGTGTAGACAAAGACGAAGTGTTGATGTAATAAATTGTATCGGTAACTGCGGGGTTTATCTGAAGAGAAAATTCCTAGATGGCACCCTAGACAATTCTTTCTTAGAGGTGAAGCCGGTCAATAGATGGCGTTGAAGCTGAACCAAATCCTTCCCTCAGCTAGAATAGATGTACCTGATAATTAATTTATAATATTAAACTCTATCGCTATTTTGTTATTGTATTAAGTTTAGAGAATAACCCAACACAACACAGCATCTTACATAAGTTATTAAACAAATTAATACCGACCATAACACACACTATTCTATAACTTTACTTTCACACAACAACCACTAGGCTCGCACTATTGACCACAGAGACCTCACACATTTAATCTACGTATATAATTAAGAGAAGGGAACACTATTTAATCCAGAGAGTTAAATCCTAGAATTAATCGCCGCTCTGTGTAAAGGACAACAAAAAATTCGACTTTCAACTCAGTACAATGTTGTTGAGGCTCGCTGTGGTGGTTTCGTCTCAACCTTTTTCAATTATTGGACAAATCACATCAACCCCCGGTGTGTTGACCAGCGTTTTGTGATGATATACAACACGAGTTTGCTCTCTCTCTCTCTCTCTCTCTCTCTCTCTCTCTCTCTCTCAGTCACAAAAAGATAAACATGCACTTAACTCTAGACACTAACTGGCTGTCTTTTTTATATATTTAGATATTTAGAAAGCCACTTAATTATCTCAGGAGGAGGAGGAGGAATAGGAGTAAGGAAAAGGAGGAGGAGGAGGAAGAGTAAGGAGGAGGGAAGGAGAAGGTAATTATTCCTCAGTGATCCCATGGAGGTGAAATTAAGTTAGGTTAGGTAAGGTAAGGTGTGGTGAGGTGAGGTGAGGTGAGGTGAGGTGAGGTGAGGTGAGGTATGGTGAGGTGAGGTGAGGTGGTGAGGTGAGGTGAGGTATGGTGAGGTAAGGTGAGGTAAGGTAAGGTAAGGTCAGTATTCCTATATCACCACGAGATTAATCAATAGAAAGTATTTAACAGATGTGTACAAGAACAAGTGTGGGTCTCTTGATCTGTCACACCTGCCTCACAGAGACTCACATATACCCGTGTTCACACCTGCCTCACAGAGACTCACATATACCCGTGTTCACACCTGCCTCACAGAGACTCACATATACCCGTGTTCACACCTGCTGCCCACTACCACCTTGACATATATGCATTGACCTGTCGTGCATGGCGGGGTCAACTACGATACTGACATTGTCTTGGAGGTCAACAACGGGGGGGGGGGGGTGGGGGCGGTAAGGTAGATGATGATGATGAGAGAGAGAGAGAGAGAGAGAGAGAGAGAGAGAGAGAGAGAGAGAGATAACCCATAAACAAATACAACAAAGACAAACAAATGAACAAAAATAAACATAAAATAAATCCAACATCCAAATCCTAAAAAAAAATTAAAAAAAAAAAAACGTCACCAAAAAACCCGGAATATTCAGGAGGAAACTTAAAAGCGGATTGCATGAGCCTGTGAAACGGTACAACACGGCTCTACCTAACCTCCCGCGACACTTCATTAAGGCTGGTGACCCATAAGCTTCTAGTGCTCTCCTCAACCTTACCGACTTCAACGACTAAGGTGGAAATCCCGTAATCTCGTTCACTGGAAGAAAATAACGAAAGAAATGGTATGCTTCACCTAGATGTTCCCGTTTTGAAAGAATTTAATTTAGCTCTTTTCTTTCTTTCGTGAAGGGATGAATATTCGTCGTATATATATATATAAATAAAATATATAGTAAATATTTAAAAACTACATCATGGAAAAAGTCTTACATAATTTAACTCTAGAATGGAGGAATATTTCGCTACATTTTGAAATTCGGTGTAAAAATATATGTATAATTATTTTCGCCTTAGATACGAATAAGACTGTCTCAAATGTATAATATGAACTTGTAATGAATAATACAAATACAACGGCTATGTTCTCTTGTGTCCAGAATAAGAGAAGCCAGATGTTTACCTCATTATGTATTGTGTGTGTGTGTGTGTGTGTGTGTGTGTGTGCGTGTGTGTGTGTGTGTGTACCTTAATATGTCATCTTTTTAGTACTGAATAAAGGATAAATATAAACTACTCTTGTTACATCACACAAAAAGCCCCACAAAACATCAACCTGAGTGGTATTAAATGTTCCCTTTGTTTTAGATAAGCCATCTCACTTTACCAATTAATTAGAGGTAAATTATGCAAATGAGAGACAGAAACCATTTTCCTTGTTACCTTACATCTGTTTTAAGTGACGTAATGAGTTGTTTTTCGGGGAGGTTGGTGTGGTGAGGTCAGGCAGAGTGGCGAGTCAGGTCAGGTAGGTGTGGAAAATATTCAATAAGAGAGATATGGAACGGACTCGTGAAGGGTATCAGGAAGTCAGTTCAGGGAGTCAGGCCAGGGAAGGGTCAGTTAGTCAAGCCGGGGGGGAAAGTCAGGCTGTGTAATATGATCTGGTTGGGCTGTAGGTTGAATTGACTCTGGTCAGGTCCACTCAAGCCAGCGAGCAATACGCCGATATATCACTGACAGAATTAGACAGAGAGGAAGGATAGGACAGTGGGAAGATTGGGGGGGGGGGGGGGATAGCACGGATGAAAGGAATGGATAGGAGTAAGAGACAGGATGGAAGCATGGGGATAGAGAAGAAGATGGATGAACGTGACAGTGGGGAGGGGGAGGGGGAGAAACGTGGATGAGAAGATAGGAGGATGAGAAAAAATGGAAGAGTTTTACGTTGAAGTGGATGTCTGGAAGTGGATGAAACTTATGGAAGCGTCGTGTAAAATTATACGAAAGGGAAAAATAAAAATAAAAGAATAAACATCAAAACAAATAGTATAAAATAAAATAATATTAAAATAATGCAAAAGAAAATATTGAACGTTGAATAAAAAAAGAAACTTTGGATAGAGTTTTAGTGTATAATCATATCATACACGATAAAGTGAAGAGCGGGTTGACATACATACATACATACATACATACATACATACATACATACCGCATTATTACAGATCTTAGATATTTTTTTCTTTAATTTTTAAGGTATCTGTTTTCTCTCCTTTACACGATAATTTTGGCTGATTTTTCCCAATATTAAATTTATCTAGGTTAGGTTAGGTTAGATTAGATTAGGTTAGGTTAGGTTAGGTTAGGTTAGATTAGGTTAGGTTAGGGTAGGTTAGGTTAGGTTAGATTAGATTAGGTTAGGTTAGGTTAGGTTAGATTAGGTTAGGTTAGGGTAGGTTAGGTTAGGTTAGGTTAGGTTAGGTTAGGTTAGGTTAGGTTAGGTTAGCGAAGGTTAGGTTAGGTTATGCTAGGTTATTAAATTTAAGAGGGAGTAGAGAGGCGAGAGAGTGAATCAAAACACAAATGAGGGAAACTCACCGGTCATCACCCCGTATGCGTGAGTTAATAAACGACGCATCTACTCACAACCGAGATTAAAAGTGTATTTATGTATCTATGTCAGAATGGCTTGTGGGGGAAAAGCGATTTATGATGCTATTCCACGAACCTGTGTGTCCAGCTCTGTCATGAATAAAACTCCTATTCAACGATATCACAATAACACGTAACTGGTAATCTACATAGAGTTGTATGAAGCGCCGTTTATATACACCATTAATCAACATGATATAGGAGGGTAGGTATTATTGAAGAGGATGATCACTGTAAGCTAGTGTAATACCTCGCCCATCGTTCAGTAAGGCATAATACACACACACACACACACACTCTTCCCCCCTCCACACACACACACACACACACTCTCCCCCCCTCCACACACACACACACACACACACACACACACACACACACACACACACACTCTCCCCCTCCACACACACACACACACACACTCTTCCCCCCTCCACACACACACACACACACACTCTCCCCCCCCTCCACACACACACACACACTCTCCCCCCTCCACACACACACACACACTCTCTTCCCCCCTCCACACACACACACACACACACACTCTTCCCCCCTCCACACACACACACACACTCTCTCCCCCCCTCCACACACATACACACACTCTCCCCCCCCTCCACACACACACACACACTCTATTCCCCCCTCCACACACACACACACACACACACACACTCTTCCCCCCTCCACACACACACACACACTCTTCCCCCCTCCACACACACACACACACACACACACACACACTCTCCCCCCTCCACACACCTCCTTTCCCTCCAATACTTCATGTCGTGTCGTTCCAACGCCTCTCACAAGAATATTAAAACAGATTCGACACGAGAAAGCACTTCATTAGTCTACAGGATCTGCCTTCATGAGCGGCTCTGAGTCAAACTGCGAGTGGGGCTTCAATACACGATGATGTAACACTTGAAGGAGGAACATGTGTATGCCATTCAGCTCCAGGGTTTATGGGGGCTATACTGGAGGACTTTACTTGATAGAGGGAAGTGGAAGAGGAGGAGGAGGAGGGGGGGGAAGGGAAGGGGGTGTGTGAGAGGGGGGGAAGGAGGGAGATGGTTGGTAGTATCACCCCCTTCACACAATACCAGACTGTGTAAACATTTTGTGTATATTGTGTGTCGATGTTTATATTCTTGTATATTATGTTATATTTCTAGTTTAGTAATACAGTCATATGTGTATAAAAACACACACACACACACACACACACACACACACACACACCTCAACTCCAGAGAGAAGAGAGGGAACAGGTAGAGTGGTCAGGTACACACAAGGTAGTGAGAGAAGTTTATCAAGCCGGGTGTTTTATGACCTAAATAAAGAAGCTGATAATGTAATGTTCTACGACAGACAGAGAGAGAGAGAGAGAGAGAGAGAGAGAGAGAGAGAGAGAGAGAGAGAGAGAGAGAGAGAGAGAGAGAGAGGATAACTGCCCCCAGACAATTGTTCCCCCCCCCCCCCATTGTTAGGTTAGGTTAGGTTATTGGTAAATTAATTCTTTTCCCTATAAAAACAGTAAATATCCTTGGACAGTTATTTTAAAACGCTCTGAATACATCTTGAACAGTTTAATAATGTACCTTTATGTTTATCATGAATAATTTATCAATAGATATTCAAGTGTATCGTGAGTAGCCTATTAAACTATACCTAAATATATCTATTAAAATATATCCCTTGAACTATTAACATATTCTTGCGTATATCATGAAGTCTATTATCCTCAAGTATATCCTGATGAAATTTTTAGAGCGAGATAGTGAAACGTGGGTAGGTAGCACCGTAGACTTATATCCCCAGTAGCTGCCGTATGGGGAAACAATGCCACGAAATACTTACACATACAGGTAATTATTAAAATATTTTCTTCACGTACAGACAGACAGAAAGACTGACTGACAGATAGACAGACAGACAGACAGACACAACATGATTTCTTTATCCTACAAATGGGGGTTAAAAAACGATAATAAAATATCTCAATGAATTACTTTTCTTTAACTGATCTTTAAGGTTCATAAAAATGTTTCCACACCTTTTTTTTATAGATATTTCCTTCACACTCAGACATACAGACCTCGGAGAATAACACAGGGAAATTGAACGAGGTCTCTTCAGCTTTCAGGTGGGCGTTAATAAAGACAGAAAGACAAAAGACTCCATAAATTACCTTTTTTAATCCATCTTTTTTACCCTGTGTTGATATATTAATACAGACAGACAAACACACAGAGTAAAAAAAAACGAACGAGTTATTTATTCCCTTTCGAACGAGGGGTTAACGAGGAATAAAAAAACCCAAATAAAATAACTTGCATCAAATCCTCTTAAAGTTATGTTATTCTAAATCTATTACGGACAGACAGAAACACCGACAAACACGTACTAAACACGAGCCACTCTTTAACCCTATCGAGCTGGGGTTAACAAGGGAAAATCCCCACAAATCACTTTTTCCCCCACACTGCGGCTATATAAATCCCGGCCAAGGGGAGAACAATAAGCCAAATTGAAACAGACGTCAGCATTAGTCCCGCTATCATTCTCCAGCCCCGCCTGATCCCTGGGGCTCGTACGCTTGATTGTCAATACAGCACCACATTATTTGCTCCCTCTCTTCTCCCCCACACACACACACTGCTTGGGACCAGGTAGAGAGAGAGGTGTGTGTGTGTGTGTGTGTGTGTGTGTGTGTGTGTGTGTGTGTGTGTGTGTGTGTGTGTGTGTGTGTGTGTGTGTGTGTGTGTGTGTGTGTGTGTGTGAGTGTGTGTGTACTATTATCGTGTTAGCAAATAGATTGTAGACTGATGCATAGATACATAAGCATGCAGACATAAGGATAGATAGAATGGATGGATGTATAGACGGGAAGAAGAATGGATTGATGATAATGACGACGGCCATAACAAGAAGTAAAAGAACAAAAAAGAAAAAAGAATGGATTAAATTCAGTGACTTATTATATGAACAAGGATGAAACGGAGGAGACGAAGAAAAAGTGTTCGTGATCTGATTTAAAAACTGCAGACGTTCTGATTTTCGATCTGCCCTTCACCAACACCGTATCCTGATTACAATAGCAATCGACCTCCTCTATGGCAGAAGTTTGACCAGAACTGACAGCGGGGATGTCATTACTGACACAGAAGACAAGTCAGCACTGTTACCCAAGGGACAGAGAGAAGAATACCAAGACACTGACGTCAACCCTGTCAGTCTTACCGTCAGCTAGTTATGAGTAAACGTAAGTTATGTCAGAAGTTCCCGCTAGAGAAATCCATAAACTTCTTTTTTTTGGTAATATTTACAGTTTTTGGACACATATTGTTATTTCTATCGGAACTGTATAGCTTATCTTATCATCAGCTGTTCGATGTAAACACGAGCCACATATCCAAACATCCTTGTGTACAGAGGAGTGCCCGACTTCTCCTTCATGGTAAACCAACCTAAAAAAAAATAATACTTTCTATTCCAGGTTAGAATATTAATGTCTGCCTCAAGTCGGCAATCTATTTACACCGAGGCTCTGATAATTGAAGCAGGAGGAGGAAAGACTCAAGTTTGAACACCATTTGCCATAGTGGATACATCCTGGCGCCATATTGGACAGAATATAGCAAAGGAGAACGCTGGTACTCCTAAATGATATCAAAACAGTCCCAACTTTACAACTGGAACAAACAAAACACAAGTTCAAGAAACCAACCCAACTTCTGAGTCCACTATTCGAACCATCACTCATTGAACTCGAAGCTAGTATCTAGTCAGGCGTTCCAACCTACCAGATGCACAGTAGAGTCATGGTTACCCTTCAATATAATCCACCAGGTTTCAATATTCATCGGCCAAAGTGGGAAGATATTTGTGTCTTATACATCTGGTACATAAAACAATTAAATAATAATATGGATAATAGGAACACGTAATTCTAACTAGATTTATTATGAAGGAGACAGCTTGAACACTTACTATACGTTCTAATAATCAAAACATCAACACCACAAGCATCAATGTTAACAGTGATCATTTAAACATTTAACAATATTGTCTTGCGTTAACTTCCTCTATCAACACTGATCCCCATTAACTCACTCACCCACTGAAATAACTTTTTTTTTTTAACCTTACTCGTGATGACACAGCTTATGACCGATTGAGAAAACATGGCTTTAGGTATTAACATTTAGATGAGAGTGATTTCCATCTCATTTCTTCCCTCCAACAAAGACTGACTGGGGTCCTCATTAACATCTTCAGTAGCACGTAACAGTGAGTTCTTGACGATAGCGAAATACAACACTAAATCGAGGCGGAAGTTTAGAGAATTTGTTAAGTTGATCAATTGCGTCGCTTCTTCCCTGGGCAGTATGTAGTGTTCACGGAGGTGTTTGTCAGGAGTTTGTGCTGGATAAATAATGTGTTTTATTCCACAAGGTGCACGAATAGTCAAACACGATTTATTATAATTTTCTTAGGTGTTTTAAAGAATAATTTGAGTATTTCAGCCATTAAAGTGAAATATTACGGTATTTCTGTATTCTTTAAGGGAATATAAATTACTTCACATGATATCCGAATCATTACGGAATTCTAGAGTGTTTTAAAGAATAATGAGATATTTAGCTTTTAATCTTGAAGCCTTACGTTGCCCCTGAGTTTCTTAGGTGGATGAACTAAGGAATATACCTCAACAGGAATTGATTTGTGTCAGGTGTATAAATCACGTTCAAATTGTATACGAAACGAATATAGCCTCCAAAAGTTACCAGAGAACCGCAGAAATTAACACACACACACACACACACACACACGCATTAACGGCCTCCAAAGAAATTAAGATTGTCACCAGTTTGATATTAAAAGCGAGTAAGAGAGAGGGGGGAGGGGGAAGCCATTGCCAACCGGGGGAAGGGGTGAAGGGGTGAAGGGAGGAAGGGGGGAAGGAGGAAGGGGGAAGGGTAGGGGGGGGTGCAGGGTGGTCTAGTAGGGCCCCTGAGGCAAGGTACAAGTAGGACCCCCGACCATCAAGGCCCATCGTGAAGTAATTGCTTAAGGGATTAGCGCCGCTCAAACGTGTGATTCCTGGGACCGTGTGCATGCGCTCAAAGCACAGTTACCGCTTAAGTGGGTGTTTAGCATTGCTCTGACGCGGTCGTGTGAAAGTGCAGTAGACCTGAAGACAATGTTGCCGGGGAGAGTTAAGCCGAGGAGAGAGGGACACGGAGAGATGTACACGTAGAGGTGGACACGGAGAGGGACAGGTAGAGGTGGACACGGAGATGGACACACCTTAGAGATGTTGTATCACTGGCGTAGTTGTGGAAATAATTCTCTCTCTTACCAAAACAAAACCAACACAGATGTTTACCTTCAACATATCTTTAATTTACTGTATTTTATTCATCTCCGCCAACAACTATCAATTTACTTGGTTCTCGGTTCTGTTTCCTTATTTTTTTATTCTCTTACGACCTTCCCAGTGTTTTTTAACTCCATATTATCGTTTTTCAATAACCATTTTACCTTCTTTTTTCTAACCCAGATCGTAAACCACATTAAAAAAAAAATACAAAGTTGGAAAAAGCTGATGAGTCGAAATCTTCTCTCCTATACTAGGAATATAATGGGAAGGGTTTTCCTGCTGAACATGGAAAACGAATCCTGTCCAGAGTTAAGAGTGAATCTCCATCACCACGGGACAATAGCCACAACCAGCAGGCTCTGAGACGGCCACCCGTGACGACCAATCACATCAATACTATTACTAGCCACGTCTGTTCTTATTGGTTACCAGGGAATACAATCTTTCTCTTCTCGTAGTTTTCAATAACATCTAATCTATTTTTTTATTTTATGTTCTTATTGGCTGACTGATCTGGATTATAATATTCAAGCAATATTCTGTTTGACATATATCTTAATTATGAACTACATATTGTTTTAAATTAATGACGTGGCATCTTGTTTTATAGACACAGTGGCTCTCCCCCATCCCTCCCAAGGCTCACACGGGTCAGGCACTCAGGAACACTCTCTCAGCGGCACTACGGCGAGGCGATCATAAATTCGATGGGTGTAAACATCAGTGTACTGGCGTTAGTGTTGCAGGTCCATCACGTTAGAAAGGTAAGAGGAAGATCTGTGTTAAAAACTGTCACACTACTGCCCTCCGGTGTA
Organism: Homarus gammarus; assembly: GCA_958450375.1. NCBI lineage: Eukaryota > Metazoa > Arthropoda > Malacostraca > Decapoda > Nephropidae > Homarus > Homarus gammarus. The sequence goes on along the minus strand of CAUDMG010000418.1, from coordinate 930,596 downwards.
ACAGAAAGCTGAACACTAGACAAAATTTCAATAGTTTATTTGAGGTTTGTGAAAATGTACCTTTATTCACCTTAAAACTAAAAAAAAAATCTTTAAGAAAATGAACACGATAACATAATGATAACCAAATACGTTACGGCCAGCACTCAGTACACGGCTAATTTATCTTCATGTCACTCATAGGAAAGCACTTCATGCCAAATCCTCTTCAGGTAAACATGTACACGTCGTTATCAGCCGCTATCATCACCACTCACAGCTCCACCCTCCCTCAATGCTCGGCTCCCTGTGTTGAATATTCCCCCCCTCCCAAAACATTTCAGTTACCGACCACTTGAAGCAGCTGTTTCAAGTACTTTACGCGTTGTTGGCTTATACACATGCAAATCACTCGCTACCCACTTGTGTCCGGGATATTAAAAATGTGGAAAGAATGAACGTTGCCTTACTAAGAGTGTTCTAGGAGGAGAGAAATAGAAATAGAGAAATATGGGAAGATAAGAGACTAAAATACAAATAGAGGAAAAAGCTTATTTTTTAAAGAATATTATGGAAATGTGATGATTCGAGACAGATACTAACACAAAAGTGAAGTCAGAATGAGCATCTACCTCAATAACAATTAAATCATAAACAGGTACATCATTCCTTCCTTTTACCTATCGGGGGTGGATGGGGGGAGGGGGGGGAGGGGTGGAGGGAGGGGTGTAAAGGGGGGGGGGTGGAGAAGAGAAGATAGGCAACAGGAGCATTATAGTTTCCCAAGCATTATACTAAACAACACTGACCTAACACCTCCAATTACCTCCATCAAACAGGTAAACAACAGAATAACGAAACACTTCACTATAATCTAACTACCTATTAAAATATCCATTGTGGAGGTAGACCTGACTTAAGGATCAATTTTCTACGATTTTTATAACCACTACACCAGCGGCTAAATGATCTCTTTAAGCGGTAGCTGAGATCTGTTAATGGGAAATATGGTTCCTCATGAATATATGTATGAGAGATAGCAAAGATACGAATGAGGGTTGGTAACTTTTCATGTAGCGAATAAGAGAACAAGAAATCCACACTAAATAAGGGGGGAGAGAGAGAGAGGAATGGTGAAAGACACAACTCACAATAAACACGCAACAGGATAATAATAATAATAATATAATAGGAATAATGCCTCGAGGTCAAAATATCAACATTAAACATGGCACTTATTCCTGGCACTGTGTGAGGCTGGTGGCACTACGGTCATTCTTCATTAGTGCTGGACGATTCACACCTGTCCTTTTAAATGCGTTATGTTATACTCTATGTATTATGTGTTATGTAGACTTTAGTTGATGTATTACGTGTTATGTATACTATTCTTTATACATTATGTGCTATGTAGACTCTAGTATATGTATTACTTATTATGTATATTCCAGTTTATGTGTCATGTTATGTATATTATTGTTTATGTGTTATGTTATGTATACCAGAGTTTATGAAGTATATGTTGTGTATAATATAATGTATGCTCGTAGGTGTATATATCACGTCTATGTAAAAATATATATGAGTGTATGAAGTGTTTTTACATATAGACGAGCTTTGATAATTATATAGGACTTATATGTCTGATTATAAGCTATTTATACTTATAATACTGAAATATTGTATATGTGCATGTTTGTATGGATATAGAACTGTATGAATATGTATGAATATGTATGTATGTATGTATGTATGTATGTATGTAGAGCCACAACAATGGTAATGAGAGATCAAACCAGAAAAAAAAATTAAATTAACGACTGCAAAGTAAAAATTAATCCATAATACATAATGTGTTTGTATATTATTTGTGAGCAGAACATATGACAAATTAATGTACTTATTTATTTGTTATGGCCAATATTTCACTGCATTTGTTTACTAGATAATAATTTGTTTTGATATGGGTAAAAAATAAATGTTGTGTGTGTGTGTGTGTGTGTGTGTGTGTGTGTGCACCTGCAGTAGTCAGTTGAACGAACACAGGGGCTTCAGAGCCTTTGAAGCCGGTGGGGGTGGGGGGGGGGCAGTGGTCGTGTGAAGCCGAGCCTGGGATGAAACAAACACAATGTGGGTAATGTATGCTCTGCTAGCTAGTGTCTAAGGCTCTAGGTCAGGGTGATATGGTGGTGGTGATAGTGGTGGTAGTATTGGTGGTGGTGATAGTGGTGGTAGTATTGGTGGTGGTGATAGTGGTAGTAGTATTGGTGGTGGTGATAGTGGTGGTAGTATTGGTGGTGGTGATAGTGGTGGTAGTATTGGTGGTGGTGATAGTGGTGGTAGTATTGGTGGTGGTGATAATGGTAGTGATGGTAGATGTGGAGGTGGTGGTAGTAGTGGTGGTGGTGATAGTGGATGTGGAAGTAGTGGTGGTGGTCGTGATAGTGGATGTGGAGGTAGTGGTGGTGGTGATAGTGGATGTGGTGGTAGTGGTGGTGGTGATAGTGGTGGTAGTATTGGTGGTGGTGGTGATAGTGGATGTGGAGGTAGTGGTGGTGGTGGTGGTGGTGGTGGTGGCTGTAGTGGTGATAGTGGTGGTGGTGGTGGAGAGTGTTAGTGGTGGTGGTGGTGGAGAGTGTTAGTGGCAGTCCTGGAGCATAGTGGTAATGTAAGCGGTGGCAGTGGTGGAGCATGTTCGTGGCAATCCTGGAGCATAGTGGTAGTGAAAGACCAGAAGAGGAGCGTGGTGAACTTTCTCCCCCTTCCCTGGTGAATCAAACACTATATTTTGTCTCAGAAACTCGTGCAGTTCTATCTAGCTACAAGTTTGTTACCTCCTTAAATGCGACAGTCCCGTAGGCTCGCTAGGGGAACATGGCCCTTGTCGACCACCGTTCTTGTTTACAGTGTTGGAAAAGTTCCCCCTAATAGATAAGAAATCATATTGTGGACTTTATTTGACAGTACAAGAAATTTCGGAAACTCCAGCAATATTCTGTAGTACGACAGAGGGGGGGAGGGTGTGTGTGTGTGTGTGTGTGTGAGGGAGAGAGGGGGACACACACACACACACACACACACACACACACACACACACACACACACACACACACACACACACACAGCAAAACTCTCTACACCGCCACGTCTCTCCCCCCTCCCCTCAGTGGCGGGAAACAGTCGAGGGAGTACACAGTGCCAGTGTTTAATTTGAATGACTAACACAATTACATAAACTGTATGACGTAAATGAATAACATGAATAATTACAGAAACTATAAAACCACATGGCGTAATTCACGTTAATATTCTGAGTGTAAAAAATAAAATAAAATGTCCTTAATTATTATATTACCCAAAAAGTGATATATTACAGGACTTAATTTTTATACGAATGAAAAAAAATGAATTAAAGTAGTAAGTTAATTTAGACTTTATGCAATATTATAATAAAGTCCTGGATGAGAAATGTTGCCGATTCAGTGTAACATTAATTGACACATCGGACAGAGCTGAATAGTATTGATGTTTATTCATTGATTCAAGTTTTTCCTCCAACATTCCAGGTAAATAAAATAAAACACAATAATGTTCAAAATATATTAGAGTTAACTATTGTATAAAATTATTCCCAAAATTATAGTCAGTTAGATGATTAATTAGCTTTGTTTACCTGTATACGTTACCATCTACCTGAGTTCTCTCTTTCTTTCCTCACCATATTTCTCTTCTCCTCCTCCTGTTCCTCATTCCTACCATCATCACCTATTCTTCCTCACCCAATCCCTACCTTCATATTCTTCTCTCCCCACCTCACCCATGTTATCTTCACTCTTCTCCCCTTCCCATATACACAGTCTTCCTCCCCCTCCCTCCCTCCCTTCCTCTTCCCCTCTTCACTTTTGTACCCCTCCCCTTCCCATCTCTTACACTTATCCCTCTTCACGCTTCCCACCTCTCCCAATTCTGACCCTCTCCCCAATCTCTCTCACTCTCCAATCTCCCTCACTCTCCAATCTCCCTCATCGCCCCTCTCCCCAATCTCCCCTTCTTCCGCTCTACCTCAGACACCAAAGGAAGGAAAAAATTCAAGACTATTTTCCCCTCAGTGTTGCCTTGAGCGGGACCACGAGATGAAGGACGCCTGAATATTACAGGTATACTACACCTGGCGGGCGACACCTCACCTGTAATTGCCTCTATGTCTTGTTGTCTGTGTCTGTCTTGTCTGTGTCTGTCTTGTCTGTGTCTGTCTTGTCTGTGTCTGTATTACGTGTGTCTTATCTATGTCTATATTGTGTGTGTCTTGGTGTCTATGTCTATCATGTTATTTGTGTTTCTCTTGTCGTCAAATTTTCGTCCGACCAGCTGTTTTTTCGTCTCTCTCTCTCTCTCTCTCTCTCTCTCTCTCTCTCTTTCTCTCTCTCTCTCTCTCTGTAAAATCCCATTAAGCAGGAGTAATTCCAATTAACGTGATAAAGTTATGCAGAGAAGAGAATTAACATATCCAGTCCATTATGGGTGGTTCTTCGGGGTGGTGAGGGAGGAAATGAGACTGGCAGACTGGAAGACCAAGAGGAGACTGGATGATTAACAGGGGGTAGGGGGGGGGGGGAAGGAGAGGGGGGGAAAGGTGGGGTTGGTACTATATAACCCCCGCATACAGACACAGAATCCCTAGTGTCGATGAAACGGCTGAGGAGGAAGGATCGTTCTCCCTTCGTCAAAAGTTCTGTCTTCGATGTTGTAATTTGATAACATTAATAATTCATCGTTGGTAAATTACAATTCTACTTTATGCATAACTGATTATTAATTTTGGTGTCGTTGATTAGATAATTATAATTTATGATAATTTAGCTAATTATATGAATTTATGATAATTTTTAGATATGTAAATTTCAGTAGATTGAAACACTATTTTGTATTCATTGCTCCATTATTGAGGTTCTACAAGGAGGTATTAGTATTTTGAAAAGTGATTTTATTATATTTTAATGAGTGAATTTGAGTTGATACTTCGAGATCACACGCACACACACGCCCACAAACACACGCCCACAAACAGACACACACGCACACAGACACACACACACGTTACCTCACAATTCTCCTATTTCATAATAACACCGAAATGAAAATAGACAAATATATGCACAATATGGACGTGACTGCCAAATAACACAGTGAATATTCATTGCTTAAAAATTGACCAATTACGTTTCTTTAACTCTTTAGTCGGGGGAATATTTCACCATTATCTCGCTATGAATATATTTTGTTGGACGATTTTTTTTTTAGATGGCAACTTTTTATCATTGCTTTAAATGTGTGTGTGTGTGTGTGTGTGTGTGTGTGTGTGTGTGTGTGTGTGTGTGTGTGTGTGTGTGTGTGTGTGTGTGTGTTTTCTCCTAGTATCAAGAAGTGACATCAGGTATAAGGTTCATATCCATTAAATACAGTGGGGTGTGAGGGGAAGAAGGGGAGGGGGGGGTGGTGAGAAGGGTGAGAGGGGGGGTGATTCTCTTAAGGGATTGAGACACAGGGAGGTAGGAAGGAAGAGATAAAGGGTCAAATGGAGGTCGAGGAGGAGGAGGGAGGGAGGAAGGAAGAGAAGAAGGAAATTATGATAACGGATGGGAGGGAGGGACGGAGGGGGGGGGGGAGACTTGACACACCAAAGGATAGGTGGAAAAGAAGAAAGAAAACAACTGGACAGAACAGCGAAAACAAGGAATAAATGTAGTGATGTGGGAAAGAGGAAGGGAGGGAGGGAGGGGATTACTAGATGGAAAAGTGAAGGATAAAAAGAGCTGGATGGAAGAGGGGGGACAGCCTAGAAGGAAGAAAAAGAAGGAAAGGGAAGAGGAAATAGTCAAGAAAGAGGGGAAAACTTGGATGGAAAAGGAAGAGAAAAACAGAATGATGGGAAGAGTGAAAGGATCTGGGAGGGGGGGGGGGGATTTAGCAGGATGGGAAAGGAGGTAGGAGGGTAAACAAAAGGATAAGGAATGGAAGACATAAGAGAGATGTAAAAATGAAGAGAGAGAGAGAGAGAGAGAGAGAGAGAGAGAGAGAGAGAGAGAGAGAGAGAGAGAGAGAGAGAGAGAGAGAGAGAGAGAGAGAGAGAGAGAGAGAGGGTTGTTTATATACAGAGGGAAGGAAGTAACAGAGGATGGAGGAGAAGTTTTAAAGAGCGAAAGAGGAAGAGGAGGGGGAAGAGGAGGAGGACAGAAAGAGGGGGAGGAAACACAGCAATAGAAAGAGAGAGAGAGAGAGAGAGAGAGAGAAAGGACGGACAGGGGGAGATAGGTTAAAGGTGATGAATGGAGGGAGGGAGAGAGAGGATAATAAACAAATGAAACGCTGAAGAAAAGGAGGAAGAGTAAATGAAAGAGACACAGGGAGTATATGAAAGAGACACAGGGAGTAAATGAAGAGACACAGGGAGTAAATGAAAGAGACACAGGGAGTAAATGAAAGAGACACAGGGAGTAAATGAAGGAACACAGGGAGTAAATGAAAGAGACACAGGGAGTAAATGAAGAGACACAGGGAGTAAATGAAGAGACACAGGGAGTAAATGAAAGAGACACAGGGAGTAAATGAAGAGACACAGGGAGTAAATGAAAGAAACACAGGGAGTAAATGAAAAAAGACACAGGGAGTAACTGAAATAAACACAAGGTTCCTCATCGTACAAGAGAGAGAGAGAGAGAGAGAGAGAGAGAGAGAGAGAGAGAGAGAGAGAGAGAGAGAGACACTGACGAGACGCTTCTGGACTGAATAAAGTTATAAATACAATGATGGAATGAGTAGCATTAATACCACACACACTTATCCCAACTAATGACCCCAAAAATTCTGAAAAATATGATATAATACCAAATAACACCAAATTCGTAAGTAACACCAAATTCGTAAATAACACCAAATTCGTAAATAACACCAAATTCGACAATATCACCAAAAATCGTAAATAACACCCAAGTTCGTAAATAACACCAAATTCGTAAATAATACCAAAATTCGTATATAATTATCCTAATTATTCCAATAATTAAAAAAAAGGTTAAGTGTAATATAAAAAAAATGTACTAAATTATGAAGAAAAAACCCACATTGAATATCTAGGTCCCCAGTTCCTTCCTCCTGTTGATTTGTTGAGTTAATTGCAGGTAATCCCCGTATACCAGGTAAATCCTCAGCGATCTGCACGTATTCACTTACCTGTACAACCCCCCCCCCCACGATGCGAACGGTAAGGAAGGAACTGGGGAGTGTGGTTGTGGTGATGGGTTGTGGTTGTGGTGATGGGTTGTGGTGATGGGTTGTGGTTGTGGTGATGAGTTGTGGTTGTGGTGATGAGTTGTGGTTGTGGTGATGGGTTGTGGTTGTGGTGATGGATTGTGGTTGTGGTGATGAGTTGTGGTTGTGGTGATGGGTTGCGGTTGTGGTGCTGGCTTGTGGTTGTGGTGAGAGGCTGTGGTGGTGGTTGTTGAGGGTGGTGATTGTGGTTGTGGTTAATGGTTGTGGTGATTGTATTAAAGGCTGGTGATAGTGGTTGAGGGGTGGTGGTCGAGATCTTCCCTCACCCTACACTCTCTCCTTCCCTTCTCTCTCCACTATCCCTTTCTCCTCCCTTACTCTCCTTCTCTCTCTCATCTATTCTCTTAATATCTTTTTATCCCTCTCCCTTTCTTTCCTCCCTCTTCTCCCTCTTTATGCTCAGTCCATCTCTTCCTTTTGTTATGTTTTACTGCCCATTCTTCTATTTCCTTCTCCTATCCACTGCTTTTCATTGCTTCCAGTTTTGTCTCATCTTTTTTCCGATTTTTCTATTTTTACTGCGTCTTTCTCTTTCCCTCTCCACTACACACGCCTCTCTTCTCCCTCTCCCCAATACACTCCCTTCCCTCCCTTTCCACAACAGACTCAACTCCCTTCCCTCCCTCCCTCCTTCTCACCCTTCCTCCAACTCACTCGTATCCCCCCTTCCACCCTCCTTCCCTCCCTTCCTCCTTCTCCATTACTCCTCCTCTTCCTCTCCTTCATCCCAATTCACTCCTCACTCCCCCCGTCCCTCTGTTTCTTCATCACAAGACGTTCTGGTTGGCAGATTTCACCAAGTTTCAGATTTTTATTTCAAGTCCACCAAAGTAAAAAAAAAAAAAAAGAAGACAAAATGAGAGAGAGAGAGAGAGACTCGAGGAATACGTCTGCCCATCACCATAACAGCTTGGTATTTAAGGCATTTTTAGAGAGGGGGAGGGGTAGGGAGGGGGTGAGGGGAGGGGTAGGGAGGGGGTGAGGGAAGGGGGAGGGGGGTGAGGGGAAGGGGCGAGGGGAGGGGAGGGGATTGACGATGCGGTGGCGACAGAAGATCTCAGACATTGTTAATTTTTCGAGGTTATAGGCTAAGGCTGGTTCTTTTATGTCTATCCGTGTATTTTATGTCTATCCGTGAAGGTCAGGGACGAGTAGTGGTTCTATGATAGACGAATAATAACTCACTAATACCAAATTATAATACTTACAAAAATACAATGAAAAATACAAATCATTATCATTTTTAACATCTTTATACACTCGATACCTATAATACAAGAGAGTTATACATCTATAATCCCTTATCTATTAACTCTAAATACCATAGATATATCTTAACTCTATAATCTTTAATGCTTAGGTACTATCATATCTAATCCACACCAGAGATAAGGAGAAGTATTGACTCAGTGCTCTCTCTCTCTCTCTCTCTCTCTCTCTCTCTCTCTCTCTCTCTCTCTCTCTCTCTCTCTCTCTCATCATCATCTGCATTTTTCTGAGGGTATTTTATGGTCCTTCAAGATGTGGTACACAATGGTTGGCACTGCAGAGCTTGTGTGGTATTAGCATATAACGTGGTAAGTCTTCTGGTTAGGTTAGGTTAGGTTAGGTTAGGTTTAGGTCAGGTCAGGTTAGTGTTTCCTGAATATATACGATTTATATATACACACACACACACACACACACACACACACACACACACACACACACATCTACACATAATTTTGCACCACCTCTACTTTAAATGATAATCCTTTACCCGAGGGCTTAACAACACAATTGATGGATACAGTGCGGCTCTTTATTAATTTGCATCTAATTAATAGCTTCCAACATTAAAAAAAAAAATATTTATATATATACTTTTCAATACATCAACTTTAAGTATTTCTGTTACAGTTCACCTTAACAAAGTACAAAAATATTCGGTATTTCATGCATGTTACTGGTGATTATTCTCAGTTAAAACTCTATTGTCCTTGCACAGTTCTTCAGATCAGGTTAATATCTAGAATGACTTTTAACAACACCAGGAGATTAAACTATGTATAATAAAAAGCAATAATAAACATAAGAAATAAACACAATAAACATTTACTACACACACACACACACACACACACACACCTGGACCAAGAACTGACCGCGAGCCGACTCATTATATTACGATAAATCCAATCTCTCTCTATTCTCTCTCTCTCTCTATACATACATACAGTACAGAGAGAGAGAGAGAGAGAGAGAGAGAGAGAGAGAGAGAGAGAGAGAGAGAGAGAGAGAGAGAGCCTTCACTATCTACCTAGCACCGCCACCCTAGGCTCGACAAGACCAAAACAAAAACTTTTCAAAAAAATCCCAATGAACGAGAGAAGTGAACTTTGTCCTCCCTTTCCTTTTTCAGGTCACCTTGACTGACAACAACCAGCCAATCAGAGCACCAATTGATTTTTAAACAGCCAATCACCGAACACAATTGGAAGCTCGTGCTGTTGTGATATTTTTTTTTCTCGTTATTTTCTTCAATTTTTCACTACTCATCGTTATTGCTTTTCTGGTACTGATGTTACTTGATCATAGCACGAGTTGTGAGTGAGTGAGTTGTGAGTGGGTGAGTGAGTGAGTGAGTTGTGAGTGAGTGAGTGAGTGAGTGAGTTGTGAGTGAGTGAGTGAGTTGTGAGTGAGTGAGTGAGTTGTGAGTGAGTGAGTGAGGAATGAATGAATGAAAGAATGAATGATTTTAGAGCCAATGAGTGACTGACTGATTGAGTGAGTGAGTGAGTGACTGATAGAGTGAGTGAGTGAGTGACTGAGTGAGTGAGTGAGTGACTGATAGAGTGAGTGAGTGAGTGACTGACTGATTGAGTGAGTGAGTGAGTGACTGACTGACTGACTGATTGAGTGAGTGAGTGAGTGAGTGAGGTAATGTTGATTGTATGACCCTTACCTTTGGCTAATGAATATAAAAACCTGGTTAATTATACAGATACCTTACCTACACCTGGTTGGACAGCTGATACACCTGCCTGGATACAAGCTTTGAGTTGGCTTTACTATTCTGCTATGATTTGAGGACACATGATTTATAGGGGGCCCCAGAAAAATGTCCCAGCCTGTCTCCCTCCCTCCCTCTCTCCCTCCCTGCCTGCCTGCCTGCCTGTCTCCCTCCCTCCCTGCCTGCCTGCCTGCCTGCCTCCCTCCCTCCCTGCCAGCCTGTCTATTCGCTGTCTCCCTCCCTCCCTGCCTGCCTGCCTGCCTGCCTGCCTCCCTCCCTCCCTGCCAGCCTGTCTACTCGCTGTCTCCCTCCCTCCCTGCCTGCCTGCCTGCCTCCCTCCCTCCCTGCCAGCCTGTCTATTCGCTGTCTCCCTCCCTCCCTGCCTGCTCCCTGAGACACTGAGTTGGAGGGAGGGAGGCAGGGACATCCTATATTTGTAAACAGCTCAATACACCAAATAGGAATAATTACCTAATATCGATAACGTCTATGTTTCGCATTTTTAATCCCTATCCTCCCTCTCTCTCTCTTCCTATTCTTCTCGCCTATTGTCTCCTTCTTCCCTCTCCCCCCCCCCCCCCTCTCTCTTCCTCAGCAGCAGACTTCAGATGTGAGTGATGTCGTGTTTACCGCTGGGTATCTTTCGCTGAGAATATTTTGGACCTGTGACATTGCTAGTTTATCTCCGTCCCGATTAATGAGTTCCTGAGACACGTTTTATTAATCCTGGTTCGTCTGTCTGACTCTGGAGGTGAAGAAAGACATACAGAAGACAATTGTCGTGTTTTCGTTTTGTTATTTTCCTTCATTTTCCTCTTTTGATGTTGCTTTGTCTTCATTTATTCTTTGTTTTTCATTATTCATTTTCTTCTGTTTGTTCTATTCGTGATTAAATTTTTCTTCTATCTTCATTCTTTCGTCCTTTTGATGTAGCTTTCATTTAATTTATTATGTATTTTTCGTTTATTTTTAATTTTCTTCTTATTGTTTTCTTCGTAATTTCATTCTTCTTTCATTTTCCTCATCATTACTTCTTCTTTCTTTTAGCCATATGTTTCTCTTCATCCTCCCATTTAATTTCTTATTATTTTTTCCTTCCTTTATCTGAATCTTTATCTCGTCTCCTATTCCCCCCGTCATCTCTCTCTCTCTCTCTCTCTCTCTCTCTCTCTCTCTCTCTCTCTCTCTCTCATATTTATCGTCAACCACAATCTCTAATCTTTCTTTTCATTTTCCCCTCAAGTAAACCTTCCTACCTAAAATTCGCTCATCTAATCTCCCTTCCATCCCTCCCTCCTTCCCCCTCCCTCCCTCTCTCCCTCTTCCCTTCCCCCTCCCTCCCTCCCTCTCTCCCTCCCTCTCTCCCTCCGCCTCCTTCTTATCCTCCTGGACGCGAGACTCAACGACAACAAAGAGAATGACGAAGAGATACGTAGAAGAGAAGAAAAAAAGAGATATCTCACCAAAACAACGTCTCTTGGGTGAAATAATAAGGAGAAAGAGAGAGAGAGAGAGAGAGAGAGAGAGAGAGAGAGAGAGAGAGAATAACATTGACATATCATCCAAAATCTCCACATATCAACATGGTGTACAGCATCATGACACACACACACACACACACACACACACACACACACACACACACACACCTAAAAAGTAAGAAAGACGAACCTAGATGTTCTTTAAGCCACTACGGAGCCTGTTAGATTCAGCTTAGACTATATACGACGCAAAACTTACCCGCCTCACTACTGATCAAATTCTACTGATACTAAACTTACATATTCTTGGTGTTTAAGAAAGGTCCAAGTTATAATACAGGGAATGTGTGTGTGTGTGTGTGTGTGTGTGTGGGGGGGGGGGGGGGGTTACCCTCTCTACGCATCTTGTTTATACGTAATTAGTCAACTTTATGAATTTGTTCTTGCGTAAAGTTACCTTAGAGGATTTTATTATATGGCTCTCTCTCTCTCTCTCTCTCTTTTCTTTCTTGCTCTATCTCTGTCTGTCTGTCTGTCTGTCTGTCTGTCTGTCTGTCAGTCTTTCTGTCTGTCTATCTGTCATTCCGTCCATCCAAAATACGAATAATACAAAAACCATTACAACTTAATAACTACGAGAATAATGGATAACACAAGAACAATATTAAATGATAAAAAACGATAACCATAAATTAATAATAAAAAGAAATTAATATGTAATAAGACGACAGACATACACACACACACACACACACACACACACACACACACACACACACACACACACACACAGACATACATACATATAAGTAACCATAACTAAAACACAGATCATTAACTACCTTACCGAGGCCATCAACTTTCACGTCGTCGAGCACAACTGCCTCGCTTACTCCCTCTAACGAGACCAAACTATAACTTACCCTAGAGAGAGCCAATTAGGTGTCCGGGCAACGAGTCACCAACCTGTTCTCGTGCACTTTAGTTCCCCTCCCACCCTGCCACCCCCCTCCCTCCCTCCCTCCCTCCCACCCCCCTGTCTCTACCTACTTCAAGATTTTAATAGGAATATTTATTTCAGGGTGGCTGGTACTGTGTGAGGTGGGAAAAGGGGGGGGGAGGGAGGGAGGGAGGGGAGAAGGTGTGTACACGGTGAAGGTGGAGGTACTATATGTGTGTGTGTGTGTGTGTGTGTGTGTGTGTGTGTGTGTGTGTGTGTGTGTAAAAGAAAATACAAAATACACAACTGAGAAGGCTCATAATAACACGTCCTACAAAACAAAAACATTATCTACATACGTCTAATGATACTCAAAATAACATCTCTCTCTCTCTCTCTCTCTCTCTCTCTCTCTCTCTCTCTCTCTCTCTCTCTCTCTCTCTCTCTCTATCTATCTATCTCTCTTTCCTCTCTCTCTCTTTCCTCTCTCTCAGATCACTTACAAAAATAAACTGCAGTAATCGCATTGGCTATAGAAAAAGTTAGGATAATCAGATTACCTAAACAAGCAATCTAATTACCCGTAAAAAGTTACACAATGAAATGGAACTGTATCCTAAAAAAGGTAGTTGGGAATAATCAGATTATCCCTCGGTGGAAAAAAAAAGACAATACCAAGGCAATTCCCCAATGAAATGAATTTACATGGACATATTCACCCACAAACACACGTACACTCACATCCAAACACAGACATACAGATAAAACACACTCATGATTGAATATGTTAATATATGCATACACACGGACGTATACTCGCATCCAAACTTAAATATACACACACACACACACACACACACACACACACACACACATGCACGTACACTCACATCTAAACATAAACATACAGATAAAACACGCTCTTATAGACTCACAACTAACTTATACACACATACACTAAAACACAAACTTATCCTCCAAGAGTAAAACCACAAAACCACAAACAGGTCCTAAAATACACAAACAAACACACAAACAGATCTTCAAATTACAAACATCACAACAAGAGACTCCAAACACTGTATCTTCTACAATAATAAAAAAAAGATAACTTCACTACCAAAATATTTCAACAGTTCCACAGAAGAAAAACACAAAAACAAACTCATACACGACTTCTGTATTCAATCTAGACCATAAAACTGAAGAGGAAAGGTAAACACAGGTATTTTCACTTCCAGACAAAGTACGAGATATGAAAAACAAAAAACAAATCTTCTCCGATGCTAAATAGACACAGGTACACCGCTGGCTCAGGTAGTAAGACATATTAAGAGTGGTATACCTTGGCAATCATCAGTTGTTGAGTAGTTGGGGTTATTTATTGACGTTTTCTGGTTATGTATTCAGTTCTGTGGCCTCGTTTCTAAAAGTTATCTGAATCATCTCTGTTGCCACGTTCACAAGAGTCATTCAAGAGTTACCTGAAGCTCCTCTGTATCTTTGTTTCCAAGAGTCACGAAAACATCTCTGTTGCCACGTTCACAAGAGTCATTCAAGAGTTACCTGAAGCACCTCTGTATCTTTGTTTCCAAGAGTCACGAAAACATCTCTGTTGCCACGTTTACAAGAGTCATTCAAGAGTTACCTGAATCACCTCTGTATCTTTGTTTCCAAGGGTCACATTAATCATCTCTGTTGCCACGTTTCCAAAGGGTCACATTAATCATCTCTGTTGCCAAGTTCACAAGAGTCTCTCAAGAGTTAACTGAATCACCTCTGTATCTTTGTTTCCAAGGGTCACATTAATCATCGATGTTGCCACGTTTCCAAGAGTCGCCCAAGAGTAACCTTTGTTTCCAGGAGTGACAGTAAACATCTATGTAGCTGACGTTTCGAGGAATAAACTCTACATCTTTGGGTAATGAGCTCTACATCTACGTTTCCAAGATTCAGTAAACCCGCGTTGTATCTACGTCTCATGGGATCAAGAAGACAACTTTATGTTTATGTTTCCGGGAATCAACTCCATGACTATGCTTCTGGGAGGTGACTCTGTGTCTGGAGGTTTACGAGTCACTTCTTAGGCCATTTACCTGGAGTTTACTTTGTGGCCACGTTTCCAACAGACTATTAAGACCCCCCATTAAGAAACTCTGTTATGTTCTGGACGTGAAATTAAGTACTTTTTTTTTATACTTGGAGTTAAATAGTCCAAAACAGAAGTAATAAAATGTGTCTCTTGAGCCATAGAGTGTTGGACCGCTCCGTGTTTTACCATAGTAAAGAGCTAACTTAAGGAACTCGTTAGCGATAACACCGGCGTTTTTTTTTTTATTGTACGAAAACTCTCTGGAGACAAGTCGACTTCAGCTCAAATGAAACACAGAATATATTCATCTAGTGAGCGAAAATATATGAAAGTATAGATCGATGAAAAAGTTGAAAATTAAAGGATGTGAAATTCCTCCTCAATGAAACATCCTTAAGTAATATCGTGTAAATCTGCCGAGTCTTAGGTAACGCCCCACGAGGTGACCCGAGAAGCATCACTCAGCCCACCAAATGAACTCAACTCATCCTCTCGGTTTTATTAAATTCCTAAGATCAATTCCAGTCAGTGTAAGTAAATAATATTAATCCCGATCGTGAGTTATAGATGAAGTTTTCACACAACAGTCGTCACACCTAACCTAACCTAACCTAACCTAACCTTCATAGTTCCCAGACCACTGAAAAAAATAATAGTAAAACACAAGACAAAAGATTCATACATAGAGAGAAAATACTGAAATAATTTGATCGGCAGTACAGTATTTCCAGCAACAGTTAACTAGACCGTCACACGAACACGGTACTCCAGACCAAAGCATTGACTTGTCGGGTACGAAGCTGTGTTAAATATTTACTGAACTCCGACAATATTGCTCAGTAAAATATTCCTTATTTTCTTATCTGTCCATTATAATATTATACACAAATTATACAAAAAAATTCAACACAAATTATATAAATATTTTCATCACTCAAATTATATAAAAATTATCATCACTCAAATTATATAAACATTCTCACCACCATTTACATCACTAGTTCTTGAGGGGTTTCCGGTACACCTGAGGCATCTATACAACATCTCTTAAACAAACACAATATCACCTGTTCACAAATAACCTGTACGAGGGGGGGAGGCAACCAAATGTAAACACAAGTTACTGAATAAACAACGAGACAGCCTGACACAACACACCTCTGAGGGTAAGTCCGTTAAGGTAGCATCAAAACTGTACCTTAATTCACCACTCTCAAAGCCTTCAGGTAGATTCAATTAACCCATTACCTTTCAAAATCACAGGTAGGGGAATGGGTTTTTGAGTTTTGTATTGTGTTTGTATGTTATTGTGTGTCTATATTAGCATCGTGGACAGACAGACAGACACACACACAGACACACAGACACACACACACACACACACACACACACACACACACACAGACACACACACACACACACACACAGTGGAAAACAAAGTAATTCACTCAGCCACTGGTTTAAGGTTACAGCTGTATGTTTGATTCAACAGGAATAAATTCAACTGTCCTATGTCGGAGTGAGTTAGCAGGAAAACAAAAACCAAACGAACTTCATCCCAGGGAAAAAATATCCACCAGTGACTTACTATACTAAATCTTACATCCCAGGTTAGGTTAGGTTAGGTTAGGTCGTGATGAAAATGAATAAATAATTCCAACGAATCAAAAGCTTTTACCAATTATTTGATGAGATGAAAATTTCCCAGCCAACCCATTCACTCTGCTCTTTACGGCATGTGAAACCAAATAACTATTTTACCCAATTAACGGCATAAGGCTTACGTTGTCGTAGGTCTTTGAACAGTTTGGAATGTTTAGTTTTATCAAAGGCCCCTGACGCTTCCAGATGTATAGCTATTGCCGGGATCAAAGAAAACGTATATAGCGATAAATGTTCACCTTCGGGCTACAAAAATAAGCGACAGGTGCTACTGTGATGGATACCTTAATCGACACCAACTGCCGATTATTTTGAAAAGGGGAATATGTAAATTATTTAAAGTGTTAAGTTTGTGTGAGGAGACAGACTGGAGTAGAGGGTCTATGAAGGTCTTGTTGTGGAAGGGAAGAAACATGGAGTCACCTGAAGATTAGACACCCCTCCGCTACCTAACCCAAGAAAGAATGAAGAAACAGCGCCCCCTCTCCTTCCCTCCACCTAAGCGTGTTACCTACAATGCCTCACGTCTGTCTGTCTGTCTGTCTGTCTGTCTGTCTTTCTGTCTGTCTATCTGTCTGTCTGTCTGTCTAAGTAGTGTGTAAACCTTCCACAACTGAGAGTAAACACACGCATGAGTCCGGCCCTGCCTTAATGACTCACATTGGATAAGCTCAGCCACTTCATGACCAGACTGATATCCTATTCCAGACTGATATCCTATTCCAGACTGATATCCTATTCTAGACTGATATCCTATTCCAGACTGATATCCTATTCGGCCACTATATAAGTTTATGTCGCTAATATAACACAATGTGGATGATGATAGACTGTCAGCCTATATTGTGTTGTTTATCCTGGTTATATATTCTCATGTGTAATAGAAAAAAAATCACTGACTTCCAATATTTTAAATTTATAAATGAATCTAAAGTTTAAAATTACGAAAGAGACGAACATCAACAGTGACTTCAATAATGATACTCCTAAGAGACACACGATGATAATAACCTGAACTAAGTGATTATATTAAACTGGAAATGAAGATATAATGAGTATTGAGCTTGGAGATACAGAATTCAGTAGGACAAAGCTGCTTTACTCTGAAGGATCGGATTCCCTTGTCGTGTCGAGTTGATCCTCTGATTTTTTCTTCACCCACCTGGCTGCCTTGTGACATGACTGGGAGAGAGAGAGAGAGAGAGAGAGAGAGAGAGAGAGAGAGAGAGAGAGAGAGAGAGAGAGAGAGAGAGAGAGAGAAATCCGACCCACAGGCAGGAGGTGCGGAACCGACCTTGTCCTCCACCTAAACAAATGTGGACAGTTGCCAAAATGATAAAAAAAAAAAAGCGATGATAATTTGCTGAGGTCCGGACAAGAGGATGAGGAGAGATGGAGAACCAGCATCAACAACAACAACAACTAAAACAGCTAATCATCGAGAAGAATTCCTATATCCCTCAAACACAGCGGGAAAGTTTACACATACAGTACATCCGATTATATGTATTAAAAACAAACAAAACACAAATACAGATACATATATACAAAAACACAAATACATATACATACATATACAATACATGCAACATACATACATTCAGAGAGAACGTAGGAAACATCCACCCCTTCCCCCAGAGAGGTCTTGATAACGACAGCAGCAACAGCGACAAAAATACCAGGAACTCACTACAACTCGCCCTGGATGACTCGGTCTGAATGGCGACATGGAATCTCGTATGCAAATCACCTTCTGCCTGCCGAATTTTGAGTGCCTGAGTGACACCTAAGTACCAACGTATGACATGACGCATCGCATTTCCCTCAAGTGACTGACATTTCCTTCCAGAATATTACTCAAAGATAAATACTTGCAAGGTGGAATATTGATTATGAATAGGAATATAGATTAATTAAGTAATATCGTGTAGTATTCAAGGTAATATTTACGTTACACAGGATAGCATAAGTTTGAGTATGTTAACAGATCATTAGAGTAAATTAACTGAAGATGACATAGAAGAATTACAGCATAAAAGTGAAAATACAGGTTAATAGAACGAGAAAATATCACCTTTGATTAATGAGACTATAGTACACCTGTAAATAATTAATAATTTTACTATTCCTTATAATTTATTTCATTGAGGTGTATAAAGGGAATAAATCTCTCCTCCTCTTCCTCTCTCCTCTATTTCTCTTCCTCTCCCTCTTCCTCTCTCCACTATTTCTCACCCTCTCCCTAGACTTGTCCTATCTCTTGTCTCACCAGTTTAATATCTCTCTCCCTCCCTCTCTCTCTCTCTGTTTTTCTCTCTCCAGATTTGCCGTGTCTCTTGTTCCTCCATTTGTTTAATCTCCTTTCCTATCTCTCTCTCTCTCTCTCTCTCTCTCTCTCTCTCTCTCTCTCTCTCTCTCTCTCTCTCTCTTTCTGTCTCCTTTGTGGTCTTTCTTTCTCTCCTTTCTCATTTATATCTCTCTTTCTTGGTCTCTATTCTTGATCTTTCTTTCTCTCTTATCTCCCCCCTCTCTCTCTCTCTCTCTGTTGATCTATCTCACTTTATCTCTCTCTCTCTGTTGATCTATCTCACTTTATCTCTCTCTCTCTCATCCTTGTATATATCTACATATCTCTTCCCCACGAGTGTTGTTTATATAAGAGACAACATATCTCTCAGTCATTCCTCTACCCAGTCTCTCTCACCCCTCAAGCCAGTCTCTCTCACTTCTCTACCCAGTCTCTCTCACCCCTCAAGTCAGTCTCTCTCACTCCTCAAGCCAGTCTCTCTCACTTCTCTACCCAGTCTCTCTCACCCCTCAAGTCAGTCTCTCTCACTTCTCTACCCAGTCTCTCTCACCCCTCAAGTCAGTCTCTCTCACTTCTCTACCAAATCTCTCTCACTCCTCAAGCCAGTCTCTCTCACCCCTCAAGTCAGTCTCTCTCACTTCTCTACCCAGTCTCTCTCACCCCTCAAGTCAGTCTCTCTCACTTCTCTACCAAATCTCTCTCACTCCTCAAGCCAGTCTCTCTCACTTCTCTACCCAGTCTCTCTCACCCCTCAAGCCAGTCTCTCTCACTTCTCTACCCAATCTCTCTCACCCCTGAAGCCAGTCTCTCTCACTTCTCTACCCAATCTCTCTCACTTCTCTACCCAATCTCTCTCACTCCTCATGTCAGTCTCTCTCACCCCATCAGAGTCTCCCATTACTATGAGTTAAGGGGCCCCATAGCTACCTATTATTCCACTATTCATGTCACCCATTACGAGGAGCTGAAATATCCACCATCTCTCCTATGTTATCCTTCCACTGTTTATGTCTTAACCTAACCTAACCTGACCTGACCTGACCTAACATAACAAAAAAACAAAAAACAAAAGCAACAAAAACCGAAAACAAAATAAACACGCCTTCATCTTCATCATTTTATCCTCATCTTGTCCACTAAATTACACAAATTACCTCCGCCTCCTTTTACGTTGGTTCATCTATTGTTTTATTTGATCTGAGAGAGAAACTAATTATTTTTTTTTTTTTTTGGGCTTCTTGTAACAACACTTGAATTAAAACAACATCAAGACGCGTATTTTAAGGAGTTCGTAATGTGTCACTAGTTTCGTTTGTTGTATGTTTTCGGTTTGGGGGGGGGGGGGTTGAGGGTGTGTGTTGGTGGTGAGGGTGTGTTGGGGTGAGGGTGTGTTGGGGGTAAGGGTGTGTTGGGGGTAAGGGTGTGTTGGGGGTGAGGGTGTGTTGGGGGTGAGGGTGTGTTGGGGTGAGGGTGTGTGTTGGTGGTGAGGGTGTGTTGGGTTGAGGGTGTGTTGGGGGTGAGGGTGTGTTGGGGTGAGGGTGTGTGTTGGTGGTGAGGGTGTGTTGGGTTGAGGGTGTGTTGGGGGTGAGGGTGTGTTGGGGGTGAGGGTGTGTTGGGGGTAAGGGTGTGTTGGGGATGGGCGACCTCATGGACTTTCTGCTGTGAGTGTGGGACGATATTATGCTAATTTTACTGCTGAGAGAGAGAGAGAGAGAGAGAGAGAGAGAGAGAGAGAGAGAGAGAGAGAGAGAGAGAGAGAGAGAGAGAGAGAGCTACTACATATAGTTTCATCGTCATCCTCCTCCAGCAGGCGTTGGCGGTGGTGGCTGCGGGGCCAAAGGTGGGGGGCGGAGGGGGCAGAAGGTGGGGGGCGGAGGGGGCGGAGGGGGCAGAAGGTGAGGGGCGGAGGGGGCAGAAGGTGGGGGAGGAGGAGGGGGTCGAGGTGGGGGGGGGGGAGCATCAAGCTGTGCACGCCCCGAGGATGAAGAAGTTCTCCATGCAAAAGATTTCCGCAGGAGTTTGAAGGATGGAAGGGCGGTCGTCAGAGGTTGAGTGATGAGCTCTGGCTTAGTGAGGACTGCTGAGGAGGGAGGGAAGGAGGGGGGAGGAGAGGGAGGGAGAGGGGGGGGAGAGAGAGGGAGGGAGGGAGGGGGAGGGAGGGAGTGAGGGAGGGAGGGGGGATAAGGCAGGGTGTGGTAAGAAGGCAGGGTGAGGAGGAGGAGGAGGAGGAGAAGGGGGAGAGGGAGGGAGAGGGAGGGAAGGAGGGGAAGGGAGGGAGGGGGGATAAGGCAGGGTGTGGTAAGAAGGCGGGGTGAGGAGGAGGAGGAGGAGGAGGGGGATTGAGAGATTGGTAGGAAGGGAGAGATTCGAGGGAGGAAGAGAAGAGGTGGATGGTGGTAGGGAAGAAGGGAATCTGGAGAAGTATGGGGGAGAGAAGGAACAGGAGAAGGAGATGGGGAAGGAAGACGGTTAAAGAGGAAAGGTAGGGAAGGGAGAGAGAGAGAGAGAGGGGAGAAGCATGGAATGGGAGGTAGACGAAGGGAGGTAAGTAAGGTGAGGTATGGGGGGGGGGGGAGAAGGGGGCGTCCAGGCGTGAGTAATGACACTGAAGGTGCGACAGCCTGAGGAGGTACAGGTGAGAGAAACATATGAGGTAGGAGTGAGAAACATATGAGGTAGGAGTGAGAAACATATGAGGTAGGAGTGAGAAATATGTAAGGTGTGGGTGGTAGGTTAGACGTTAAGGTCATATGAGAAATGAAATGAGAAATATGAGGGATTAATAGAGAGACCTTTGTTATGAGACTTACCCAGGAGAGAGAGAGAGAGAGAGAGAGAGAGAGAGAGAGAGAGAGAGAGAGAGAGAGAGAGAGAGAGAGAGAGAGAGAGAGAGAGAGAGAGAGAGAGAGAGAGAGAGAGAGAGAGAGAGAGAGAGAGAGAGAATGAAAAAAAACGAAGAAGAAGATGACGACAAAATGAAAAAAAATGAAATAAACACAAGTGAGAGAAAAAAGAACAAGATAAGGAAGAGATAAGGAAAATAAATGATGAATAGAGAAGAAGAAGAAGAAGCGGCGAGGGAAAATATGAGGAGATGAGAGATAATATTTGAGTGAACTGAGGAAAATGAAAGGCTTGGCTTAGGATGTATAACCCGGGGGACAGTTTAGAGATGGGGCACAGGTGAGGAAGACGTAGGAAGGGAGAAAATAAAATAATGAACAACAGGTGAATAACAGATACAGAACAAGTAAATAACAGAGGAAGAACACATAAATAACATATAAAGAACACGTAAATAATAGTCAAATAACACGTAAATAACAAAGGAAGAAAGAGTAAATAACAGATGAAGAACAAATAAATAACAGATGAAAAACAAGTAAATAACAGATGAATAATGCGTAAATAACAGGACATGTAGACAGACAGACAGACAGACAGACAGAGACAGACAGACAGACAGACAGTGTTATACCACAAGATTGCATAAATTCGACCCTTTAGTCCGGGAGAGTGAACCAACAGTGTGAATAATCAATAAAAACAACTTTGAAACCTTGTGATTAATGAAGTAATTTCCACAAATAATTTTCGACTAATAGTAAATGAAATGACCGTAAAATAGGAGTATAATGTAACTTATTCCCATATTACACTATACCCTGCTGAGTTAATAAGGGGGAGTTAGTTATTTAAGTTATATTATTATATTTGTTTTAAGGGGGAAAAGGTGACTATAATTATTTCAAGATTTTTGGTTGGGGTATTATGTTCTTAGTAAGTAGTTCAAGCTTAAATGAGTCGTATAGATTGGTTTAAGTTTTTTTGATATATCTGTTAATTAGTTGATAGGAAAGAAATGCAGACGGTACTATTTACTTTATTATTATTATTATTATTATTATTATTATTATTATTATTATTATTATTATTATTATTATTGTTATTGTTATTATTATTGTTATTATTATTGTTATTATTATTGTTATTATTATTATTATTATTATTATTATTGTTGTTGTTGTTGTTGTTGTTGTTGTTGTTGTTGTTGTTATTATTATTATTATTATTATTATTATTATTATTACACTTTACAACTAAATTATATATACACATCAGTTATATAGTCTTCACCATATAACACTACACCCTTCCTTGTACACTTCACACTCGACTTCACTCTCACACTTGCCCTCGCCCTCCTCCTCGCCCTTGTAAGTATGGTGGAGCGTGAGCGGCGGCCACAACAAAGGTCGCCCTTCACTGTGTCTCCCCCCAATTACCACTTAATTAAGCGACGCGCGACCTCCTCATTATCTGCGCCACGTTACTGCCCTCCCTCACGTTACCAAGACCTGCCGCCGGGGAGATGTTTTATCTAGGATGGACAAAGATATGATGGATCTCTTATTGTTTTATCTAGGTTGGACAAAGATACGATGGGTCTCAGTTTTATCTAGGATGAACAAGGTCACGAGGGCTTCCTCATTCTTCCAGGTAGTCCAGCCTGGCACAGTATGACAACACGCACACGAACACGCGCCCGCACACACACACACACATACACACACACACACACACACACACACACACACACACACACACACACACACACCCTCGTCTAATACTCGTACTGTAATAAATGCCAGGACACACCAACGTTTGACACCATAATGTGATGTCATCCAAAAAACGTACCATTGGCTGATACTATAATGTGACATCATCAGTAAACGCACCATTGGCTGATATCAATATGTGACGTCATAGGTAAACGTATCATTAACCACTATGGTCTTGCGCTATATAATACGATACCTGGTCATTCATCACCGCTGATTACACCTCGTTAACCCCCACTGTCACCAGGTACATCGCCCCATGATTGCTAACACCGCCTGACGCTCGATGCCATAAAAGGAAACCCTATCGCTCAGTGCCATCAATAACATCATAAATAACATCAACATCATCAATAATATCATCAATAAGACCATCAATAACATCAATAACATCATCAATAACATCATAAATAACATCAACGTCATCAATAACATCATAAATAACATCAACATCATCAATACCATCATCAATACGACCATCAATAACATCAATAACATCATCAATAACATCATCAATACCAATAACAAAATATTAATACAAATATTAAATTAACATAACAAATACATACCAACACGACAGGACCTTGACGGCTGATAACACTTACCTAGAAAGAGATAAACTAGAGTTAGAATTTATAGAACATCAATATTATATAGAAATTAATGGCGTTTAGAAATATAAATAACTCATTTCACCCCAACCACGACAACGACGACAAAAACTACGAAGACAGAATAACCCTAAAGTGAGAAGAAAAGACAGTCTCTATAACAAGGCTAATCTACACAAGGTTCAAAATGGTTACAATGTCTCGGTAAGGTCAGGGATTTTTTTTTTTTCAACTATTCCCCTAAAAAAATCCCTCTCCAAATTTTCGCCACTCAAAGGAAGAATGACGAAGGGAAAAGCCCATATCAGCAATATTTCTTTATATGGAGGTAAATTTTATTGGATACCATAAACTTTTCTTGCTGACAGATAAAATATATATGGGGTAGACCGCGACGAGTTGGCAGGGGGCAATAATACAAGGTCCCCTGAGCCACTGATCACTGTATTGAGACAGATGTAAACAATTCAGCAGATGGGAGACTCAACG
Organism: Homarus gammarus; assembly: GCA_958450375.1. Taxonomy (NCBI): domain Eukaryota; kingdom Metazoa; phylum Arthropoda; class Malacostraca; order Decapoda; family Nephropidae; genus Homarus; species Homarus gammarus. The sequence continues at coordinate 906,088 of CAUDMG010000418.1, read as the reverse complement.
ATACACCGCCATGTTTGTTTTTATCCCAGGTCAATATAAAGGGCATCTCAGTCTACCGGTTGAGAAAGTATATTTAAGCATTGTGATCATCAAATTCTTTTATACCTGTATTTATTGAAACACGTATGTTAGTATTGGTATAATTATCTCGACTTAGTTAAATATTACAAAGTCACTTCTGAATTTTTCATTGTTCTTTTTTTACAATATTTATTTATTCTCAACTTGAATATTAACAAATAAGTGGTTTAAAGATTACGAAGACAACCAAATAATATATATATATACATACATACATTCATGTGTGTGTGTGTTAGTAACTGTATCCAGCTGTACACATTATAGCCTATATACAGTTTTCAGCATAGATACATAATGATAGAAGTTATAACACGCATGAGTTAACTTGTATTTGGATACACACACCAACCCAATGTGACTTCCTTTCCAATGCAAAAATAAAATGTATCATTAATAATAATTTTAATGTCTTTTAAACAAACATTTTTACAATAAATCAATATTAAACATAACACAAATCTTAATAGTTTATGTTGTGTATATAATGTTTTGTTCTGTAAATCCATCTCTCAGTTCCTTCACCACCTGCGGTGTATTACCTGGCGCCTCCCTCATTAACTCTGACATACCTGCACACAGCAATACTCCCAGCTGACTGGTTCCCTTCACCTCCAAACAGCTTCATGTTCCTAGCTCTCACATGGTGATGATGACGCATAATGTGGATGATGATGTGGACAGTGACGATAATGATGATAATGATGTACGTAATGATTATGATGATGAAAATGATAATGAAGATGATGATTATGATGATGATGATGATGATGACAGTGATGACAATAACATGATAATAATAATGATGATGATGATGACAGTCCAACACACAAGTTAACAATAATAGCAAATACACACTGCAGTAATTAACATACCAAAATTAGTGATAACAGCAATCCAATCACAACAATGAATATAATAATGAGAGTAATGATAATCAAAAGCATCACTAACACCAGATTAACGATGATGATGATAATACTGACGTCACTTAATCCACCAAAAGAGAAGAGATAGATTAAAAATATTCTTTATCACGTCAGACGATACATTAAGATATATTTCACGATTTAGAATTAATTTTATGAAAGACTAAAATTGCTATCATCGTGAACTATATGTCAAGTTTATTAAAGATATCTCGTTCATTATTCTCTTATATAAAACAAGATAGAGCCTTTTAACACCTTCAGAGCCATATAATTCAAATGATTTATATAATTATTGGGTTAAATAATAATAGTCTCTGGTTAATACTAGATGCCAACTAAAAAAAAAAAATATGAATAAAAATGTTGTATAATTTTGTTTATTATGTCATAGGTAAATAAAGATGAAAGATAAATAAGACTTAATGAAACGGCTTATATATACATTAAGCTCAGCTCGACTCTGTGTCTTTGGTGCATTATGGGGGGAAAAAAGACTCGGGGGAATAAATGTACTTAATTTACTCCAGGCAAAAAGTATTCCAACGTTTCTCTGTTGATGTTTTGACGACTTTTAAAATGTAGACAGCAAGGTGAGTATTGGCATTTCCGTAACAGACAGAGAAAGACATATCGTTGACAGTAAACAAATAAAATAAAACAACATGCCTCGTATCACTGTCATAATACCGGTAGTTTCATCATATATAATATTAAAGAAGCTCCTGTTATTTTCACTGTCAATTTGCCTGCAGTGTGTTCATATTTACGCTGCTCTTCTGCCTTCAGACAAATTATCGTTCATTAAACTGTAGTCAAAGTCACTTTACACAAAATTTACTACAACACTTGCTTCAAAATTACCATACCGAGAATATTAAAACCTGAACTGAGGATCGTTTGTTTTCATTATCCAGCAGTGTATTACGTCACACCTTTAATATTAAGTTCATAATATAATCATGCAAGGCTCCTCCTGCCTCTCTCCATATATTAACCTCATTAATAACCCTCAGCAACATGATATACGAGGCTACTAATATTGCACTATGGATTAGGTATACGTCAGGGAGGCCAGATATTAATATTCAAGATGCTGTGCTTGTAAGTTGGGGCCAGTTGTGAGCCCGACCCACCCGCCAGCCAGCCCGTCCGCTGATCCCGCCTCGGTGATATGCCCACCGCCACCACCATCACCACCATCACCACCACTTGTTATGGTGTTGTTGTTGGCACACACACAACACTGCACCAGTTCATGTGTGGCTGTTACTGGCGGTGTTTTGGACCTGATGCGACTGGGATTATATTTACGATTATAAAGATGAAGATTGTGATTTTTTGTTATTATTTTTAGTGGAGGTGAGATCAGAGTATTTCATATAGACTGGATCCTGATGATTATAATAAGGTGCCTCTGTTATTGAGTAAAATCGTATAAGATGATAAAATAAAAGGCTGGTAGGCTTAAAATCTCTGGAGTGTAAACAGAAACCTACTGAATGCTGTGTGTGTGTGTGTGTGTGTGGACGCCGTAATCTAAGGAGAAGAAAAATTTTGTTGTGAGCGAGTCGGTGAAAATAAATGCCTCCACTTGTGTGTAATTTAACTGTGGGTGTTTACACTTTTTTATGGATGGGTTAATCCGTGAAATGAGAGTGAGAATGGGATTAAATCGTGGTAAGACAAGATGAGAACTGTCGTTGTTTTTTGGTGTGTGTGTGTGTGTGTGTGTGTGTGTAATGCAGTTAAGTTATAACAGTCTGAGAACGGGGTGGGTTGAATGTTGAGATTTGTTGATGTTGAATGTTGAATTCTGTCGGTGTTGAATGTTGGATTTTACTGTTAGAGAATGTGTTGTTTTGTTGATAAGGGACAGACGAATTTTAAGGGGTAAATACAGCTAAGGAAGAATAACAATCGAATACTCTCACGAACAGAGCAAAAAACGGTAAACTGAACGAGAGTCTCTGATTGGATGGAATATTGAGTGAGTTGGCCAATAGGAAAACAGGTATCGTAAATATTCCCTAAAACTTGTACTGGAGGGAAAAATGACACACACACACACACACATAGAACATACATACATACATACATACACACAAGTACGTTCTGAAAATTGTGTTTAAATGGAAAGACGGGATGTGGTTTCATGTGTGTATTAGATTATGCTTGAAGGAATACTTTCTCCAGTTCCTCCGCTGCATGAACGTTTAAGTTACGTTTTCCTGGAGACATGAAGGTAAAGAGGCGAGAAATGGAGATGATTCACCTGACATTACTGGAGAGGTTTTGCTGTTAGGACTCAAGTGGAAGACAAGAGAGATATAACATGGAAAAAATTCTTATATAATTGGACGACGTGGTTGAGAAAGTGCATATTGCTGGTGATGGGTTAGTGGCTCTGTAGTACAAGACATTATCACACACACTATACTAAACTCCAGTGTTGTGTTTACTCCTACTAGCACGAGTCACTAGCACGAGTCACTAGCACGGGTCACTAACACGAGTCACTAAAGTACAGCACCAGTGAGTCGTGATAACATGTCCACACTGGGCTCAGATACTGATAGAGGTAATACTCAGCAATTGCCTTCACTCAGGGATAAACACTCTCCCTTGAAAACTGTGACCCCGCTCAGCCCTCAAAAACAACACCAGGATTATCTTTTAACATTTTACCCAACTAGTTATCTACATTTCCGATAACAAACTAATAACTAACTTGAAATTAACACAAAAATATATCCGTTTATTCAGCCACATCAGTTTAAATAGTATAAATTAAATACGAGGTTTATAGATAATCCAAACTATATTTACTCCCTTATGAAGATCAACCCAAAAACAAATGACAGTCATTAAACAGATTGAGAGTCATTTCCCGGTGGCGATGGTGGGGACAGCGGCAGTCATATGATCCAGCCAGCCAGCCAGCCAGCCAGCCAGTTATAACCCTGCGCATGAGCTGCCAAAATATATTCATAATGCACATATTTATACAAAACCTCATGCAAATGTACACTAAAAATACAGCGGTGCGATACAGACGCTTGGGTCGGTCTATACACGCGAGGCTGACTGATAGTACTGCAATGGTGTACGGGAAGACCACAGGGCAGGGAGTACAGCGAGACCTTGCCACGAGTACAGCGATATCTTAAAGGGAAGTACAGCGATAAGTTACAAGGGTTACAGCTTTATTGGTACCTTAGGAGTATAACTTTAGTAAGATCCAGCAAGGACTACAGCTTTACAGACATATTACTACAGCTACAGGGTAATAATTCAAGGAAACTCAGTAAAGAGAACCGAACCTAACCTAACCCAACCTAACCTACCTTAAGGATATTTGTAGTATTTTCGACATTCAGACTTGAAGGAAAAAGCAATCTGAGATTAGTAAGTTCAGTTTTACAATAACAAGAAAAATCGCCCCACGGAATTTACCTGTTTGGACCCCACGTGCAGTAATTATCGTTGGCGTAAGCGATCTAATGGGCCTTTCCGAGCGGCCGACAGTCTAGTAAACATCTATCTGCTCTCAGTCCTGTATGAGTGTCTGTAGCCATTGAAAACAAACGATGGGAGTTATTTATTTACTCCGGGAAGTTTTCTGATGCGATAAAGTACTTAAAATGTGGTATTGTTGTGGCGTTGGTCATAAATGGCGCCCTTCTGAGCTTTAAACGGTACATAACTAGTACTAGTATGTCATTGTTATCGTCGTTTGTGGTAATTGATTCGTTCGGTGATAAATATTGATGAATAACAGGGGTTTAGGGTATAATTCCTAACTAACTACTGTACAGCTGTGATTGATGTAGAGTTATTGATGTTAGTGGTGGCAGTGGTGGTGGTGGTGGTGGTGGTAGTGGTAGTGGTAGTGGTAGTGGTGGTGGTGGTGGTGGTGGTGGTGGAGTCAGTGGTGGTTGTGGTGGTGGTAGTGGTAGTGGTAGTGGTGGTGGTGATGGTGGTGGTGGTGGTGGGGGTGGTGGGGGTGGTGGTGGGGGTGGTGGTGGTGGTGGTGGTAGTGGTAGTGGTAGTGGTGGTAGTGGTAGTGGTGATGGTGGTGGTGGGGGGGGTGGTGGTGGTGGTGGTGGTGGTGGTGGTGGTGGTGGTGGTGGTGGTCTGTGTTCGTAAACAGACGCATATCGGCGAGAGCCATTCAATATACAGTAGCCTATAGTACCAGGCTGCCTATTAGACTATCGAGTACGTCAGGAAAAATGATCAGTGTATTTTTTTCAAACCCCAGCTTATTTCACCTTAAGATTAACCTAACCTAACCTACTGTAAACTAAACTAACCTAACCTAACCTAATCAACCCTCAGGTATACCATTAGGGCGTTTAATCACCAGGAAAAATAACTGGGGGGGGGGGGCGACTAATCTTGAGGAGATCCACTTTGGCCCCCCCCCCCCCCCAAAAAAAAAAAAAAAAAAAAACATTAATAACACTACAGCTTCATTTAACAATATCAAGAATAATTTTTTTTTCATCGCATCTACGTGAGAAAACATCTACCATAATTAAAATATTTATGTGTTAAAATAAACTTAGAGATTCCTGGAGGGTTGTTTTGCACTCAGTGTTAGCGAGCGTCAGGGAGGGAACGGGAATGAAGTGGTTCGGGAGAGCAAGTTAATATCCCGCTATAGTCAACTTAATCAAGGCTTCATCTATCATGTTTCTGTCAAGTAAATACGTTGGCTAGTATACGCTGCTGTTGTTGTTATTATTATTATTATGTTATTATTATTATTATTATTATTATTATTATTATTATTATTATTACTACCATTTATGTTATTATTATTATTACTTTTACTATTATTATTATTATTCAACAAGGTTCTACATAAAACAAAGAGCCGTACTAAGAAAACTGCTGTAGTAGGTAAAAAGAATGACGACGCTCACTCGTTCACTGTAGAGACGTCTTGCTTACTATGCCTCTCAGGTGGACTCAGAAGAAGGGCACCAAGACCAGAACCAGATCTCTGTGGTCATATATCACTCCAGGAACACTCTGTATCCTTCTGGCAGACATCCACGAGGGGCAAGAGACGCGGGGCAAGAGACGGAGGGTGGGCAAGAGACGTTGGGTGGGCAAGAGACGGTGGGTGGGGAAGAGACGTTGGGTGGGCAAGAGACGGAGGGTGGGCAAGAGACGGTGGGTGGGGAAGAGAAGGTGGAGGGGGGGCAAGAGACGAGGGGGGGCAAGAGACGAGGGGGTGGGCAAGAGACGAGGGAGAAGTGGGCAAGAGACAGACATCCACAGAGGGCAAGAAAGTTGGTATTCGTGGAGCAGTTGGCTAGTGAACTCACCTCTTTAAGCAGCTGATGGAAGATAAACGTTTCTCCCTCCCTCCGTGTGATGTCTGCCTCAAACGTTCCCTCCTTCAATGTCTAATATAGCTGCTCCTCTTAAGACATAGTGACGTCATACAATAGGTGGTGGAGTACTGTGAACTGCTTTTTTGGGGGGGGATCAGTTTCCATTACCAAAACGATTTTAATTCCCATCAGACGCTGGTCAAAGTTTTCTGTGACGTTCTGTGGAGTAACAGTCACGGATACAATGCACTTAAGGAGTCATTGTACTGATGGTTTATGTATAATGAAAATCTGAAGATCTGATCAGGCCAAGTTAGCTTAATTAAGTCACCTGCCAGGTATACACTACTGCTAACAGGTAAAGTACACCATAGTAAAAAATAATAATATATGTAGTGTTTAATTCAGTTTAATTCAACAAGCGTTATTAATTCATTCAATCTACGTAAAGGCTAATTAACCTTTAGGGCACGTCAGGTCAACATACAGTTTTCTGAATGAAACGTAGAACACAAAGCAAGACAAATATGAGGTCGAGTGTATACAGGAACCTACCATGAATGTGGAAACTCATTTACAAAGGAAAGTTTTCAATTTCAATGCGAGTCGTTTTGTACAAAGATTCAATTGCTATGTGTAGTTACTGGTGTGTTATTAATACTGTATTATTATCTACTACAAGTTCAGGGTACAGATATCTTATGGAACACAATAATAAAATATTTAATACACCGTAACCATGTAACACAGGTGACCCCCCCCCCAAGTAACACAGGTGAACCTCCCAAGTAACACAGGTGACCTCCCCTCCCAAGTAACACAGGTGAACCCCCCCCAGTAACACAGGTGACCCCCCCAAGTAACACAGGTGACCCCCCCAAGTAACACAGGTGACCTCCCCTCCCAAGTAATACAGGTGAACCCCCCCAAGTAACACAGGTAACCTCCCCCCCCCTCCCAAGTAACACAGGTGACCTCCCCTCCCAAGTAACACAGGTGAACCCCCCCAAGTAACACAGGTAACCTCCCCCCCCCCCAGTACACGTGACCCCCCTCCAAGTAACACAGTGAACCCCCCAAGTAACACAGGTACCCCCCCCCTCCAGTACACAGTGACCCCCTCCCATAACAATAAGATTACAATGGTCTTCTTTATGGAATATTTTATAAATGTTATTCTATTTAATATTTCTGTTTATAGTAAAGAAGAACCTCGAGTCTCACCGTGTGGTCCACAGTGGTCTGAGTACATTACTTCACCTTAAAAGGAGAAGGAGCTTATTTTTTAAAGGTGAGAAAGGAAGAAAGATCATTTATTTTTTTCGCTTCTTTTGAGTCCACATATTTTTCTCTCTCTCTCTTTTGTACGCCTCTTTGGTGTTTAGAAGAAGCAGTTAAAAAAAGAGACAACACAGTAAGAATAAGGCAGCACAGGTAGACCATTACTGTATATATGCAGGACAAAATGTGGAGAGAGAGAGAGAGAGAGAGAGAGAGAGAGAGAGAGAGAGAGAGAGAGAGAGAGAGAGAGACTATGCTTAGTGTGTATAGGGTGGGATCGGACAGGTTCCCATAGCGGACAGTGTGTAGTGAGCAGAAAAAATTTGCACTGGTATGGCTGTCCAGGTGGTAGCAAGAGCTTTAGTGGTGTGATACCCAGTAGTGGCCTGTGTGAGTGAAGGAAGCGGTGCCTTTTCATATAAGATACGCTGGTAAGGAATACAATGTGATAAAAATATGCGATGTAAATATATAAAATAACTTAATATCAACAATACAAAAATTTAAACATTAATGTTGTCAATAAATGAATCTTGAAGGAGAAAATTGTCCCAAACTAAACGATTGTTCTTCCAGGTACAACATTACAGTAAGGAGGGCAGTGAGGGTGAAATATACTCGAGCGATGATGATGATGATGATGATGATGATTATGATGTATGATGAAAACATGGCCGCATAGCAAAGAGAAATGACCTTTGTAACAGCCATCTCAAACTCCTGAATGACTCTCTCCTCCCTGCTCAGTGTTCAACATTTTTCTTGGTTAATAAAACGTGTAGTTGGATTTACTCGTTACTGAGGAGAGCTTCTGGTCTGCAGTCCTCCCGGGGAAAAGTATCGCCATGTTGTACAAGTTGTTGATAGGGAAACTTTGCAAAGGGGAAAAAAATAAGCACTGTGTAGTAACTGCGTCTGCTGGCACACACACACACACACACACACACACACACACACACACACACACACACACACACACACACACACACACACACACTATTAAAAGAAGTTTATGTTAACAGGGGAGGAAAACTGCCACTCTAGGTATCAGCGACGTGTTTGCGAGTAAATATATCGTTGGTATTTAATATGTCCAAAATATTAAGCTGGAGAAGAAAGAAAATATAATAAAAATATAATTAATTAGGATTTATTTCATTCCATTAAGTAAATGAAGATAAAGTATAATGGTTATTTAATCTTCTATACTTAATCATATTTATCAGAGGTGGATAAAAGTCTGGACAAAATGTTAGTACTTCTGTCGTTCCAATAATAAACCTTCACCTAATTACAATCTATCGGTGCAGGAAACTGGAAACAGAAATCGACCTGGATCACACAGCTGGAGGAACCTGAGCCAGCTGTTGCCAGAGATCACCACTCATAAATTTATAAAACAATATTTGAGAAAGGATCAGCCTTGTCTCTCGAGTTGAAGACAGTCATGTGAAGAGATCTGTTCTGTCCTGTACGCTCTCACGTTGTTTTGTGTCAAGTAAACTGGTAGAGGTACATGTCAACAAGTTTATTTATGAAGTTATCTCACTAACCTGTGGTCGCTTTGTCCAGGTCAAACTTAGGGAATTGAATTTCAAGTTCTTAGGCACAAACTTCGCTTAATTTGGATTTTTTTTAAGCAGGAGGGGAGTGGGGGTGGTGGTGGGGGTGATGATGGTGGGGGTGATGATGGTGGGGGTGATGGTGGGGGTGATGATGGTGGGGGTGATGGTGGGGGTGATGATGGGGGGTGATGATGGTGGGGGGTGATGGTGGGGGTGATGATGGTGGGGGTGATGATGGTGGGGGTGATGATGGTGGGGGTGATGATGGTGGGGGTGATGATGGTGGGGGTGATGGTGGGGGTGATGATGGTGGGGGTGATGATGGTGGGGTGGTGATGGTGGGGGTGATGATGGGGGTGATGATGGGGGTGATGATGATGGGGTGATGATGGGGGTGATGATGGTGGGGGTGATGGTGGGGGTGATGATGGGGGTGATGATGGGGGTGATGATGGTGGGGGTGATGATGGTGGGGGTGATGGTGGGGGTGATGGGGAAAGGGAGGAAGGAGTAATAATGAGTTATTTTGTTCCCTCAAGCGAGTGTGTTTGTTATCTGGTTACAATATTTGATAAACTGTAAGAAAAAAAAATAAGGTACGATTTCCTCATCATAGGGCAGTACACACAGACACCAACACACACACACGTACACACATACACGGATACACCTATATACGCGAACACACACACAAGGCCAATACTCATACCTGTAACATATGGCGTAACAAAAAGAAGGAAATCTCATTGCATAATTCTCCCAGAGGACAGACGGATACAACAAGACTTTCCAACAACAGCGTAACATCCACAGCTCCACCTCTCCCCATCCTCATCCACTTTCCTCCTCCCTCTTTCGTATGTCACCTCCACAATCATCACTCTTCTTTACTACTCTTCCACTTCCTCTATGCATTGCTTCTTCTCATCGTCTTCACCTCCCTGTACACAACCCCCCCTCCTCCCCCCTCCAGGACAACTCTCCACACCATTGCCACACAACTCCACATTATTCATCTCCACTTTTATTCCGAAGCCTCCATTCCACTGTTTACTTTTCGACATTATCCACCTCCTCCTCCTCCACTTGTATATTCCACTCTCCAGTCCACACCTTCATCTCTTGTCTATTCCTTTCTATGTCTCATTCTCAACATGCACGGCGACACATTGCTCATGCCTTAAAGTCAGTTCTGGTAAATGGTGATTGGTCATGTGAGGTCAGGTGAGGTCAGGTCAGGTCACACGCCGCTGTAACGAGGCATCAACCCAGACAGTTAGTGCAAGGTGGTCAGTTTCTTAATTAACGGAGCGAGACTCAGCAGTAACCAGTCCTCGGGCACAGTATAGTGAGCGCACACATACAGTACAGTACACACACACTTGTTTACAGGAATATTTTTACAACGTAGTTAAATCATTTTATCATACGGATATGTATGGTATGTATGAGATATGTATATATATATATACACCATCAGTATTTAAGCCTCCCACACGCCGCTTGCTGCTGACAGGATATCAATATTCAAATTGAGGCAGTTTTGGTATACAAATTATTGCAACACAAATAGGGTTGGTGTTATACAGCTGGACACTTTTACCTTTCAGAGTGTGTCAGACGAGAGGTACAGCGGCAGGCAGCCTCGAGACCACATCACCACCACCTGCCCTAACACACACACACACGAACCCCGGTATAGTGACAACAATCCTCTTCACCTCCAACAGTAGATCGAGAATTCCATTAATTAGTGAGTCAGTACGCCAAGTAGAATGAACCAATAGAGAGAAGAGTGAAATAATATTTAAGGCAGGACTCAACCCAACCAGTCGTGTACACAGTCAAGGCTGAACACGAGACCCGGATCAGTTATTCAACCAGGCAGCCTCAGTCGTCCACCAGAGCTCAGGTTCCTTACAACTCAACAACCAGGAAATAAATCGTTACAGGTCAAGTGCCAGGAAGTAAATCGTTACAGGCCAGCAGGTCCTCAACAATGAACCCGATGAATAATCTGGTGGTCAGTTCTGTTCCTTCCTGGCCAGAGTGTTCCTTCGTCACCAGTTTAGGACCAACAACTTTCTTCGAATAATACAAACCATTTTTTTACACACATTGTTTGTATATATGTACTGCTTATGTACACCGTTTGGAATCTATGTGCATTGTCTACGTACACTGTATACCTGCATTCTGTATACCTACACTGTCTATGCACATACAAATCGAATCAATGTTAACTTTTTGACGATCATAATGGATATCTATTACCATCCACAGACTGACCTAGCATACCAACCAAAATATTATATTAATTAAACCATAAAACATAAAATAAAACATCTCAACAATTTAGACATTCGAGTATTTACACATTAATGGATAAACATTTCAATAGTCCTTCCATAAAAAAAATCCCTCAGATTGTTTCTGTAATATAACCTCACCAATGCCACTAAATAAGAGTCATACACCGTCCATCACCATAATAAAAACGCACACCAGAAAACGTCTTAAAAACTCTTTACATTCAAGTCATCAACAACGAATCAGGAGGGAAATCGTTAACTATTGGAGAGAGAGAGAGAGAGAGAGAGAGAGAGAGAGAGAGAGAGAGAGAGAGAGAGAGAGAGAGAGAGAGAGAGAAGATAAGGGGGGAGAGTGATGGTGATGACGCTACAAGTGATGGGGTTTTAATGCCGGGTCAGAGTACAGGGCTGGACAACAGTGAGAGTGGCGGGAGAAGATGATGAAGGTGAGAGCGGTCTTACCTTAGATGAGAGTGACACGAATTTTAGGGGATAAATTACTCACGATAAGGAGAGGAGAGGTGACACAGGTGGTATAGGTGACACAGGTGCTAAAGGTGACACAGGTGGTATAGGTGACACAGGTGCTAAAGGTGACACAGGTGGTATATGTGACACAGGTGCTATAGGTGACACAGGTGCTATATGTGACACAGGTGCTATAGGTGACACAGGTGCTAAAGGTGACACAGGTGCTATAGGTGACACAGGTGCTAAAGGTGACACAGGTGCTATAGGTGGCACAGGTCAACTTTAAAGACCCAAACAGAGGTACACATATTTATCTAGCCATCATATGTTGCCACACCTAGACTCACGTGCTGGCCTGGCCATTGTTTATTCAGAGGCGATCGTAAAATATTAATGTATTGGCACCTGCATGGTTATATATCGCTGGTAGTGGCACTGTTGAAGGCACTGATGGTGGCACTGTTGAGGGCACTGAATAAGCTGCCAAGGATCCTGAGCATTGGACTACAGTGATCTCCAGTGACCTACAGGACAGTGAATGGCTATATAAGCTGTAGAAATACCTATATTAATTAAAGTGATCCATTACCTTGAGTGAGTAAGGTTGCGTATTAAAAGGGAGACGGCGATAGACAGACAGATAGACTGTGTCCTGACCAAACCCGTGTTGATTACCCTCACCTCACCTGAGTATAGAAAAACAACAAACTTAACCAGACACTTCACACCTGTACGACACTTCAACAACGAAAGGTGAAGCCTGACGGAACAACAAAAAACAAAAATAAAACAATAAAAAGCATCAAAGGCTACACACAAGTCTTCCCCTCAGTCCGTTTGATCAACAATTCAGTGCTAGAAAAAAAAAATATATAATTCTACATTTCCTGAGTTAATGGGTCAAAGGTCAGGTCATTGTAAGGTCACGTGTATGTCCACCTTGCTGTTTACACAACCTTTCCGGAGTGTTTGTGTGTGTGTGTGTGTGTGTGTGTGTGTGTGTGTGTGTGAGAGAGAGAGAGAGAGAGAGAGAGAGAGAGAGAGAGAGAGAGAGAGAGAGAGAGAGAGAGAGAGAGAGAGAGAGAGAGAGAGAGAGAGAGAGAGAGAGAGAGAGAGAGAGAGAGTAGAGAAAGAAAAGTGAAACAAAGAGGAACATGACAGAAAAGATGAAAGTATAAGAGATAAAATAGTGAAGAAAGAAAGAAAGAAAGAAAGAAAGAAAGAGACAAACGTAGATAAACAACTGAACCTAACCTACCACACTGCTCTACAAAATCACATAGACGATATAAACAGTCAGGGTTTAACGCATAGAAATAAGAGGGCAGATGGTGTGTGCTGAGCCCTCTCTGTCATAGGCAAGTCGCTGCTCTCTGGCAACAACTTCCATGTATCATGAGGCACGCCCATAAGATCCTCAGTGGTGTTGCATTGGCATTTGAACGATAAATTGAGACTGATGTTGGTGGTGGGTGGCACTAGTCTGGTGGTGATGGCACTAGTCTGGTGATGATGGCACTAGTCTGGTGGTGATGGCACTAGTCTGGTGATGATGGCACTAGTCTGGTGATGATGGCACTAGTCTGGTGGTGATGGCATTAGTCTGGTGATGATGGCACTAGTCTGGTGGTGATGGCACTAGTCTGGTGGTGATGGCACTAGTCTGGTGATGATGGCACTAGTGTGGTCATTCTGGGTTCATTTGGGTTCATTTGGGATTCATTTAGGCGAACTTGCTGATATTATGGGTTCATTTGGGTTCATTTCTGATTCATTTAGAAGAACTTAGTACTAGTGAGGGTCATTCTGGGTTCACTTGGGTTCATTCGGGATTTACTCAGGCCAAATGAAAACAATTCAAGGTCATTAGGAATCATTCTAGGTCACTGAAGGTCATTAAGAGTCACTCAGAGTCTGCCAGGCCTCTCCTTCCCCTCTTATGTTGATGACGGTTCTTTACTGACTCCTGTCTGTGTGTAATGACTGGCTGTTAAACGGTGTCTGTCCTGTCTTTCGTATTGTCTGTTTGTGGGTAATGGTTAACTGTTAAATTACCTTGTCTGTAATAACTGTCGGATTGTCTGTTTGTGGGTAATGGTTAACTGTTAAACTACCTTGTCTGTAATAACTGTCGGATTGTCTGTCTGTCTGTCTCAAAATTTGCCCCCAAATAATAAAATGGTTCGCCGCCAATTTAGTCATAAGAGTTGAATATTTTTTTTCTCTGAATGTGTCTTACGGTTCCTCACATCACTTTAATTTAGATTCATCATCATCATCATCATCATCATCAAGGCGGAAAGATAACACATTTAAAACGAGGAAAATTACCACCATTAACTTCCAAAAACTCTTGTTATCGTACTGGTCTTTTAAGTGTCTGCTCGAGAAGTTTTCTATTGTAAGGTCAATTTAGGTCACAGGAATGGTCACAGGGTCAAAGGTCACGGGGTCAAATGTCACGGGGTCAGAGATCATGGGGTCAAAAGTCACATAGCCAAAGGTAACAGGGTCAGAGGTTACAGAGACAAAGATAACAGGGTCAGAGGTCACAGAGTCAAAGATAACAGGGTCAGAGGTCACAGAGTCAAAGATAACAGGGTCAGAGGTCACAGAATCACACATAACAAGGTCAAAGGTCACAAAGGTAATAGGGTAAAAGGTCATTCGCAAAAGCCTCAAAGAACTGCCTCCTAAATCTTAAAATCAAATTCCAGGCTTCAACTGAGGACTTCCAGCGGGCGAATTAAGTCAATTTTAGCTCCCTGGAACACCATTCATTATTGATCTATCGAAACCTTCAGTAAATTCAGTAGCGTATATTAACTTTGTAATACAGAACACATATTAAGTTCGTTTAATCCGTAATAATCTAAATGTAGTTTTTATTACGCTGACTGTGACAAGACTTTAATCCGGTAAATAAACAGTTTTGTGATGTTTTGGATGACACTCATTGATGCTCTGTTTTAAAGCATATAGCTGTGTCACATTTATGAGTCATACTGTTGCGTCACACGGGTATTATATCTTTGCGTCACATGAAGATTATAAACTTGCGTCACACTTGTGGATTATATCGTTGCGTCACATTTGTGGATTATACGGTTGCGTCACACAAGAATTATACCTTTGCGTCACACTTGTGGATTAAAAAATATCCACATGTTAAAAATTCACAACACAGGAATGTCATACAAGGAATCCGTCACAGTTACAACATACCTGACCCCTTCTTCCTCCTTCCCTCCCTCCCTCCCTCCCTCCTTCCTTCCTTCCTTCCTTCCCTCCCTCCCTCCCTCCCTCAAATAATACTGTGTGATAGCATTACTTACGGTCAAATCCCAAATAGAAATGCATACCAATTTTTGTCTGTCGAATTTGAAAGTCATAACATCAATGGATATTCCAGCTGAGTCATGTAAATATATATACATGTACAGAGTGAAACAAAAAGATATGTATCAATTTAATCTCAATAATATAGAGTGGTGCAGTGGCTCATTTTTACGGCTGAACTGATAATGGAAAACAAAAATAAAAATCTCCTTTGGTAAGTTATTCATCGAGTTTATTTTCATGTATAATATTATTCAAAACATTTAAATAACATAGTTCAAACGATTGTGTTATTGTGTTAGGTTTTTTTGTTTTAAGGCTGAAAATGAGGGGCGTTTTATGTGTTGTTTTAATGTCATGGTTTTAGTTCGTCATTGTACTGTACCTTTACCTGTCCAAAATGGAGGATTAATGAAGACCAGGTGTGTTTGTATGTGTACTTAATACCTGACCAATTCAACTAAATATTATATAACTCAACCTAACCACAAGTACCCTAACCTAACCTGACCTAACCTTAATTAGCCAAACCTAACCAAACTTTACACATTCTAACCTAACCTAACCTAACCTAACCTAACCTAACCTAACCTAACCTTCATAGACTCCACCACACTGCTGTCGTAAGGTAAGGTAAGTTACATATTGAGAAACTATAATAACTTAATTAATTGTTATAATATTCTGTGAGTTAACCGGCTGTCACCTGAGTTCACCCCACCATGAAACATACACAAATAATTATCATAATACACAACATTATCATATTCCCCTTTGATTTATTATACAACATTGATGAATACTGATTAGGCATTCCTTGTGGTAAACTTTTATGCATAGATGTGTGTCATATTATTTGGTCTTAAGGTGAGAGATAGAAGTAATTTGGGTATAAGCTCTCAATACAAACACATTGCTATTATAATGTTCCGGCTTACAAATAAATGATAAATAAATAAATAAATAAATAAATAAATAACGTACACTTTTTTGGGGATAATCATTCCATTGTTCTTATAACACAACTAAAAAAAAATACCAGAGGGATTTATTGGTTTGTTTATACAGTACTGTTAGGTTAGGTTAGGTTAGGTTAGGTCAGGTTGATTGATTGTGTGAGTAATTATTTTATTCATATGCAGTTTGTACTGTATTATCTACAAGATCCCCCCAATATATTGTTCGGCTTTACTGTATAACAACAACAACAACAACAACAACAACAACAACACCACATATAAAATTTTTCGCTATTTTAAATAATCCCTAAATATATATCGCGTGTTTATGTAGTTCTAATGAAAGTCATCAGGTCAGTGTCAACAGGTAATATATCACCTAAAATACCTGACAGCCATTTCACTGCTCATTCCATATAATTAATATTATTCTTTACGTCAACATTATCATTGGACCAGCGGGAAACAACACACACGTAACGCAAAAAACAGTTCCCTATTCAACAACCTCAACAAAATGCAAAAACCAATCGCCTTTAACCTTTGCTCATGAATCACACCACAATAAATACAATTAGCTACGACTTCACGCACACACACAGGAAAAATATCGACTCATTACAACATCAAAGAAAAGCAACGATAAAATATCCGACAACAGTCTCTTTATTTCCTTAAAATCTGACCTAGTCTCGCCAGCAGTATCGAACAACTGGCAACTCGGCATCTCCCAGCGGACTCCGGTTTGGCGCAGGGGAGGGAGGTCAGTATTAGTCGGGCAGTGAGAGAGGGAGTGTGCCGCGGTCGTCGCGAGGTAACCTTACACGGGAGTAGCCGGCCACTGCTCAGGTAATACTTGTGTTGGCCGTAACGCCACCAGGAGGGCAGTGATAGGTCTAGTAAGCCAAGGACGAACGCCTAGAAACCAGCAGGGCCGGTGTGAGTTTATCCGGCGTGAAGGAGAAGTGTGTACGTGTGAAGAAGGTTAGCGCCCAGTAATCCAGGGACTGCCTCTCCCTGTTTCATTGTGTTCTGTGGCTCGCCAAGCAGTTCTTAAGGGAAAACAAACACAGAGACGACTTTATAATCCACCGCGAACCACCAACACCACCGTCAAACACTCCCAAAACACGGTGGACAGACTCGCAGCAGCACCGCCGGACACACACTCACACACACACACACTTCTCTTCGTTGATACAGTGATTTCCAAATTGGATTGATGTGGTTAGGACGAGACAATTAGGAGAAGTGTGTGTGTCTCGCCCCCTCACGACCCGCCACTGTGCTGCCTCGTGCCCCCCGGGATTCACACATAATAAGACGCGGGTTCAAGATCCTCCCTAGCTAGCTGGCCGGTGGCTGGGTCAACAGTGTGTTTGTGTGTCAGTGGGTAATGTCTTCACTTACTTTGTTTAAACTCTATTTACGTATATTTTTCCCCACGTTATTTATTTTTATATCTATCTATTTATATACAGATAAAATGTAAAGATATAGATATGTATTTATCAATATAACACACAAAGATAACTGGATAAAGTATATAATTATATGACGCCACTAAGCCGTAACACTGTGGTGGGGGTAAGACCTAACAGTTCTGGTCTACTTCATTAAACAAAACTAACACCGCCATCCTCGCCTTCGTTAACCTTCATTAATTAAAGGTACACGATTTGTTCTGCCACGAGATTATTAGAGTTTTGTGAACGTTTTACGTCACTCACTCACTCACTCACTCACTCACTCACTCACCAACACTATTTGGGTCAACTTGTCCACAATACTCACCACTAACTCATCACCACTAAGACTCAACTGATAAAACTCAGTCATAATCTGCCAAACCTCACTGGATATACATGTGTGTGTGTGTGTGTGTGTTTCTCTCTTCCAAACATACAAACTCCCTAACCTAAATACCACCACAATTCACCATAACATCTCTCAGTATTCAGGGAGGGTTCACCTTCTCTCTCCCTCAGACATCAAAATATTCTTGTTAATTCCGTTTACAACTTACGTCCAGAGCAGCGGTTGGATTCTCACAGATGCGCGAGTTAAATTCTTCCCGGGACCTGGCGATGAGAGAGAGAGAGAGAGAGAGTTAACCCACAGTAGCGAATCTCAGGGCCTCAGTGTAATCTCCAAGTCTAGTTTACTCTCTAGCTTACCTGCGTCAATTTGCCGTGTTGTTACATCATAAGATAAGGGGAATTTTTTGACTTAGGAATATTTGAGAATTCAGCTGTAAGACGTTATGTCACTAAAACAGAGAATTAATTAGCAAAATCGAGCGACTTCCTTAAAATTAACGATATTTAAATGATCAACTCCGCTGTCTTACTAAAACTCTACAGGTTATTTCTTTATCATTACAACATTATTTAACACAGTAATTTTTCTTCATGTCCAAAAGATATATTCTATCTTGTATCTGTGGTGACCCAGCCTTGTGACCCAGCCTAGTGACCCAGCCTTGTTTGTCCACCGCCAACAGCACATCTCAACAGCCAGAACACCGAATACAAATTTGAATATAAACTTCAAATCCCCAAAGTTACCTAATCTTATCAGCTAGCGTTATCATCGTCTATATCCACCTGAGTATAGTTATTTAGTGATATTTCCATGTTAGTAAGAGACGCAACTCAGATAATGTCTCACTAAACACAAAAAAATGGGTAAATGGATGATAAGTCAGCTACATCTTCTCCATTGTAATATTAATATCATATATAAGACCAAGTTCTTCCCTTCCTCTCAAAAAAGTTACCTTCCGAGGACCCAATTAACTGGGAAGAATCTTAAAAACTTTCTCTAATACCCGGGAATATTTTGTAAGCTCTAGTTACTCGCCCTCCCCCCCTCCAGGCCCTCATCATACCCCTACTCCTCAAAAATTCTCCCCAGTTTTAACTTTTCACTTTACTCAACTCAACATCTTCCTCCCAGGCTCGATACTGTGCGAAAATCAAACGAAAATTTGAGTCTATTTAATTTAATTCAAACACAGAGACGCCATTCTCTTATGCTCAACTCTACAAAAAAATTATTACTTACTAAATTCTACGACATAAAAGTTATATCCACGAGAGAAATTTCGCTAAAATTAATAATGTTATGTCAGACTCATCAACTAAATTCCCACTAAGTTTAATCATTTCCTGTCAAACTCACGAAGGAAATTCAAGCAAACTTGATAATCGAATGCCAAACCCAACACCCCGCTTCAGTAGACCGACCCCCCCCCCCCCGCCCGCTGTCTTACCAGCTAACAACACCATCTTTAGTAACTTACACACCTCAAGACTATTACCAAACACACACACACACGTTTTAACACTTTCCTCCACTCCACACAATGCACACACACTCCTCATACACTCCACACACACTCCACACACACTCCACACACACTCCACACACAACATCAACAATAATAAAAAAATCAACTCTCAACAGAACCTAACAAATCTTCCCATCTAAACAGTTTAATCCCGAACACAACAACTTTCTCCCAGAGCCCAACAACTTGCTGTAAAAGAAATTGGTCTTTCTTCCACCTCGCCACTTGAGATGGGGCGGACGCTCTTAATTTAAACTTTTGTGAAGGAAATATGAATTAATGGGTCTGGCCGTAGACTTAGTTATTTTTTCTCTGTGTATATATGAATTAATGCCTACAATATCACCGGTTCCTATATATTCTTGGTTGCGCGCGCGTGTGTGTGTGTGTGTGTAACGGGAAAGTCTATATGCAAATTGAGGACCATAGGATATTTGGAGATATCTGATGCTTTAAGATATTCAGTAGACAAGACAAAAATATCAGGCCAAACATGCACACAATATATACATTACGCATTATATATTCCAGTATTTCTCTAATAATATTGTGATTTTCCTCGTGATTTACACCTCCTGCTCAGTATAGCTATCAATCACCAATAATGTATACCTTTATGCCAGTTACCGTATAAGCTGTACCGCCAGATATAAAAGAATGTTACAAGTGTTGAATTACGAACACTTTTGACTCATTCTACATTACATAAAGTGAATGTTCATACTCAAACATTAAGCTTTAATCACAAGTAAATCGTTCTCTCATTCCTATTTTTCCGTAGCGTTTTTAATAAGCAAGTGTGACAGGGAGTAACAATGAAGATCTCACATGTAACATTTAATGAATATTGTAAACACGACAGCGTTATAATCATGCTTACCTGAATATACAACATTAACTGTATAACAAAATGTATAACTTACGACGCATACTATTAATACTACACCTGGTAAACACATACAATAAATAACATAAGAAGCATTATTACACGTTACGACCTACACCTTTAGCTGTTAACTGTGTGTATAAAGATCAGAGTAATCACACATAAAGATACTCATTAAAACTATCCAAACATGATATTACCGACACTGTATATACCGTAAGCAATATATACCGTAAGCAAATGTACTTTCAACTTCATTATGTGTGAATAACGTAAATATATACCTGTTTAAACACACACAGTTCTAACGGTGCATTAATAAAGCGAAGGTAAACACCAGGAGTCCATGATAACCCAAGTTAACTACGGATTTGAGTAGTAAGAGTTGGCTCATATCAAGGCTTTCGTTAGATCCGCGAGCTCAGTGTATTATCAACCCTCGAGGCGGCGATTTGATTACTGTTATGTTGCCGTGTCTACCTGTGTGTTGGTTCTACCTAAGTAAAGGTGATTTAATTATAGGTTTATCTACAATATGAAAATAGTGTCTGTTGATTGGTATTTAATTTATTTGTCTTTTATTTTCCTCTCCTTTCTTCCTTTTTTCCCTTTATCTTTATTTCCTTCCTCTTAATTTTCTTCTTTCTTCCCTCTATCTCTCTCTCTTTCGCTTCAGTTATTTTTCTTTATTTTTGTTTCCTTCGTCACAATTTATTTTATTTCATCTTTCATTTTATTACTTCCTTTCTTCCCTCCTTCCATATCTCTTTTCTCTCCATATCCTTCTTTATTTCTTCCTTCAATTATATTCCTTCTTTCTTCTATATATTTCCTTTTCGTTCCATCATTATTCCATTTTCCCTTTCCTTTGTTTTTTCTTTTCTCCTTCTTCCTCATTTCTCTCTTCTTCTATAGACATCTTCTTTTTCTCCTCTTCCTCCTCCTCCTCCTCCTCCTACTCTCCTCTTTCTCCTCCTCCTCCTCTTCCTCTTCCTCTTCCTCCTCCTCCTCTTCCTCCTCCTCCTCTCCCTTCTCCTCTTTCTCCTCCTCTCTTCGTTCTTCCTCCTCCTCCCTCCTCAAGTCCTATCTCCGTATTCTGGTATCTAAATTTATTACCATTCCTTTCTCAGATACCACGATACCTGACATTTACACACCTGAGTTTAAATTATCTTACCTGTAGCTAGACTAATTAACCTATGTTTGTATATCTTCTCGTTTATTTAGTTTACATAACATTGTCTATCTCTTTACTGTCTCTACCATCAGTCGCTTCTGTCACAATACGTAATTATCATTTTGTATCAATTATATACTTATATGTGATATTATTACCTCTAAATATACATATAATTTCAATCACTATACATATTACTTTAAATACTATACATATTTTCCCTCACTGTAAGTATGCATAAAATCACTCTAATTATGCATAAACATTACTACACATGCATAACATTACTGTAAATATATATTGAGAGTATTTCCTTTATCACTATGCAAAAAACATATTAAACTAAATCGGGCTAGACATTACCATCGGAAATTACAATATTACAAAGTTTCTCGTTAATGTTTCGTTAAATTATCAAAATTATATTAAACTAACTAACGATTCTTTCTTCATTTCTATAAAACCAGTATATAGTGAACGATGACTCGTGTAAAACTCGTTATGTATTTTCTTTGTCAATAAATTCATTCGACTTTACGTTGTTTATTGTACAAGATGTTGTCTTGATTATTTGCATGGCATTCTGGCTTCGATTAGGTAACTGTAGTTTTTTATACACCTGGCATCTGGCAAATGTGGTTTTTAATATATCTGGTAACTGTGGTTTTTTATCTATCTGGCAACTGTGGCTTTTACTATATCTGGCACAGGTGTATTTAGTCTATATTACCATTCTGGTCAACTCTACTTCCTTATGATGAGACACGTTGGAATTTTGTTTAGAAATCATTTTAATTTTAATCGTTATTTTAATAACAATTCAGTAATCAACTTGATTTTTATGAGTTGCACGCACGCACGCAGAGTGATGCAAGGTCATAAATATACCCCATGGAGGAACACCCAGAGGTCAACCAAGGTCACGGCCTGAGGGAGTCCTCGTGTTGGTCAGCGCTACCCACACACTGGTCACCTCTCAATCCCTGTGGCCTAATACCCCAGAGTTCAGATCCCCAAAACGCTCTCATGATGAATATGTACAGTAAACGAAGGCTAAAGCACGGCTCTAAATAACACCCAAATTAGCTTATAATACAACACAACTCACAAGAATATAAGGCAACTTACTGAACTAACTCATACGATAAATTACATACAAGAATAAACCACTTACGAGAATATATATGAAAACATTATAAATATCTGTGCGTCATGTTCTTTATTAAGTGGTCCATTACTACGACCCTGGGATAGCAGACTCGTGTAGAAATGTATATACGAGAAAAGGTGATGTTTATAGAGGTATTGATGATGAACGTGTAATATATCTCTCTGCTATAAACTGTATGTATCCTATTTATATATATTTTTATAATTTTATGTTAGTTTGGTATTTTATTCAATTTTATTCACATATGTATTTCTCAATCGTGTGTGTGTGTGTGTGTGTGTGTGTGTGTGTGTGTGTGTGTTAATGCGGTATCTTTAATATTAAAAGGTTTCCCCCGGAGAGAATTTACGTGGGTCGTGGAATTCACTTGTGGGTCACAGCAACCTGGTGAAGGAGAGGCCTCCCAGGTGCTGACCAAGTACTTATGTTCTCCATTTTAATGATGATGTTGCTCGTATATAAAGTGAAATAGCTGATATTATTACTTTATTTAGATTCTATATTATCGACGCATATTAATGTGACAATAAACCTAATTGGTTAAAATACAAAATACAAATCCTTAAGTGATTAATGCATGTACAAAGTTCCTAATGTTCTATTTTCTCTTTCAAGGAAGTTTATGAACATGCCTTAAAATATTACATTCAGAAAACACGATATATTCACCTCAATGAACCAACACTTGAGCGAGGTCAGTCGCGGGCAAAACCCTGGCCAGAGACCTGGGTGGAGCGGCCCCGGGTGTGTTGGGGTGTACAGCGACTGATAACATAACCTTCAGTAGGTGACTTACCTTTCCTGGTGAGATCCTCTCCTCACACCCAGTCCAGGTATCTCGACCTGTGGCAAAAGATAATAAAAAGTGAAAAAAAAGTGAAATACAAGGAATAATAAAGAACAAAGTGGTGCTGAAGACAGAGGGATATTTGAAAACAAGCAACGAACATCATTCTGGCGTCTACACCGTTCTGATTAAGGTAAGTCATTTGTGGGTGTTCAGTCTGTGTGGTGTACAGTAGTTCCATTGACGTGATGACACTATTACATAACAGAGTCCATAAATGTAATAACAATTCTCTATAACCAGTGTCATTCATATTCTTTAACCAATAACATCAATATTGACTTTTATTTGTTTCTGTGTCATTGTAAAACACATAATTTTTCCCCTAGAAAGATCCGATTAAGTTTAGTACTTTGACCTTTAGAGCCGCGGGGACAAAGGACACGGGCTGCAGGTAACTGAAGGTTCACCTCTGTTATTAAGACACAACAAATATTTAGCGTTATCGCTTGACATGTTCACCAATAAAATGCGTGTAAAATAAAATACAGCGGTTGTACATTTTCCAATGACCAGTGAATAATATATATTGTGTTGTCCCACAGTGGGAAAAAATGTGTGTTGGCCTTTTATGTACCATATTGGGTGGGGGAAATATGCAGACACCTGGCAGGATAGATATACAAAAACTAAACCCATAAATTACTTTCTCTGGTTTTGGGAGTAATGAAGTCAACACAACAACAGAATTTGTTTTGTTGTGAATATATTCCCAGGTGTAATGTTCTCGTTACCTCCACTGTTTAACTTTGACCTGATGATTTATAACATTGTTATGTGGTATAACACCTTCACGGCATTATATATATATATATATATATATATATATATATATATATATATATATATATATATATATATATATATATATATATATATATATATATGGCCAAAATGTAGTAGTGCAGCGCTTCTGAGTCATTATTGTGAAGCAGCAGTAATTACATTTTCACATTTCCTCACGTTCATATTGAGGACGTAAAAGGTATTTCATTATCTAGACAGAACCTTTGTTGTGCCTAATGTGTTCATTTTATCGACTGAATAAGAAATACAATTAGTGGTTTATTATTCCAGTCTGATTAAATCTTTAGAATATTATCACTGAATATTTCCTGCCAGTATTAGCTTAATGTGGCGGCACGAGGATAAGGAACATAATTTGTACAGTAAAATGGAATCATTTATCGTAATTGTAGGGAATTATTTACCACGAGGAACTGAAGGTAAAAGTTGTTAGGTCAGTGACGTTACCAAATAACAGAATGAACTTTTTTCCCTATTTATATGACAGTGAAGGTTGAGAAATAACGTGACCAGGAAGAGAATTATACGTCTCTGTCTGACGAATTATCACCTATCATTCTTAACATGGATGGAGGATTACGTCACACTTAAATGCTCCAATGTTTTGATTATTTTAAAAATATAACAAAACCAATCAATGTTCCTGCGTGCTGAAAGATCCCGACATCAAAGTGACCAGGAAATGACCATGATATATTGAGAGAGCTTTTCGGGGGATTTTCATTACGCCGTTTACTGTGCCTGGACATTGAAGTGCTACGAATAAATAACTAAATAACGAAATAAATAAACGAATAGATAGCAGTGCCATAAGTATAAGTTAAAAAAAATAGAGTGTAGAGAAATTCCTACAACGAGGCATCTTGTTCAGCTCATGTGTGTTGTACAGTCTCACCCAAAAGTTGGTTAACTCTCCCAGCCAGCTATTGTTGCACTGCCTGCTTCAGATGTTTGAAACTGTCTCAGTACCAACCAGAACATGAAACCGATATGAATGAATCTAAAAGTTCGAAGTAACAGACTCAAGTTCATACATCTGAAGCAGGCAGTGTAGCAATAGCTGGCTGGGAGAGTTAACGAACTTTTTGATGAGACTGTACCATCAGGACTGGGGTCCAAATGCACTATGACGCTGTCCTCCTCAAAGATCAATAATACACCATGACAACTATTATGGCGCTGTATGGTGAGTGGAGGATCAAATCAACACTATAAAATTATAAAATGGATTCACTATTCATCCGATAAAAATGTAATGCAATATATCCACTTGAACAACACTGTCCGACACCCGATCATCTCCGATAACGGCGCGTCGACACTTTGTTATTCCCGATATCGTTGTTTACATTGACTGCAACAGTAACTAATAAATAATAATATGTAGATGAGCTGGTAACCCATGACGCCTAGTGTGTAATTTCTACATTGCACGAGGGTACATATGTTATTTAACTTATGTTCCAACACAAGGGCACCGACTGAAGGCTTGTGGTATGCATTAATCATCCTGAAAATGATCATAATTACCCTCTCCCTCCTGCCCCACCCCCCACCCCCCCAAAAAAAGGCTTTATATAAATTAAGACTTGAACAATGACCCACAAAAAAAGGTGTTTTAGTGACATAATCCGCCACATAATCCACCTGATATATTGTTCTATAAACTCCATGACACTCGAGAGGATTCAGCTGTTGGTCACATCCGATCGTCTATTGATTGATGATAACACTCAGTAAAATGGGTTTTGTTTTCAACTCGTTCGTGCAGAAGGTGCCAAGTGTTGAAAGGTTCATTCTATTGCCACACTGGAGGGATATTTATCGGAAGAATGCCTTAATATAAACTATAAAAGCACTTCAATCACTTCTGCTTAACTAAATTCGGAAACAAAATGAAGGACAAAAACAAACAAGGGCGATAAGCAGTGTTATATAAGCGACCCGAATCCCGAAGAAAGTGTTCCAGATCTTCTTTCAACCACTACAGGGGATCCGATTCTCCCTCTTCTCTAGGCCTATTACAACTCGTTCGCCCGTTTCAGAAGGCCGGGATCCTATTTGGCAACAGCGGCGTTCAATAGCTTCTCTTTGGTCTTGAAAATGAGTCCGTATTTGTTCGAATCCGGTCTCGAATCTCCGCCTCATCGATTGCTCGTTCCGTTGCTGTTATCGCCCCTAATTTCTTATCTTGATGGTTTCCTTCATATCTCCAGCAAGTCAATAACTTATGGAGTAGGAAGATGTTTGCTTCTGGCCAGTAAATTATGTTGATATATCTTACGGTTGCTCTTACACCAACGCTATGTAGTATGTGTTCGTGAAGAGACAAATGGTCTACGTGAATTCTTGGCTTACTTTCTTTCATACACGTTCATACATATTCACACATACATATTCATACATACATATCACGACACACACACACACACACACACACACACACACTACAAGATCTATCCCTCTGCGTGTTTCAGTCGACTAATTTCCACTATCCAAATAGATTTCCACCAGTCACATGATTCTATACAGTGCCACCCCTCAACTCTCCCCTTATGTTTAATTCCATCCCCTCATCTATTCTTTGTTCGTTCCCTCTGCCTATATTTCTCACCCTATGTACCATCCACCCCAATTCTCATCCCTTGCATTGTAATAACTGCGTCCTTGCCAAGCTCATAACTCATGTATATCTTGGTGGAGGGAGAGAGTTAGATTGTAATCAGAGGTGTGTGTGTGTGTGTTGTGTGTGATATCCTCGCTTACTAGGTTACAGTACTATAGCTAATTGGATCAGTAATGTCACGATGCATTAGCTAGTTAAACGGTTCGAAACACTAGTGAATAGGTTCGAAATACTAATTAAGTGGTCCGTAAAACTAGTGAAAAGGTTCGAAACACCACGAAAAAGGTTTAAAATACTATAGAAACGGTTCGAAACTCAAGTGAAAAGGTTCGAAACTCTAGTGAAAGAATCAAAGGCATATTTAAGATATTGTCTCACGGGTCAGATAAATAACCTACTATGGGTACAGGCTTCTGATACAGTATACCTCAGCTGATGATATACTGTACCTGTATATTGTAGTGTTCAGTGTATATAATATCCTGACTTCCTTATCACCTAAGCGATCCTTCACATCAACAACATCACTAAACATGAAAATTTCCTTCCAACTCATCAGCTATTCCTTATTAACATCTCTTTCTGTTGTTCCCTAAAGAAACACCAATAATACTTCCTCTACTATCACACTACTCAACACATGTTACTAAATACGTCTCACTCTTGTATTGATGAGTATACGTTAATTTATTTTAGGGACATTTTTCTAGGACACCTTATAAGTATTCTGCCAAAGAGTCTTACCTGATATTAATTAATTTCGTTTTCAACCATCAAAATTACCTCCATAAGTTCGTCCATCAGTATCTCCGCCCTCCTATCTCTTCGCTCTTCCAGGTAGCTGTCGTCTTTTTCACATTGTCTCAATATTTCTTAAAATAGGAGTTTTTATTCGCATATTTGATATTAAAAGTTTAAATAGACAGAAGTAAATTTTTTCTACGTTAAATCAACTTCAAATTTTCGTTTGTGGTATAGAAACAAGAGATTCCTATTTTTATTTGCATGGTGTTTAAAAATACGATCGTCCCATCACTGAATTTATCAATATTTTTCACATCAAACAAATTTTTCGCGATATTTCTCTTCTCTCTCTCTTCCTCATGGTACCGACTCCTAATTAACTTTATTCATTTTCCTAAATTGTTTTGTAATAGACAACAATCGTACCAACTTCTATCTTCGTAATATTGTTCGTAAACATTGTTCTTCCTCTGCGACGGACTCCGAGAAAAAAAAAAAATTGTAGTTTTCATATAATAATTTTTTTGTCTCTCTGTTTTCTCGTTTATTTTCCACGTTTTCATTCTATTCTCTGTCTATATATTTGCATCTTTATTATAATCATTACTTTCTGTTACTTTTATTGTTTTATTCACTGTCTACGAAGGGTCCAAATGTCTTTACGAAGGGATGAATAAATATTGACCAAACTCATACACAGTTCAAAGCTCACAGGTCAAAGTTCAAGGTTAAAGTTCAAAGTCAAAGTTCAAAGGTCAAAGATCAAAGTCAAAGTTCACAGGTCAAAGTTCAAAGTCAAAGTTCACAGGATGGTTACATAAGATAAAAAAAATATTTGCATATAAATTATACCCAGAAAAGACTGATGGATGTTGACCAAATATAAACAACCAACGCTACATACAAGGTCCTACACATGATTTATTCCAGAAGGTCAACGGTGAAAGGTCAAGGAAAAAAGGTCACGAGTTGGTGTTGGATACCTTGGCAAAAATTTACTAACTAGGATTAAGTAAAATCTATTCAGTAAAGAGGATTGAAATTTTGTAGTCGTCACATACAGTTAACCAGCGAGGGTACGTGTGTTGTGATGCAGTGTTTGTTTGTTTGTTTGTATGTCTGTCTGTTTGTTTGTTTGTGATTTTGAAACCAGACATGTTCAAGGCCTGTGGCTTTCTCTCGCAGTGTTTTTCAAGACAAATCCTTATTTGTTCTTATCAATTACTTAAATTGCCTCAGTTTTCCTCTCTTGACCACAGTTTAATTTCTTTACTTTGCTCTTTTTTCCCTGACAGTTGCAATTTTTTCGTTGATTGAACTGAAGAAGTCATGACGCTGTCGGTGTGTCCCTCCGTCGTGAATAATAAACACCTCAACATTTAAATCCTTTTAACTAATTTTTATTACCTCTCGCTGCTAATGTATATCTGCGTCAGTTACCTCACATTCTGGCCACTCGAGTTGACAGATGGACGGACCTCTGAATCCCTCTTAACCACCTCTGAACCCCTCTTAACCACCTGTGAACCCCTCTTAACCACCTGTGAACCCCTCTTAACCACCTGTGAACCCCTCTGAACCACCTCTGAACCACCTCTGAGCCCCTCTGAACCCCTCTTAACCCCTCTTAACCACCTGTGAACCCCTCTTAACCACCTGTGAACCCCTCTGAACCAATCTGAACCCCTTGCCTCTACGGTAACACTTCCCTCATCTTGTACAGAACACAGCTGAGGGTTTCCAGTTCTACTTTATGTGTTAAGTCAGACATATGTAGCGTGATTCCCGTAGCAGGTGTTGTCTCTCCCGCAAGCTGGGGGCCCTCGCGTCCCTAGCACTCTCCGGGGGTAAGCGTCTCTCACCTATTCGCCTCCTGGCACGTTTCTCATCGATTCCTCGTCGGGGTTCTCACCTTCGCCTGTCCATCTTCTTCCCCAGGAGGTCAACAAAGCCCTCGCGGTGTTTCAGCTTCCCTCCCTATATGGACTTGAGAGTTTGATGACCACTTGACCCCTTGAAATACCTTGATGATGCTATTGACAAGTTCCAGACTCGTAACAGAGAGAAAGGGATCCTGAGAGAGAGAGAGAGAGAGAGAGAGAGAGAGAGAGAGAGAGAGAGAGAGAGAGAGAGAGAGAGAGAGAGAGAGAGAGAGAGAGAGAGAGAGAGAGAGAAGGGGGATTAGCGTGCGGTATAGACAACTGGAAATGTTTTAGGTTACTCTTATTGCCAATTGTTGGAACATTTTTCATTCTAACGAGCTGGTTGCCGGTGGGAGCAGGAATTTTCCAGGAATTCTCGCGATTTCAACACCGAAAATTTTTCGGCGGAGGGAAAAAAACACATAAAACATTGTCTGAGGTTTTGTATAACAGCTCTCTCGGTAGTTCAGAGGAATTCCACCAACTGGCGATATTTTTTGTAAGTTTCCTCTCTGACCTTCCGGATTGATGGGTAGGGGGGGGAGACTGATGTTGAAGAAGACTACTAGACTTTTGATATGTGGGTGGGGTGGAGTGGGGTAGGATGGAGTGGGGTGGGGTGCGGTGGGGTAGGATGGGGTGGGGTGCAGTGGGGTGCGGGGAGGAGGAGGGGGAGGGACATGGCTTGGGTTGGTTAGATGTTTGGAGATGGATATTGATTGGATGTTGAGTGATGGACCGTGGTAAGTGGATTGGCCTGGAGTAGGGATTAAGGGACAGCATCCTGGAGTTGGGATCTTAAGGACGGGGTCTTGGGGAAGGCATCTTGGAAATGGGAATGTGGGAACGGGGTCTTAGGGAAGGGGTATTGGGAACGGTTGGAACTTGGGAACGAAGTCTAGTGAACGGAATCATAGGAACGGGAGCTTTGGAACAGGTTTCTTGGGAATAGTATTTTATGAATAGGGTCTTGGGAAAAAACAGGTGGGGGAGGGGGGGGGGGTTGTCTCTCAGGTAAGTAGCAAGAAAAGGTGGAAATAATTGGGACTGATTCCTAATGGTACTTTCAAACAATATCAAATGAAAGTTGGTTAAAATATATAACAGCTTCTCTTTATATTGGATTTTAGAATTGTTTGAAAGACAATTTAAATAATTCAGGCAAATGAAACTGCTGATGTGAGAGTAGCATGTTGGTCGATCCATCACGCGTGTCGGACAACAGGCGGTCTAGCAGAGCTGCCAACCGTGCCGAATGTAAACACGAAATATGACGTCATTGTTATGTAAATAAGGAAAGCCCCATTCTGATGGTACAATTCTGAGGTATATTAGGGGAGAGAGAGAGAGAGAGAGAGTTAAAAAGACGCCGGTAACGCAGGTCGAGGCGATTATATGCTAATGCAGAACTTTGGCCGGGATGAAATTTATCTCTTGTGAACTTTTAGGAATAATTTTCGCCACTCGTGTATATCTAAACCTCTGAACCTCCCGGGTGACATCCTCTGTGTCGACCTAATCTAACCTACATCTTCGTTACACGTCTGAACTTCTTGGTGACATCTAAGTGACATCTCCTGGTGATCTAACCTTTTCTGTGATAGTGTTAATATGTTTTAGTGACATCTCTTGCGTCTTGGTGACATCATTCTTGTAAATCTAAGAAATGTTCGTGCCTATTCAACTGTTTAATTAACATTTAATGATATTATATATAAGAGTAATACCTTATCGACATGACTTAATACCGAATATACATCGTTGGTGACATCAACTAAACCCTTCCTCTTGGTGATGTCACTGGCGACTCACGATTGATTTATCCATACAGGGGAATTCCCGACTGATTGAATTACAGAGGCAATTAACAGTTAGTAGGTAAATTAGATTTAATTTGACTGCCTATCACCCTCTCCAAATGACAATCCCACGAATATTATTCAAACAACGATCACTCATGAACTCAAGAAGAGACCACATTCACGTGTCAATCACCTTGTTGTAGAGAAACAGATTAGATTACCATAGTTACCTTAGTTTTATATTCCACTGTATTAAATTACCTTTATAAATCAGTATTAGTGTTTAATTACTGGCTTATCGGTAAACATTGTGGGAAGGAATTGGTTGTTGTTCGCCATTAAACTTCTAATTCAATGGTAAGTTCAGAGACCACACGTAGTTTAAAACCAAATTGACACACACACACACACACACACACACACACACACACACACGCACACACACACACACACACACACACACACACACACCAGTAATCTCTCACAATATTGTCATCAGAAACTAATCACAGTTTATAAGTCATTCAATAAAACCTATTTAATATCTAGTCCAATCATGTGATTATATTACCTATATATTGATGATAATTAAACCAAGCTTAGTGGTGAACCTGTTATTAATTAGTTATACTTTGATGTCAGGTAACGTCAAATAATATCAGGTAATGTTACAATGCTAGTTAATTATGCTCTTTGGATCAGCCTGTGTCTATTTATGTCTTCGTGTAACCAGTTTTGTACCGTAATAATTCGTTTTGAAGTTACAGTCAGATATATGGTACTTAAAATAAACATAAAAATTCTTAAAAGTGACTTATAAAGAGGTGTATTTAAGTGTTTTATTACTTAGAACAGAATGTAGGAGAGGTACCTAGTGACAATATTCTTCCCTGAAACTTAAGCCCTGAACCTGAAACCTTGAATCCGAAACCCAGAACCTGAAGCCCTGAACCTGAAACTCTGAATCTGAAGCCTTGAATCTGAAACACTGAACCTGAAACCTTGAATCTGAAGCCCTGAACCTGGAGCCCTGAACCTGAAACCCTGAACCTGAAGCCCTGAACCTGACGAGTTGAACATGAAGCATTGTACCTGAAACCCTTAACCTAAAGCCTTGAACCTGACACCCTAAACCCGAAACCTTGAACCTGAAACCCTGAACCCCAAGCCCTGAATCTAAAGTCGAGTTATATTTAATTCACTGCCAACTTGACTTACTAATGCCGTTTTAAAAGTTACATCGATCTGGGGGGGAGAACGGAAGAGAAAAGTTGGGGAGGGGAAGACAGAGTGATATACAAGTCTAACAGCGATTTTAACCCCTGATGGTGTGACCTATGAGAGTCATGACTATTTCTACTATCAACAACAACAAAAGAACAACAATAACATCAATAGCATCAATAACTACAGTAGCAGCAACAAAAACAACAATGACAGCAATATCAATCACAATTACAACAACAACAACAACACACACACACACACACACACACACACACACACACACACACACACACAAAGAAAAAAGAAAAAAATATGATTGTTGTTATAACCTAAATCTTTTTGTCCACACCCATAAAAAAAAATAGTTTGCCTCTGAACACATTGAAAAGGATGCTACACCTCGCACAGTGAGAACCTGTCGATATACACAGAAATATTCGTATATTTTGAAAGCACTA
Organism: Homarus gammarus; assembly: GCA_958450375.1. Classification (NCBI taxonomy): domain Eukaryota; kingdom Metazoa; phylum Arthropoda; class Malacostraca; order Decapoda; family Nephropidae; genus Homarus; species Homarus gammarus. Next base: position 872,787 of record CAUDMG010000418.1, on the reverse strand, counting down.
TTGTATTTCGCTTTGATTTCTATACCATCATTTCATCTCGTCTTTATTGCCGTATATTGACACTTATCGATATTAAATTTTGATTATTTACCCCTTTTCCCCCCTTCCCCCTTCCCCTAGTGGAGCCATATCCCCTCTCTCTCTCTCTCCCTTGGTCCTCTCACTCCCTCCCTTACTCTTCTCTCTTCCTCCTTTACTCCTCTCCCTTCTTTAATTTTCCCAAATCTCTCTCCTTTCCCCTTCCTTCCTTTTTCCATCTCCCTTCCTCTCCCTTTCATCTCTCTCCTTACCTACCAATCTCCCATCCTACCCTCTCTCTTTCTTCCTCCCCTAAGTGTGGTGTCTCATTGTACGAGCGATATTTTTCCTTTTCAAAATACATGAATCCTCTGTGTGTGTGTGTGTGTGTGTGTGTGTGTGTGTGATATGTGTGTGTGTGTGTGTGTGTGTGTGTGTGTGTGTGTTATTTTTTTTTCCGCGTCCAATCAAATTCTTTGGTGTTCAACCCGCCCCTCAGTGCTCACATACATATTGCATGAACGTGTCTACTCCAAATGCCGCCGCTTCATCACGACCTGGTTACTTTGTACAGTATACCTAAAACATTTGTACCTTTCAGTGGAATGACTCATAAGGTAGGGTGAATGTTTTATGTTTTGGATCACATGAAGATCAGCCCCCCCCCCCCCGGAAAACCCCCCTCTATTTCACCTTAATATTAATTCTTCCCCATTTTTTTTTTTATTTCACATGATGATTAAACACTCTAGCGCTACCTGTTGGGGGGTTAGATTAGATTATGTTAGCCTAAATTAGCATTAAGGTGTTGAACTATCAGGTGAACAAAGCTGGGGTGGCTAATTTTCAGTCCTTGTTATTTTACACTCTGCTGAACACTTTAGGAAATATTATATAACTTACTACTGAGTGATGTTATGTTATGTGCTGTGTTATGAACGGTCTCCTGATCTCTGCTATAATATTTGTTTGTAAAATTATTATGTTGTCCCACAGCCATCACCAGTGTAAACAAACTCCCACAACCATCACCGGTGTAAACAAACTCCCACAGCCATCACCAGTGTAAACAAACTCCCACAACCATCACCGGTGTAAACAAACTCCCACAGCCATCACCAGTGTAAACAAACTCCCACAGCCATCACCAGTGTAAACAAACTCCCACAGCCATCACCAGTGCAAACAAACTCCCACAGCCATCACAAGTGTAAACAAAATCCCACAAACCTTCATCAGTGTAAACAAACTCCCACAGCCATCACCAGTGTAAACAAACTCCCACAGCCATCACAAGTGTAAACAAACTCCCACAAACCTTCACCAGTGTAAACAAACTCCCACAACCTTCACAAGTGTAAACAAAATCCCACAAACCTTCATCAGTGCAAACAAAACTCGCAAAATTTGGCTCCCATCCCTTACTTTCGTGGCCTAACTTTACTTAAGATATATACCACGAGCATTATTCACTGTTAACACCTGGAACTGGTCTGGGTGGTGGGAATTCTGATGCTGTTTGAGAGAGAGAGAGAGAGAGAGAGAGAGAGAGAGAGAGAGAGAGAGAGAGAGAGAGAGACAAGAATTACTATAGACAGAAAGACCAAAATGACAGAAAAAAGAAAAAAAAATAGAAAGCTGGGGGAAAGGAAGAGAGAAAAAAGAAGAGAAAGTTAACAGCGAAACATTCAACTTTAACTATTAACTTCCTGCCTTCCCTTGTCTCTCCTTAACTTCTTTAACCTAACAATCCAGCTTTTGTGTCCATCCTAACCACGTCTAAACTGTCCTAACTACGTCTAAACTGTCCTAACTACGTCTAAATTGTCCTTACTACGTCTAAACTGTCCTAACTACGTCTAAACTGTCCTAACTACGTCTAAACTGTCCTAACCACGTCTAAACTGTCCTAACTACGTCTAAACTGTCCTAATTACGTCTAAACTGTCCTAACCACGTCTAAACTGTCCTAACTACGTCTAAACTGTCCTAACTACGTCTAAACTGTCCTAACTACGTCTAAACTGTCCTAACTACGTCTACACTGTCCTAACTACGTCTAAACTGTCCTAACTACGTCTAAATTGTCCTAACTACGTCTAAATTGTCCTAACTACGTCTAAATTGTCCTAACTACGTCTAAACTGTCTTAACTACCCGGATACTAACTCAAACTATAAGATTTTTCATCTATACCGTTGAAACACCTCTGGGTTCTGTCGTAACTACGCGAGTTCCTTGGTAACTCTCCCGGTTCTTCCTAGCTACAGAGTTCCCTGGTAACTCTCCAGGTTCCTCCTAGCTACAGAGTTCACTGGTAACTCTCCAGGTCCCTCCTAGCTGCATGAGTTCCCTGGCAACTCTCTCGGTTCCGTCCTAACTGGCCAGACATCACCAGTGCCCTCCCACAGTCGGCACGTTAAGCCAAGCAGCTTTAACGTTCTGAAAATGTTTCTTCTGAATTTTCTTATGAGGAAAATTTCTTAAAGGAGAATTCTATTTGTTTTTACTTGTGAAGTACTTATGGGATGACCTCAATTCCTTCACTATTAAGATATGTTTGTCTTCATGCCCACGTCTGAGTATATATAGAGTACAGAATCATCGAAAAATAAGGTTCTAACACATAACCATTTGATATCTGGGTATTTTTCCCTATAACTCTACTGTATCCATCCATAAGACGATCAGTCAGATTTCCAACAACCTCGTTTGTGTGGATAGACAGATGTTCATTCATTAAAATCGTCATAAAAGTTTTCTTTGATTTAGCAGGTATCAAAATGTCTTGGTATTTACGTGGCGAGCAGAAACGATATTTTAAATAGTGTAAACAAACAGGGGTCAGTGAAGGTGCTTAAAGTCCCTAGGTGTTGAATCGTCTGAATAAAAACGACATTATTAGGGATGCAAACAACCTATCTAAAAAAAACCCACTTATTTAATATTAGAAAGTGTCTGAAAACAGTATTTACCTTTTAGAATATCAAGCTCATTATTACACTGGTCTTAAAAGATACGATAGATTACTAATAAAATATACGTAATCTTATTTAATACATTATAATTATTACTGGACACACAAACACCTGCAGTAAATTAATGCAATAATGCTTTCGCGGTTTATAATACCATGACTGTGTTTGTTTAATGCTGACAAAAAAAATTGTGACGCCATTATGAGTGACTATACCAGTAACTCCCTCTATTCTATTCTTACTCCTTCACTCCCCACCCACTACCTCCCTAACTCCCCTCTCACAACCCCACTCACCATCTTCTTACTCCACACCCACCACATCCCCACTCCCTCACACCCCACCCACCATCCTCTTCACTCCCCACCCACTACCCCCCCTAACTCCCCGCTCACAATCCCACTCACCACTCCCTCACTCCCCACCACTCCCTCACTCCCCACCACCCCCTCACTCCCCACCACCCCCTCACTCCCCACCACTCCCTCACTCCCCACCACCCCCTCACTCCCCACCACCTCACACCCTCACCCTCCCCCACCTCACTCGACCCCTGCCTCTAAACTAGTAACACAATCATCAACAAAACATTAATGACTGATCAACAAAATGGGAATGCATTGTTGTGAGGCGTCATTTGTTGATAAGATTATTTCCCCCATTAGAAATGACCATGGCTGTGACCCTATCTTCCTCCCTCCTTCCTATTTCATTCTCTTCCCTCTTCCTTTTTCATTCCTCTTCTCTCCTTCCTTACCCTTCCCTTATTCTTCTTCCCATCTCCCTCATTACTCTTCCCTCCTTCCCTTTCCCTCCTCTCTCATTCCTCTCCCTACCCCTCCCTTTTTTTTCTTATCTCCTTCCTCTTCTTTCTTCTCTCCTCCCTTATTCCTCTTCCCCCCCTTACCCCTCCTTCCCAATTAAGAAAATGACACTCCATTTATGCAATACTTACATAGAAAATCCTTTAATAATGCCCTTACAATTTACTTGAGCATTATTACATGACTCCATTTGTTCAACCACATAAAAAAAAAAAATATTTCCGCCATTAGCAGTGATCATGAGTGACCTTTCCTGACCTTTATGTACGAAGGTCATAATACTTGTACCTGTAATCAACACACGGGAAATGCTTGACTCGTATCTTAGTAAAATCCAAAGTTTATTATCACGAGGATGTATTTTTTTAATGCCTTATAGAGTTATTAAGTCATTATCGTTAACTTCTCTCCACTCCCTCCTCCAAACACCGAACCTAACCTAACCGAACATAACTTAACCTGACCTGACCTAACCTCCAGGTGTAAAACTGACCCCTAAGTGTCGTCTGTGGGCAATACGTGTAAACATAAACACGACAGTTGCTGCTGACTGAAATTGGTGGCGTTGGTACTAACAGTTGATTACGGCGCTGCAGTTACTTGCTTTCTGCCCAGCAAAATTTCCAATTATCCGGAGTGGGTCTGGAAGGTCCACTTAACAGCATTACCAACATATGAAGCTCTACTGTGTTAGTATGTGTGAGTGAGCGGTTGTTTTCGTGGGTCGGCTAAACGACATGCACTACAGAGGCTTCCCTTCCTGATCCCTGGGGTATAAATAACAACACAAGGTTGACTTAAGTCGAGCTTAACCCATAACTTGACTTTACGGGGGGAGAGAGAGAGAGAGAGAGAGAGAGAGAGAGAGAGAGAGAGAGAGAGAGAGAGAGAGAGAGAGAGAGAGAGGCTGACCTAGTTAATTACCCTCAACAGCTACATAATAGCAGCAGCTAGGCACTCGAGTTGATGAAACAGTCAAACTGACATTTACCTCCCGGAAACTGTCGCGTGTAATCTAACTATACCGCTGTTACCTGAAATAGTCACACCTGGATATATATATATATATATATATATATATATATATATATATATATATATATATATATATATATATATATATATATATATAGTAATTATATACACTCTACATATCAATATCTGTACAAACATGTGCTTTTATACACAACCTTTCACATATGTATGGGAGAGACGGTGTAAGTACATATACACAGTCATACATACACATACGTTGTCAATTGGAGTTGAGTATGTCGAAGCGCGCACACACACACACACACACACACACAGACCTGCAACACAACAGCAGGAGCTCACACAGGATATTTAATCCCGACACGTCTCCCACCCTCTCCCGGCCTCATCCTCCTACTCCTGCCCTCCCTGCCACACCCTCTTCCTACCCCCCCCCCCCTCCCTCCGTCACACTCTCCTCCTCCTCTCCCCAGTTTCACCCTCCCCCTCCCTTCTCCACCACACCCCACACCCACCTCTCGCCACCCAACTTACCACTTCTCCCCACCTCCTTCTCCTCTTACCCTCCCCGCCAACACCTTCCTCCCCCTACTCTACCAAATAGCGTTAAATTCTACCCTCACAATTTGCATCACATCTCTATAAATATAACGTATATGTCCATTCTAACAGAGTATATTTTATTGATAATGTAGAATGCCTGTGTATGATAGGTAACGTGTTTACAACATTTACCGCTGTATGACTGAACTAAGCCACATGGTGTAATGTGTTCCCAGATTTGGCCTCGTGTAGCACTAATGGCAGTTTTAACTCCTACACATTTCCATGTTAATACTCAATATCATCTTCCATTAAAATAATGAAAATGACTGGAAAATAACCATGAAAAAAAATGTATCACCAGAAAACAAACATTGTATTTGTCATCAGAGGCAACAGCTATACACACATACACACGGTGGAAGCTAATGATTAAAAGCTAATGCCTGGCACTCCAATCCTGCTTAACGTATTACAGTCCAGCCCCGATGATTGTTGTCTGGCTGAGGGAAAATACCAAAATCTAAAACCATTTACACTAAAATCTATCAGACATTAATCCAACGGCGTTTGTACATCCATTTCCAGACACCAACATCATTTGCAGTTTAGGCTATTGATTAAAGTTTCATTATTTGTTGGTGTTGCAGGTGTAGGTTGGCAGGTGTGGGATGGGAGGTCTAGGTTGGCAGGTGTGGGATGGGAGGTCTAGGTTGGCAGGTGTGGGATGGGAGGTGCAGGTTGGTAGGTCTAGGTTGGCAGGTGTGGGATGGGAGGTCTAGGTTGGCAGGTGTGGGATGGCAGGTGTAGGTTGGCAGGTGTGGGATGGGAGGTCTAGGTTGGCAGGTGTGGGATGGGAGGTGCAGGTTGGTAGGTGTAGGTTGGTAGGTGTGGGATGGGAGGTGTAGGATGGTAGGTGTAGGTTGGTAGGTGTAGGTTGGTAGGTGAGGGATGGTAGGTGCAGGTTGGTAGGTGTAGGTTGGTGAGTATTGGTTGGTTCTTATGTTCTTAGTAGTGGTGGTGGAGGTCAATACAGTAGTTGTGGAGGTCAGTTCAGTAATGGTGGAGGTTGTGGAGGTCAGAAACGAGGACCAGGGAAAAAAACCTCTCCTGAAATTTATTGGTGGTGATGGTGAGGTCTGACCAGCGTCCTGTAGTTGTCTCGAGGATGGTAGCGTGGGATGGTGCTGGGGAAGGTCATGGTAGTGTGGGATGGTGCTGGGGAAGGTCATGGTAGTGTGGGATGGTGCTGGGGAAGGTCATGGTAGTGTGGGATGGTGCTGGGGAAGGTCATGGTAGTGTGGGATGGTGCTGGGGAAGGTCATGGTAGTGTGGGATGGTGCTGGGGAAGGTCATGGTAGTGTGAGATGGTGCTGGGGAAGGTCATGGTAGTGTGGGATGGTGCTGGGGAAGGTCATGGTAGTGTGGGATGGTGCTAGGGAAGGTCATGGTAGTGTGGGATGGTGCTGGGGAAGGTCATGGTAGTGTGGGATGGTGCTGGGGAAGGTCATGGTAGCGTGGGATGGTGCTGGGGAAGGTCATGCTAGTGTGGGATGGTGCTGGGGAAGGTCATGGTAGTGTGGGATGGTGCTGGGGAAGGTCATGGTAGTGTGGGATGGTGCTGGGGAAGGTCATGGTAGTGTGGGATGGTGCTAGGGAAGGTCATGGTAGTGTTAGGTGGTGTTAGGACTGGGCATGGCAGTATGGGATGATGTCGGGGTAGGTCATGGTAGTGTAGGATAATATCAAGGACAGTCATGGTAGTGTATGGCTGGGGGCGTCTGGAATGACCATGATAGTGTGGAGTAGCGGTGAAGGTAATGGTAGTTTGTGTATCGATAAATATGACACCCCACACCTACTTGGGCTAGGCTAGTCTTGGACGACTGCTTGGAGGCATGTAGCGTGGTGGTGCGTTGCGGCGCTACACATTCCTGCCTGTAGTTGTGGGGCTCTATATTTACTCCTCAGGAGGATATACTAAATGTACCCTGCAGCAGACCTCCAAATGCAAGTGTTAGGATGAGTGGTGGTGGTGGTGTTGTTGCTGGCTGGTGGTGCTGGTTGTGTTGGTAGTTGGCCACACTGTGAGGGTGGGTCCGCGTTGTCGTCTACATCTCTCGCCCTATTATTTTCTCTCTTCCTCTTACTTGCGTCACTCAAGAGACAGTCAACGATTAACAAGTGCCATCTTGGTAATTACCGTCCGTTTACTGAAGGCTAATGGTGTTTTTAAAGGTCTAAAAGAAGACCGCAGTGATCTTTAGCGAGAATAACATCTGATGGCAAACGTGTTATCGGGTAGGGGGCGTTGTCTGGGGGCTAGAAGGGTGTATGTACGGAGGGTGGTGCTGTTATCAGTCGGTGCTGTAGTGAAGGTGGCGGAGCTGGTGCTGCTGCCCTGCTGGCCGATATCGTAGTTCATTGTGCCCACGTTAGTACAAGCTCACTATACACGGCAAATACCAACAGACGCTACAACTTTTTACTGAAATTTATTTATCGCCTTACATGGTGTGGTGTGGGGTTTGTTTTGTTATGTGGTTTGATGGCGGGGGGGGGGGGACTGCTTGTTGGCATGCCTGATGTTAGCAACCTGGCCCCGGTGTACGGGTCTCCCACCACATTATTCCACCCTGTTGTACTGTTTGACCCGGGCAGGATGTTTTTACACTGTTGTTACAGCAGTCAGGACAGTCCTGCGCACCACACCACCACCGCCCCACGGTGACGTGTAAACGCACACGTGTTTACTCTCACTAGTACACGCTCACTCGGCAGCACTGCCACGGTAGAAGCTCATGGCATCAAAGGTAACATCCTTAAATGGATTAGGGCGTGGTTACAGGACAGGAAATAGCTAGTGAGCATTAACGGCACTAAGTCCATTGGAGCAACGTCACAAGTGGAGTTCCCCAAGGCTCAGTACTTGGACCATTATTATTTATTATATACATAAACGACATAGATATCGGCATAGACAGCAACATAAGTAAATTTGCTGATGACACTAAAATAGGACGTGTTATTAAATCTGACGAGGACTCCGCAAAACTACAGGAAAATCTAAACAAATTTTTCGAATGGTCTGAAAAATGGCAGATGAAATTCAACGTGGACAAATGTAAAGTACTCAGTATAGGAGATGTAAACAGGGAAACCAGATACCAGATGAACAACGATGCCATAGAGAAATCCGACTGCGAGAGAGATTTAGGAGTAATGATAAGCAGGAACCTTAAGCCAAGTAAACAATGTGTTTTTGCTCGTAACAAGGCTAATAAAGTACTTGAGTTCATACAAAGGAGTGTTAGTTACAAGACTAGCGAGGTCATCCTAAAACTGTATCTTGAGCTTGTGAGACCACACCTGGATTACACAGTTCAGTTCTTGTCACCGTATTACAGAATGGATATAGAATCATTGGAAAGAATTCAGAGGAGAATGACAAGACTAATCCCGGGCATTAGGAGCCTTGAGTATAGAGACAGGTTAAAGCATCTTAATTTGCACTCCCTCGAGAGACGTAGAGCGAGGGGCGACCTGATAGAGGTGTATAAGTGGAAGTCAGGACTAAACAAAGGGGACATTACAAAGGTCCTCAAACTATCCAACCAGGAGCGAACTCGTAACAATGGTTTTATATTAGACAAATTTAGATTTAGGCGTGAAATAGGTAAACACTGGTTTGGAAACAGAATAGTGGATGAATGGAACAAGTTACCAAATATCATCATTAACTCGAATACGCTGAATAGCTTCAAACATAGGTTGGATGCTAATATGAGCAATAGAGGTTGGGTGTAAACGGGACTGCCCAGTATGGGCCAATAGGCCCGCTGCAGCCTCCTCCATTCTTATGTTCTTATGTAAGTGTAGGTTGACAGGTGTAGGTTGACAGGTGTAGGATGGGAGGCGTAGGTTGTTGGTCATGTCCTTCAAACTCCGACAAATACAGGGGGACGGATAATTAGATCAAGTGGTAGTGCAAACAAAGCCAAGTTATTCTAATTCGACACCTCGTCTTGACCTCACATAACCCCCTCGTCTTGACCTCACATAACCCCCTCGTCTTGACCTCATATAACCTCCTCGTCTTGACCTCACATAACCTCCTCGTCTTGACCTCATATAACCTCCTCGTCTTGACCTCACATAACCTCCTCGTCTTGACCTCACATAACCTCCTCGTCTTGACCTCACATAACCTCCTCGTCTTGACCTCACATAACCTCCTCGTCTTGACCTCACATAACCTCGTCTTGACCTTACACATAACTTTGTATACGTCTAACATAAATTGAACCAAAACACGTATCTCACCTGTTGGGAATATGATTCGATAACCATTAGTAAACACGGAGACATATGATTGATGACTGACTAATGTAGGTCAGGTTAGGGTAGGGTAGGTTAGGGTAGGGTAGGGTAGGGTAGGTTAGGTTAGGTTAGGTTAGGGTAGGTTAGGTTAGGGTAGGCTAGGCTAGGTTAGGTTAGGGTTAGGTTAGGTTAGGTGGTAGATAACTTTATCCTTCTGGTTAAATATTACAACACCAGACTTTTGAGTGAGTTCTGGTTTATGCTGAGTTAGGATCAGTCTCCCTGTCGCTGTAAGAGGATTCCTATCAGAGATTTTCTTCGTTACCAGAGACTTTCCTTACCTTTACCACTAGAACCTTTTAGACGAACATAAACTTTTTTTAATGGCGTTATATGTAGCGGTTTAGTGGTTTATTTCTGATATAAAATACGTGTGTGTGTGTGTGTGTGTGTAATTCCAAGAAAAAAATACGATCACAAATGAGAGCACAGACACGTTTACATATTCAACACACACACACACACACACACACACACACTACACTCAAACAACGTAAATGGACGCCCTAAAACACAGCCCGCGTCTGAAAGTTAAGACATTTTTTTAAAACATATAAAATGGCTGATGGTGAATAAATATTTGTACTTTTGGGTGAATTAAATTAGTCAAGCAGATGAAAGCCCTGAAGCTTTGTGAATTTTTATTAAATCTCCTTTTGAACGAAGTAACTTTTATTGGTATAATGCAATGTAAATGAAACACTAAATTGCATAGTTTCTAATCCCGTGATTTTTCTTTTCACATATAACTAGAATGCATTTCTCTCCTCTCATCTTAAATAACAAATACACATCCGAATAAATTTTTTTACTAACAACAAACAATTACAAAACAAAAACAATCTTGATGTTCTAATTTCCGCTTCTAATTTCATCCTTATACACCAATTTCAGCCTCAAATTATATCCTTATACACCAAGTTCAGCCTCAAATTTCATCCTTTTTACATTTCACATCAAACATAAAAAATTAAGTTCTAAAACAATTTCTACATAACTTTAGACACATCGAATTTTCCGCAGATATTCTATTAAAATCACAAAGGCACAGTTTAGACCACCAACTACTGTGTGTATTACCCACAAAGGCACAGTTTAGACCACCAACTACTGTGTGTATTACCCACAAAGGCACAGTTTAGACCACCAACTACTGTGTGTATTACCCACAAAGGCACAGTTTAGACCACCAACTACTGCGTGTATTACCCACAAAGGCACAGTTTAGACCACCAACTACTGCGAGTATTACCCACAAAGGCACAGTTTAGACCACCAACTACTGTGTGTATTACCCACAAAGGCACAGTTTAGACCACCAGCTACTGCGTGTATTACCCACAAAGGCACAGTTTAGACCACCAACTACTGCGTGTATTACCCACAAAGGCACAGTTTAGACCACCAACTACTGTGTGTATTACCCACAAAGGCACAGTTTAAACCACCAACTACTTCGTGTATTACCCACAAAGGCACAGTTTAGACCACCAACTACTGTGTGTATTACCCACAAAGGCACAGTTTAGACCACCAACTACTGTGTGTATTACCCACAAAGGCACAGTTTAGACCACCAACTACTGCGTGTATTACCCACAAAGGCACAGTTTAGACCACCAACTACTGCGTGTATTACCCACAAAGGCACAGTTTAGACCACCAACTACTGTGTGTATTACCCACAAAGGCACAGTTTAGACCACCAGCTACTGCGTGTATTACCCACAAAGGCACAGTTTAGACCACCAACTACTGCGTGTATTACCCACAAAGGCACAGTTTAGACCACCAACTACTGTGTGTATTACCCACAAAGGCACAGTTTAGACCACCAGCTACTGCGTGTATTACCCACAAAGGCACAGTTTAGACCACCAACTACTGTGTGTATTACCCACAAAGGCACAGTTTAGACCACCAGCTACTGTGTGTATTACCCACAAAGGCACAGTTTAGACCACCAGCTACTGCGTGTATTACCCACAAAGGCACAGTTTAGACCACCAACTACTGTGTGTATTACCCACAAAGGCACAGTTTAGACCACCAACTACTGCGTGTATTACCCACAAAGGCACAGTTTAGACCACCAACTACTGCGTGTATTACCCACAAAGGCACAGTTTAGACCACCAACTACTGTGTGTATTACCCACAAAGGCACAGTTTAGACCACCAGCTACTGCGTGTATTACCCACAAAGGCACAGTTTAGACCACCAACTACTGCGTGTATTACCCACAAAGGCACAGTTTAGACCACCAACTACTGTGTGTATTACCCACAAAGGCACAGTTTAGACCACCAACTACTGTGTGTATTACCCACAAAGGCACAGTTTAGACCACCAGCTACTGCGTGTATTACCCACAAAGGCACAGTTTAGACCACCAGCTACTGTGTGTATTACCCACAAAGGCACAGTTTAGACCACCAGCTACTGTGTGTATTACCCACAAAGGCACAGTTTAGACCACCAACTACTGTATGTATTTCCCACAACTATCAAATGAAAGTTGAGATAAAAGAATAAAGAAGATATATGAAGAATAATGTGAGATTATAACGAGGAATTGATAATAAATGAGTAAATAAAGACTGAAACAAATAAAAATAAAATTGCATAGAAAATCACAAAACGAAGAGATTACAGTAGAAGGTTAAAGAAAGGAAGTGGAGAAAGAGGGAAGAAGAGAAAGAAGGAAGTGGAGAAGGATGAAGAATATAAAGGAGGAAAAGAAAGAAGGAAGTAGATAAGGAAGGGAGTAGATAAGGACGTAGAGGAGGAAGTGGAGAAAGAAGGAAAGAACTGGAGAAAGAAAGAAGCAGATAAGGAAGGAAGTGGAGAAAGAAGAAAGTAGAGAAAGAAAGAAGTGGAAAAAGAATGAAGCGGAGAGGGAAAGAAGTGGAGAAAGAAGGAAGTAGATAAGGAAGTAAGTGGAGAAGGAAGGAAGTGAAGAAGGAAGAAAGTAGAGAGAGAGAGAGAGAGAGAAGTGGGGAAGGAAGAAAATAGAGAGAGAAAGAAGTGGAAAAGGAAGGAAGTAGAAAAAGAAAGATTAACCTGATCGAATATAATTTCCCATAATAGTAAGTTTATTCCACACACGTCCTGCCAAAGGGCTTCACCACGTCTACCACCAAATTAAATTTCCGCGTCCAATCTCAAGCCTTGTGTCGTGGTACTTTCAGCTTCCCTCCCATACTTCCTGGTCGGCGGAAGTACACTACTTTCCTGTAGCTATGTCTCCACCAATACTTCCTAGTTTGGGGAAGTACTCCAACCTTCTTTTCAATTCCAACCTTTTTTACTCCACCCCCCTCCCTACTCTACCCCTGCCCCTCCTACTCCACCCCTCCCCTACTCCATCCCTCCCTACTCCATCCCCCTACTCCACCCCTCCTACTCCACCCCACCTACTCCACCCCTCCTACTCCACCCCACCTACTCCACCCCTCCTACTCCACTCCTCCTACTCCACCCTCCTACTCCACCCTTCCTACCTGTCACTAATCTATCTCTCGATGCACCAGAGCCAAAGACACTTCAGTTGCATCTCGCACTTGAGTATTTGGAGTGTGATTATCCCTCGCCCTTCACATCATCATATCGTAACAATGAGTCATCACATCCACACCAAAGTCATGTAATTAAGACTGTAGTAGTTATCCTTAATGGTCATAAGTGTATAATGATGGTAATTTGTGCTGTGTATTTTCATTCGATTCATACATATATATACACACCTCTACATACACTTATACATATACATACAAAACATACATGTACATACACATATACACATACATATACATTTAAATATACATAAACGCATACATATATTCTAGTAAAATACATTGTCAACATAACTCATTTATACAGGTTTAAATATTCTATCAATAATTCATCACATTTAACAAGTCCACGACATCTTCAGCTCTTTATAACTGCATCTTTCAACATTTATACTCTCATTAGTAATATATTTTATATACATTAACCCCGAATGTTTTGGTCTCGATTCACATGTAACATTTTCCTCAGCCAGACTAAAGGTAAACACAGGGATTATCTCTTTGTTTCCGCCTTTAAAGCTTTTGTTCACTTTAAGTAGGTTCAGTATTTTTCTCCTGCATGTTTAACTACAAGATCAAGATTTATACAGAAATACAAATTTATGAATATCTTAAGTCAATAATCGTGTAAAAACAATAATTCATGATTCTTTTAGTTTAAATTATCTATATAAATTACTATAATATATTTTTAGATGTTTTATAATGTGTATAAAGAGATAAAAAAAATATATTAATTAACACTTTAACTTAAAATTGTCAAAAAATACCGTATATGAAGAAATTTATGTATATATTCTATCGGGTGAGTGAATATTCATTTTAACTAGTACTACTGACTATTAATAAAAGATACATATTGACAACACAACACACTAGGGACACTATTTCACCACTGAGGTACATACACACACCCAGGAGAGAGTTTTACTACACAGGTGACGAGACTACAACACAAGTTTAATGGGACAATTACTGCCACTAACTCTCCTCCCTCATAAATACAACACAGCGTTCTATACTACATGACCCCCAGCCAGTGTTAAAGTTAGGTCGCCTGGTCTTAACTCACTACCACATGACGTTAACTACTTTAGGATAATTACCCACGAAATATAGACGAACATAGCAAAAATGTAAAAGCTAATCTAACCTAACATAACCTGACCCAGACCAAACCATCCCAATCCCTACCTAACCTAACGTAATAAATAAGTAAATATAGTTGAAAGAGACATAGACGAAGAAAAGTGATACAGTTCTATATACTGAACCATAGATTTCACTCTCTCCTGTACAGACGAGGACACAAGGCACGTGAGTTTGTTGCCATCTCTGCCCCTCAGTACACGTAGGACCGTAATACTCTCGCCTTATTGGCTCTCAGCATGAGGTCAGATGGGATTGGTTAACACTCAAAGAAGCCATGTTTAAGAATACGACCCATAACACTCACATTGGACGGTACGGGTAAACAGAATGGACGGTAAGGTAGATAGTGTGGACGGTACGGTAGACAGCGTGGATGGTAAAGGTAGACAGTGTGGACGGTGTGGTAGACAGTGTGGACGGTGTGGTAGACAGTGTGGACGGTACGGTAGACAGAGTGGACGGTACAGTAGACAGTGTGGACGGTACAGTAGACAGTGTGGACGGTAAGGTAGACAGTGTGGACGGTACAGTAGACAGTGTGGACGGTACAGTAGACAGTGTGGACGGTAAGGTAGACAGTGTGGACGGTACGGTAGACAGTGTGGACGGTAAAGGTAGACAGTGTGGACGGTACGGTAGACAGTGTGGACGGTACGGTAGACAGTGTGGACGGTGTGGTAGACAGTGTGGACGGTACAGTAGACAGAGTGGACGGTACAGTAGACAGTGTGGACGGTACAGTAGACAGTGTGGACGGTAAGGTAGACAGAGTGGACGGTACAGTAGACAGTGTGGACGGTAAGGTAGACAGTGTGGACGGTACGGTAGACAGTGTGGACGGTAAAGGTAGACAGTGTGGACGGTGTGGTAGACAGTGTGGACGGTACGGTAGACAGTGTGGACGGTAAAGGTAGACAGAGTGGACGGTACAGTAGACAGTCAGGGTAAATTGAGGGAGTTTTTTGTTTGGGATTATTCCTCGTAGAGTTGCGGGTCGTCCCTCTTGATACACGGGCTAAGTTGAGAGGAACTTTTGTGGTGTCAAGAGGTGAAGTAAAGGCCACACACGCTGAGAGAGAGAGAGAGAGAGAGAGAGAGAGAGAGAGAGAGAGAGAGAGAGAGAGAGAGAGAGAGAGAGAGAGAGAGAGAGAGAGAGAGGACTGCAGCAGCTCTGGTCGAGAAATATCTTCGGTAAACAGAAAACGAAAGGAGTTAAACAAGTCGATACGCTGTGGAGGTTTGCAGTGTATGTTTGTTTTATTTCTTGTTTTATTTATTGTCAATGACACACACACACACACGTACACACTAAATTCCTTCAATCTCTTCTCAATCCTTCCTTCTGCCTCTTCCTCGTCTCTCTTCACACCCTCTTCCCTCCCTCCTTGCCTCTCATCACGTCTTATCCCTCTCTTCCTCCCTCCCCACATCTCCTTCACTCTCCTCCCTAATCACGTTCTCTTTTCTCCCTCCTCCTCTTATCACGCCTGCCTCCATCTCTCCTTCCTTCACTCTCTCTTCCTTTTCTTATCTCTCTCTCTCTCCCTCCCAGCCAGGGCTTAGCATAATCGTCTAGGTAGGGCTCCAGTGAATCAATAACACCTGAAATATTGCTCTTTGCTGTATTTGGTACCACGATTTTATTTTTTCTAATAGTAAGCTGTTAATATTAATGTGTGTACTTTCCTCTTTAGGAGATATTTGGGGGGATTTTGTGTTATTTATTTATTACTGTAATTACTGATATAAATAGTTTTTATTTTATGTTGACGGAATAAATGTTGATTGTGTTGTTTACAGAGTGTGTTTGTGTTTACATAGTGTTTACAGAGTGTGTTTGTGTTCTGTTAGTGTTTACAGAGTGTGTTTGTGTTCTGTTAGTGTTTACAGAGTGCGTTTGTCTTATTTTGTCAGCCACACAGGTATACACACATGACAGGAGGTATATCAACATCCCTGGTATATATTCATGGACTATACCTGCAGGCCACTAGTCACCACCTCGGCCACCCTCGTGAGTCAGGGCAGGGGAGGGGAGCAGAAGACGTCCTATCCATTACTCGTAAGCTACTTAACCCAACTTGACCCCACACAACTTAATCTGATTAGAGTAATTACATTAGACAGATTTTGTGTAGAGTTAAGTATTGGTATAAAAGAGACGCCAGTCACCCCATTACCCACTTACCACCCAGAACGAATAAGCCAACAGCCAATCACCTCTGGCTGAGGATATTTCATCAACCAGTCACCAACTAGAGTGAATAAGCCATCAGCCAGTCACCTCTCAGGGTGAAAACCTCATCAGCCAATCCTGACTGCGCTCAAATGCAAATGCCCACGCAAGGACTGCTGTAACCTTGTCGCCTGGCTGCTAAATGCCACACAATGCTAGTCCCTTCAGCCTAGGATGGCGTTGTAACTTGTTTATATAAATGAAACTTGTTAACATAAATCACATGCTGTAGTGTGTATGTGTTATCCGGCTGCAGTACAACGCTATCAACAACTACCATCAATATAGTGTATGAATAAAGACACTCAGGAGGCTCTTTATATAATTTGACAACGTCCATCACTGTTAGTACCAATAGCTTAGTGAAACCTCCATACAGCGGACTTTTACATCAAATGTAACAGACCCTTGATATAACGGACTTTTATCTCTTATAGTGTTCATTAGATGATGGGGGGGTTTCACATCTAACAGACCCTCGATATAATGGACATTCCTCTCCCGGGTTTTCTGTTAAATAGAGACTTTACTGTAAAATCCAATCCAATTTAACGAAAATCATTGACAACAACAACAATTTTAATGTAAACAAAACAACAACAATCTCAAAATCAAAACATCAACAATATCAAAGTAAACAAAACATCGATCACAAATTCTAAAATAAATCTTTCTATAAAAAACAAAAAAACAAAAACAAATTTAGTACAGGAAATATAGGCGATACAGGCAAGCATTACGGGTCTGTGAGGGTTCAGTGAGACGTGTTCCTTGACTACATAACAGTTTGGGGATTAGGAGAGCTTTGGTGCCGTCTTAGCTGGTCTTGGCTGTGATCATTCCTCGTCTCTTATAAGGAAATTCGACTCTTAAACTAAGTGTGTGTGGTGTGTGTGTGTGTGTGTGTGTGTGTGTGTGTGTGTGTGTGTGGGTAGGAGTGTATATATATGTATGTGTGTGAAGTTTAATTTATATAAAAGAACTTAATCACAAAATCTAAGAAATCAATTATATAAACACCGTAAATATGTTAAAAAAAATACACACAATGACCACCTACCATTTTATTGTTAGACGTCCAGGTGTGGCGAGGTGAAGAGGCCTTAATTAACACCTCCATAACACCTGTGCAGAAGAAAAAGAAAGGGTTATATAAATTAGTATATTAGTAAATCATTAATAATTAGTAAAGATAATTAATTAATCTGATGTAAATTTATTAATAGGTAATATAGGTAAAATAGGATAATTAGATATATGAAAATGTATCAGACGTAAATAGGAATGATTGGATATTTCATAGACGTAATTGGGAATGACTGAATATACGAAAATGCATTCTAGACGTAGTTGGGGGATGATGACGTAGTTGGGGGTGATGACGTAGTTGGGGGGGTGATGACGTAGTTGGGGGTGATGACGTAGTTGGGGATGATGACGTAGTTGGGGGTGATGACGTAGTTGGGGATGATGACGTAGTTGGGGGGTGATGACGTAGTTGGGGATGATGACGTAGTTGGGGGATGATGACGTAGTTGGGGGATGGTGACGTAGTTGGGGGGGTGATGACGTAGTTGGGGGTGATGACGTAGTTGGGGATGATGACGTAGTTGGGGATGATGACGTAGTTGGGGATGATGACGTAGTTGCGGGGTGATGACGTAGTTGGAAGGCCGTCAGATATCTTGAGAGGAAAGTTTGGGGGAGGCGGGAGTCAGTGCTGCTCAAACTTGCCAATTATTCATTACTGGAGACGAACTAAGGGACGCCACTGACAGTCCTGAATATTATGGAGGGTTTACTGAGCCAAGTTTGGGGCCTATTTTGTGTGTGTGTGTGTGTGTGTGTGTGTGTGTGTGTGTGTGTGTGTGTGTGACTCTTGAATAAATGGCATATTGAGTGGAGGTTGTGCTGACGAGTGAAGAAAAATCGCATGAAAGAAGAAAGAAACTTCATTTTACTTCACCACATATCAACAACCATCACCCAGTTGACCTTAGCTTCTGACACTTATAGCTGTACGGCTCATGAAGTGCGTCTTGACCTCACCCAGTTGACCTTAGCTTCTGACACTTATAGCTGTACGGCTCATGAAGTGCGTCTTGACCTCACACAGTTGACCTTAGCTTCTGACACTTATAGCTGTACGGCTCATGAAGTGCGTCTTGACCTCACCCAGTTGACCTTAGCTTCTGACACTTATAGCTGTACGGCTCATGAAGTGCGTCTTGACCTCACACAATTTCTGAGTTTTTTTTTAAGAACGAATAAAGTGATTAATTTTTTTCAAGTAAGATTTTTGTTTTTATTGAATTTTTATCCAAATATATGAATATTATTTACTTTTCAAAAGCTTCTTTCCTCATTTTTTTAAAGTATTGGATACATGCAAATCTTGATTGTACTTTGAAGAAAAACTAATTAAAATATAATTAAAGGAAAATAATAATAAAAAGAGAAAAACTATAATTGAAAAAAAAGCCTAAGATGAAAAAATTAATAAAACTAATAATAATAATAAAATGAAAATTATACAAATAGGCGAGTGTGTACGAGCGTCTCCTCCAGAAATATCTCGGACTGTTATTCGTAGATGAGGTCTTTAGAAGTGAGACAAGCCGATGACGTCACTTCAGGTTTTTCCTTTGTTGCATAACATATTGCTGGGAGGAGCGTTGTGTCGAGGTAAAATTACATTCACTGTTTATGAGAATATTGTCCTTCCACGTTCTATTATACTGAGGTAAAATTACGTCACATAAAATATATTTGTAAATAACACATACTAAAATAATGCCTTTAATTTAGTTTCGGATATTTTAACCAATAGATATTTTAAGAATTAAATATGTTAATTATGTGTTAATTGTAATACATATATAACACACATAACTAGACCTCGGAGGAACGGCGTATGTGTGTGTGTGTGTGTGTGTGTGTGTGTGTGTGTGTGTGTGTGTGTGTGTGTGTGTGTGTGCGTGCGTGCGTGTGTGGGCAATAACTGAAACAGTCCACCTCCTCAACTTGAACATTAGATCAATGCAACATCACCTGTCGTTACAACCCCCCCCCCCCCTTCACCCCCTCCCGTCCTCCATAACAAACAAACACTCTAGTTCCTCCCCCACAGAACCCCCCCTCCCCCTCCCTCAACAACTTTATAAACATATTCGACCTAGTGATCCCCCGGTCAGCTTTATAAATGTAAAGAAGGGTTCCAGGGGAGAGGGTCGAGAGGGGCTTCTTGATCCTCAATGTGGTGCCGATGTCTCTCAATCGATGGCTGGCGGCCGCTACCCCCTCCCCACCCTCATCCCTCCCCACCCTCACCCCTCCCCACCCCATCCCACCCTTCCCCACCCCACACCACCCCATCCCACCCTACCCCACCCTCACCCCTCCCCACCCTCACCCCTCCCCACCCCACACCACCCCATCCCACCCTACCCTCACCCCTCCCTTCCCCTCCCCATCCCACCCCTCCCCACCCTCACCCCTCCCTACCCCATCCCACCCTACCCCACCCCTCCCCACCCTCACCCCTCCCCACCCCACCCCACACCACACCACACCACCCCACCCCTCACCACCCCACACCACACTCTCCGACCGTAACTTGACACCTCGGTAGGGAGTCAATGGTGATGATCCCCCCCACTCGTCCTGGACTACTCTGCTGTCGTCTCGCCTCTAACGTCTCCCCGAGGCTGAGTAACTGGCTCAGCTTGAGGGCATCGGATAGATTACCCGAGATGCTGAGGATGGAGGGTATCCGTGGGGGGAGGGGGGAGGGAAGGGAGGGGGGGGGAGAGGTGAGGGAAGAGGGCCAAAGAGATGAGAAAAAAAAAACTCCAGAAATCTCTCACCACCGAAGAATAAATATATCTTACTTCTTTCTTATATTAACCGAGGGATAAATGTTGGTACAGAATAATGATTAAAAACAGAATTACAATAACAAGGAAATACAATGTGGTCTACAAGGGGCTTTTTCTCTTCATCGAAGGTCTGAATATTTTTGTTTTGTTTTGTTTACAGGATAAACAATGAAAACGTGACTGGAAGAAAGAACACGGGGAATAAAAACACAAAACATCACTATCGAAACTCTTCCTTTTGTTCCCCAGTTCTGAACCCGATGAGGAGGCCGACCCAGTGTTGCCAATGACGAGAACAAGACACATCACCTACAGTACATTTCTCTGTCACTTATCAATCACACTATAAACTGACATCAATACACAATATAGCCAAACATCCTAAAACAATACATATAATACAGAAAATCAAACCTGTTATAGAAAGATAGTGAAAACAACAATAACTAAACAACTCTTCAACAAATACAGACTTCACCTCTTCCTACTCCTCTCCTCACCTCTCCAAATTGGCAATGCTGCTGACAGACTTGGGGAGCAACAATAGGGAAAAGGAAGATGAGGGACGGAACCAACAAACTCCTAAAAGAAAAGGAATTTCCCCCCAAAAGAAGACAAAAAAAACTCTTCCTTGCTATAGCTTTTTGGGTAATGAAACGGGAATTGTTGGCGCAGGTACACACACTCACACACTCCATGGTTAAGAGGCTGACAAGTTACCACCAGGGCTGTATTGTGGGGTGTAGGGGGTGTAAGGGGGGGGGGGTGTTGGGAGGGTGAGGAGGACGCTGGCCTCTCTCGTTGTGGTGGTGGTGGTGGTGTTGGTGAGGTGAGAGGGACGCTGGCCTCGTTGTGGTGGTGGTGGTGGTGTTGGTGATGTGAGAGGGGCGCTGGCCTCTCGTTGTGGTGGTGGTGTTGGTGAGGTGAGAGGGACGCTGGCCTCTCGTTGTGGTGGTGGTGGTGTTGGTGAGGTGAGAGGGACGCTGGCCTCTCTTGTTGTGGTGGTGGTGGTGTTGGTGAGGTGAGAGGGACGCTGGCCTCTCTCGTTGTGGTGGTGGTGGTGTTGGTAAGGTGAAAGGGACGCTGGCCTCTCTCGTTGTGGTGGTGGTGGTGTTGGTGAGGTGAAAGGGACGCTGGCTTCTTTTGTTGTTCGTACATGTTTACCGTTGCTCTAACAACAAAATTAACGTGAAAATTATGATTATTTTTAAAATCTTTATACCGTCAAGATTTCAAAACCACAACCAATGAAAACTCTGCACAATATACATAAAAGACGATAAAGCCCTGTCTTATAATCACCCTGAAGCTGAAGTTGATGCTTACCTGAATAAAAAAAAACCCCTTAATTAAAGAGGTAAATCACCCAAGTCATTCACTCGCCACAACATGTATACAGAAAAACCTCAAAATTCCTGAGTTTTCTCCAGACGATATTCAGCTTTTACACATGTCAGGGTCACTTCCTCACAGATAAACAACAACACTCAAATCCCGGCTTCCTTTCAGGTTTCCGGCTGCGTGAAAACCATGCAAGGGTAAGGGGGTTCCCTCCTGGTGAAAGTGTGTAATGAGTAGAGTAAGTGAGGGAACTGAGGCAGGAAAGGGGAGGAGGGTAGGGGGGAGGGAAGGGGGGAGGGAAGGGGGGAGGGAGGTAAGAGACAGGAAGTGGAGCAGGAGGAAATAAGATGGAAGGAAAGGGGGGAGAAGAGTGAAGGGGAAGGACAGTGGATGAAGGAGGATGAAGGAGTAAAGAGAGAGAGAGTTGGTGTTGATGGTGCAGTAGGAGGGAAGGGAAGGGATAGGAAGAGGGGAAGAGGATAAGAGGGAAATGAAGAGAGGAGGGAGCGGACAGGACGGGAATGAAAAGGGGAGGGAGGGAATGAGGAGAGGGAGGGGGCGAAACAAAAGGGGAGGTAGAAAAAGAAAATGGGGTTTAAAACAATGAGACAAAAAAAAAAAGAGGGGAATAACCCAACCCAACCCAACGTAAACTAACCTAACCTAACCAAAAGACCTTGGATTACTTAACAAACTTGGAGGTGTTATTATTTGTGGGTGCCACCGCCTCCTCCTCCTCGCTCTATTTCTGCCACACTCTCTCTCTCTCTCTCTCTCTCTCTCTCTCTCTCTCTCTCTTTCCTCAAATATGCCGACAGTAAGATGATACTCCTGTTGATTACTGTTCCGTGTTACTCTAATCAGGTTGACTACATTAAAGGCCTCTGGAAGTGCAGTGATTCATCAACCTAAGAGCTCCTTACTGTTACTTTAGGTTAGGTTAGATTTTGGTTAGGTTTAGGTGAGGTTAGGTTAAGTTAGGGTTAGGTTAGGTTAAGTTAGGGTTAGGTTAGGTTAAGTTAGGGTTAGGTTAGGTTAAGTTAGGGTTGGGTTAGGTTAGGTTAGGTTAAGCTAGGGTTAGGTTAGGTTAAGTTAGGGTTAGGTAAGGTTAGGTTAAGTTAGGGTGAGGTTAGGTTAAGTTAGGGTTAGGTTAGGTTAAGTTAGGGTTAGGTTAGGTTAGGTTAAGTTAGGGTTAGGTTAGGTTAAGTTAGGGTGAGGTTAGGTTAAGTTAGGGTTAGGTT
Source organism: Homarus gammarus (assembly GCA_958450375.1). Taxonomy (NCBI): domain Eukaryota; kingdom Metazoa; phylum Arthropoda; class Malacostraca; order Decapoda; family Nephropidae; genus Homarus; species Homarus gammarus. The sequence continues at coordinate 849,624 of CAUDMG010000418.1, read as the reverse complement.
AGGTTAGGTTAAGTTAGGGCTAGGTTAGGTTAGGTTAGGTGTCTTCCAGCAATATTGGCTAATCACACTTTTACGGCATATCAAGTACAGCGTTTTTACTGTTTTTTTTTTCTCAGTGTACGGACGTTTCGTGTGTGTGTGTGTGTGTGTGTGTGTGTGTGTGTGTGTGTGTGTGTGTGTGTGTGTGTGTGTGCATGTGTGTGTGTGTTCCCGTTCTTAATAAAAACAATAACTAGAATTATCATACAGTGAAACCTCTATATAATGGACTACTCTCTCCATAGGCTATAATCCGCTAAATGGAGGTTTCACATCGAACGGACCCTCGATATTACAGACTTCTATATCTATATAGTTCGTTAGATGGAGGTTTCACATCTAACTAACCCTTGATATAACGAACATTCCTCGCTTTATAGTCCGTTAAAAAATGTTCACTACAGTATATCAACATTCATGATTTAATTCGGGATAATATTCTCAAAATATACTTCACCATATGGTATATTTTTCCCACATAAAAAAAAAATATATCCCAGTATAACCAACTATATTATTCCCAACATTAACTTCACCACAGAATAAACAAGTTATTATCCTTATTAAACAATCATGGAAATTATTCACTACATAGTTATTTTTGGAATGAATTTTTTTTTAGTGAATTACATATATATATGACTGAACAAAACTACACTTGACTGAATAGGATTGAACTTTTGCCTGACGTAGCTAATATAACTATTCCAACTGTGTAATACTTTCACGCTATTTATTATATATTCATTGAAACCCTTTTACCTTTTGTTACGCTCTACTAAAATACTGTAGCTTAATTGAGTGAAAAAAAATCCGCTTGTGGCAAAAAAAATATGTACATTGCTTTCATCTATGGATTAATATATTCTGTGGTTATTTTTTTCCACCATTTATACCCCTTATATTTTTTTCTATGGTTATATAAAATGTCTCCTGTATGTCTACTTTATAATGAGTATAGAGAGATTATATACGTGTTACATGCTGGAGTTCCAAGTAATCATTATCTGTGTTATTTGTCATTTATCTCTGATATATAACCCGTATTTAATGTTCCTCTTGAGAGTACATTAATCGTCTTTCTCATTACACAACACCTGGAGCTTTGTATCTCACCTTGATTGACCACCAGGTGTGATTCCTAGGACCAGTCTACGTCTACTCACGTCGGTGTGTCGGTAATATTTATGTCTGAACGTCAAATCAGCTGTGTGTGTGTGTGTGTGTGTGTGTGTGTGTGTGTGTGTGTGTGTGTGTGTGTGTGTGTGTGTGTGTGTGTGTGTGTGTGTCCATAATTCTAAAAACACAACAGTAAAAATATGTCGAGTCAAACAATTATATTTAGTCAGCTTTACTGTACTGCCACAAAGGGGATTTAAAACAACAGTAAATAGCAGAACAAAGTAATCATACCGGAAATCCCTTTGACAATACCAAACTATCCACTATGTATGTACAAATTACAATATAGTGTATTCATGACACTCAATCATACATAGTGTACCTTTAAAAAAAAAAAACACACATTATGTCGACACCGTGTTCTATCATGTCACCTCTGTAATTTTACTAACAGCCCGACAACTACACTCCATGTATAGAATGAGGCTCTAACTTCCCCTCCATGTATAGCGTAAATTACTGACCCCCTCCACATATTCTATAACCCCTCCACGTATCTCCACAACCCCTCCACAACCCCTCCACGTACGACACAACACCTCAAGCGGGCCTCCATCAATAAGTCATTCATGGGGGGAAGGATTCTGCCACATATGACCGACTGCTTCCTCACACCCAGCACGTATCACCTAATGTGCTCTGGATCCCACGACACTCTGCAACGACGGCCCTCACACGTCTCCTGCCGTACAGAGAGAGAGAGAGAGAGAGAGAGAGAGAGAGAGAGAGAGAGAGAGAGAGAGAGAGAGAGAGAGAGAGAGAGAGAGAGAGAGAGAGAGAGGTGGGAAGGGGAGGGTTTAAAGGGGAGGATTGGAGGGGGGAAAATGAGGTGGGAAGGAATGGGAGGGAGGCTTCAAAATCCCTCCCACTCCTCAGCCACGAAAATGCAGTCTAGGTTTCCGTGTCAGGGTTTGTGTCTTCTTCTCTTACTGTCTGAAACCTGGTGAAGCCTCGTATCCCTGATGTAAGACTCCTAGGAAGCCTTTTGTGGTGGTGTGGCAAAAGAAGAAGAACCCCCTGTGGTGATGATGGCTCTCTCTCTCTCTCTCTCTCTCTCTCTCTCTCTCTCTCTCTCTCTCTCTCTCTCTCTCTCCGGCTCCCAAGAATTCGAACTTTATGTCACATATTGTCACAGGACCAGTCGGATAGAAAGTCCCCCCCAACTACAGCGTGACTCACAGGGTAGAAAGACACGAAAAATACGACTTGTGAGGCAGAAAAAAAAATGACATGTAAGGCAGAAAACAACGACCTGTAGGGCAGAAATAAATAAAAAAGACAAAAACTACAACAAATACACAAGATAACTCCCTCCAAACACACACACACACTGTCCATTTTGTTAACCAGACAAGGTCAAATATTAAAGGTGAAAGACAAACACACACAGAGAAAATTAAGCGAGTTTTTCATTGGTCAGACTATTATATTCCAGCCAATGAAAACACACTGACACGGAGGTATTTTTCTTAATAACTTGATAGATGAACAAATAGCATCTTGGCAATGTTGTGTTGATGGTGTGAGGATTAAATTGTTACACACCAAAGGGCAGAGACAAGGTGTATTTACTCTGGAATATCAGGATGTACAGTTACGTTTTTCTAGTTATTTATGTTTTTACTAGTAATGTTTCCCTAGTTAGTTACGTTTATCGAGTTAATTACGTTTATCCAGTGACGTTTCCCTAGTTAGTTACGTTTTTCTAGTTAATTACGTTTATCCAGTGACGTTTCCCTAGTTAGTTATGTTTTTTTTAGTTAATTACGTTTTTACTAGCAATGTTTCCCTAGTTAGTTACGTTTTTCTAGTTAATTATCCAGTGACATTTCCCTAGTTAGTTGCGTTTTTCTAGTTTACGTTTATCCAGTGACGTTCCAGTAGTTACGTTTTCTAGTATACGGTTTACTCGCAAAGTTTCCCAAGTTAGCTACGTAATTTTTTTTTAGCTAATTACTTTTTTCTAGCAACAATCCCCTCGTTATATTTTTTCCCAATCAATAACCTGAGAAAAATATTGATGAAGTGTAAAAAAAAAAATTAATCTGGTATAATAATTAATCCAGTGAAAAATCAGTATTCGTCTTCCCTCTTGTCATTAATCGCAGTTTGCTTTATCGTAATTTCAACCTCGTTTTTTTCTGTTTTATTTACTTAAGTGTTAAGATTAAACACAACTTTACTGGTGTTTAATATTTTTTTTTTTTAGTTTATTCCCCTGGTGTTGAGTTTTAAATATTTCTGTTGTTAGTTGAGTGAATTTATTTAATGAACTTTGACTTTATGGTGGACAGTGTGTGTGTGTGTGTGTGTGTGTGTGTGTGTGTGTGTGTGTGTGTGTGTGTGTGTGTGTGTGTGTGTGAAACTGACTTAGGATAAACAACAATAAACTGACTCGGAATAAACAATAAACTGACTCGGGATAAACATACCTGCCCACACCTGCTCACACCTGCCCACACCTGGCCCTTAAATTTTCCAAAATATTTTCTAAAATGCGAGTGAATCATTTAGGAGGAGTGACGCAAGAATCAACCGCGTCCATTACCGTCTGAATTATAGAAGAGAGAGAGAGAGAGTGAGAGAGAGAGAGAGAGAGAGAGAGAGAGAGAGAGAGAGAGAGAGAGAGAGAGAGAGAGAGAGAGAGAGAGATTTGAAGTAGTTAGTCTATCTATCAATTCTTCCTTAACACATTTACAAGAATTAACCTTCCAAGTCTTACGTTAAAATATCCTGCAATGGATTTCATGAAATTTTAATCATGTTAATTTGTAGCGACGGAACATCAATAAAAAAAAAAATCACTGTTAAATAATAAAACAAAGAATATTTTTAATAGGTTAAATGTGATGAGCTCTAAGGTACAGTGATTTAAATGCAAAATAATAAATCAAATCATAACACAAACACCAATATACAGTAAACACACATTTTGTTCTCTTATTATTATTTTATATACTTGATATTTTCTAGGAATTGTTTAGTCTTTGCTCGGGCACGAAACAAGGTGAAGTTATATGGCATTTTACCATTACGTTATCGGTCAGTAGCAGGAAGGTGGGCCCTTATCACGCGCTCACTGCTGCCCGCCGCCTCAGTTACCGAGCCTCGTTACTAAGAGAAGGGAAGTTAGGGTGTTATCGTGTAGTGACCGTGAGGCTGCATACTGCTGCTAGCTCACACACACACACACACGTACGAGTACATTATACATTTACTCTGACACGCACACATGTACACACTCACACACACACACACATTTTTATTCAATGATACATTTATAAAACTAAACAGATAATCTATAAAGGTTAACAATTATTTGGGGTGATAAATTCCCAAGAAAATTAATAATAAACCAATTCCTGATTAACTAATGATAATTGTGAATAATTATACAAGAATCAGTCTCTCCTTTACATCCCGCGTAGCTTAGGTCAGTATGATAAAGAATAGAGAGACGAGGATATAAAACATAAGAAATAGTCTTAATAAAATGACTTCCCCAACTAGACCACTAGGAGCTTCACCTCCCGGGCCAAAGATAACCTGAGTCAAACATTTCTGTCATACTTACGGACAAAAAAATCCGCCGACTCTGTAAAAATTATTATTTCGGAATAAGACGAATGAAGTGATGAAAATTTAATTGCAAAACTTTAAGGGGGAAGTATTAAAAAAAGACGTGACCATCAGAGACCGAGCAACATCTTGTAGACAAAAGTTAAGAAACTGATTAAAAGTTTGTCTTTTTTTTCTCTGTCTCTCTCTCTCTCTTTTTGCGGATACGAAGATGAAGCTCTCTCTCTCTCTCTCTCTCTCACTCTCTCTCTCTCTCTCTCTCTGGATACGAAGCTGAAGTTGCTAATGAGAAACACGAAAACTTAGAACAACACCCCCCAAAAAAATTTTCTTCCCACAGCCAGCAACTAATTTACGTGTTACCTTAATGAGAGGAGAGAGTGACACCTTCATTGGCGAAAAGGAATTATAGTTCTTCAAGAAACAAGAGTCAACGAGTGTGCTGAAGCTAAGAAAGGAGGAGGAAGAGAGGCTGATGGTGTTAGTGGTGAAATTATAAAAAGATAAGGAGGAGGAGGAGCGAGAAGTAGGAGGAGGAGGAGGAAGAGGATGATAAGCGATAAATAGGAGGAAGAAGAGAAGGAGAATAATGAATGATAAGTAAAAGGAAGAGGAGGAGGAAGGGGAAGAGGAGTGATACGTAGGAGGAAGAGGAGGAATAAAAGATGGTAGATAAATGTTCTCTGGTGTATACGAGTGTTTTAACCCTCTACCCTGGCATAACTAACTCTTATATACAAGGTTTCACTTCCACACTCTTAAACAAATTGACTCCGACACTAAACTGACAGAATTTTACGATGCAGTTATCACTCCCTAGAACACTCATTCACCTAATGTAAGAAACATTATGAAAGACTCGATAATTCTTAACTCCCCGAAGAACGAAACATCACGAAAATCTTTAAAGTAACTTCTGGTAATTTATTCTGATGTAAAATATTGAAAAAAAGTCGTAATGGTCATGCTACAGGAGCGACATTCTTGAGTAAAAATATTGCAGGTATTTCCGAAGGTATGGCCTCGTCCGTCTGGCAGAGTGAGGAGGTGGAATGTCAGATAGCATTCGCCTCGAGTCACAACTGACATGTTTACAGTGGCAGCCCCCTCAAACGGGTCAACACTGTCGACATCTCCCGTCAACTGTACATATATTCCCACGACCCGCTTACAGGAGGCTAATATTCATGCTTAAAATATTCAGTTCCAGGGAAAATCACACCAGTAACAACACCACTTGACACATAAGAACACCAGTAACAACACCACTTGACACATAACACCAGTAACAACACCACTTGACACATAACCCTTTAAAGACATAAAATTCAGCCACTAAGGAGATTATCAACATATAAAAAGGTATTATATATTTCTGTTATAAATCCCTAGACAAATATATGGCAACGGTATAAGAGAATCTATGGAGACTTTACACTGAATAAAATTACTTATGAAATTTTTAAATTCCTGGAGAGTCGTGACAAGAACTAGGAATGTTGAGGCAGAAAATAACATCAAAAAATTACATCATTTAAACGCGGAGTCACGCTTACTAGAGGCTTCCAGTCTGGTATGTTTTAGAGAGAGGGAAGGAAGGAAGGAGGGAGGAAATGGATGAATGAGTGATAAGGAAATGGGGGTAGAGAGAAGGAAGGGAGGGAGAAAGGAATGGGGGGGGTGGGGGAATGGATGGATGGATGAATGAGTGAGTATAAAGAATAGGGTAGAACGTAGACAGGGAAGGAAGAGGAAAAAATGGAAGGGGGGAGGGAGGGACGGAATGAACGGATGAATGTACGTGTGGTTAAGAGGCAGAGACGAATTACAAAAAGATGGATGGCAGTCACTTCAAAAAAAATGAACGCAGAGAAACAGTAAATAAACAAAATAAAAACAACAACACCCGACCTATGACTGACTTAACAGGTTTACGATGAACAAACGTTATCACAAAGCCTTGACGAGGAGATGAAATGTTGAAGGTGAAGATGTAAAAAAAAAAATAAAGGCGTGGTCACGTTCGTCAGAGTGGCAGCCCTGTGTGGCAGAGAGAGAGAGAGAGATTACCATGTACTTCCACAAGGTATCAAGACAGTGTTCTAGGTCATAAAAACATCATAACCCCATAAACACGATAATACAACCCCACAAACACGATAACACAACCTCACAAACACGATAACACAACCCCACAAACACGATAACACAACCCTCACAAACACGATAACACAACCCTCACAAACACGATAACACAACCCTCACAAATAGGATCACTTAAAATCCCTAATAGACTCGCCGCCGTAGATCACACACAGCACCGACAGGAGAGAAGTTGTTACGTTATAAATTAAGTCCTTTGAACCACGATAAAGTTTGGTAGCTGAGGATTGGGGGAAAAAGTTATATTGGTCTGTTTATGACAAAAATATATATATATATATGTTTATGATTTTATGAATGTATAATTAATTTTCGACTGGTGAATGTCCACGGAAATGCAATTAGTAATATGACGACGGCTTTCAACACCAGGTAAAAAACTTGTCACTGTATATCACCTGTTCTGTGTTGATCACCTGGTGGGGTGGAGGGGGGGGGGGGGGTGGCGCGGTGGTTTTGTTGATGAATTTAACAAGTAAACGAAAATAGTTGTATAATATATTCACTCCTATTAGGTGGTACGAGGGAGGTGTGAGGGAGGTGTGAAGGGGGTGTTGATGTAGTTCAGATGTTCAACAAAAGGTTAATTAGTGAACTATCAATAGACCAAATGAGCTTAATATACCTGGCTGGGTGTACCCCCCAGGTGAGCAGCGTGTAAAACGAGTCTCTAGCTATATAAAAAACACTCATCTCTCGACCCTATGCAATGTTTTGATTAACTTAACTCAGGTTTAACATAATCCACTTTCTGCATTTAGCGTTCTTGGTCTTAACCCCTAGTACGTCACCTAATCTCATCTTGTTCATATGATAGCTGATAACTCGAGCAAGGCCTTCACTCAGTGCTCTCCAATGAGGTTTGAATGCCCTATGTCAGTCACTCTCTGCTCCTATATTGACAGACTGAGTAAAACTCCTCAACTCTCTCGGTATTTCTCAGTCATTGTTATGGAAGGTCTCTGTACGGACGGTCGGACGTACAAACAAACGGATATATTTATGGACGGGTGGAGATATAAACAGGTGAATATACTTAGACAGTCGAACAAACAAACAAACACATCCATACATAGACGGGGATAACAAGTCGCCTTTACATTATACAACTAACTACCCTAACGCTAATCTAACCTACCTCTTATCCCCAGGTAACGTTAGGGTGGTTAATCTTCAGGTAAACTCCGGAAGGGAGGGGTGGACCTCAGGTAAACCAAATAACTTACAATCAACACTTCTCAGAGCTAAGGTGTTCGTTCCTTCAGCCACTGTAGCTTTAAGTTTAATGTTAATCAAAACTTTGTCACTCAGGACTTTTTATCCTCTCGTCTACGGGTCGTTTAGTTGGTTCATAAAGACAATCAGTTTGTCAAGTAGTTTTCTTTTCAATTATCTTACCATCCCCCTACTCCCCCCTCCACCATCCCCCACTCCTTCCCCCCTCACCATCCCCCACTCCTTCCCCCCTCACCATCCCCCACTCCCCCCTCCATCATCCCCCACTCCCCCCTCCACCATCCCCCACTCCTCCCCCTCCACCATCCCCCACTCCTCCCCCTCCACCACCCCCACTCCTCCTCCCTCCACCACCCCCACTCCTCCCCCTCCACCACCCCCACCATCCCCCACTCCTCCTCCTGGCCCTCACCATTATTAAACACAACAAAATCCTTCACTCTATCACTTACCTTAACCATTCCCGTGAATATTCTTCTCACCGCCCTTGTTACACCACGCCGCAGGGAGATGACGAGTCACTATTGTCCATACGAAGGTGTAAATATCCCATAAAGTCTGAATGATAAACCACGACACAACACCGCACCACACCACACACACATGAGAAGTGATGTCAGCCAATCAAGTGAGCCGCAGCGTCACTTGGAGTCAGACTGCCTGGCTTGTATAAGAGAACCAATCAGCGCGTTGAAGGTGGTAGTTATAGTTGGTAAAGTGTACTTCGGTACTTGGGGAAATTATTGCTAATTTTCGTCTCAGTTTTCATAGTCTTTCGTAAAATCAATTATTTTTTTAATTCCTTCGCTAAGAATTTATTTACGATTGATTTTTTTTTATATATATTATATTCTGAAATTTATTTGATAATTTATATTCGTTTGTATACTGCTTACGTTGTTTTATCTGTCATATAAATCTATACACACATTGATCATTATATTGACTGTATTGTATACTTAAAACACTTAAACCCAAAAACGCAATACAGTATTAACGGTAAAAAGAAGCATTATGAAAGAAATATTACAAAATTATAAACTAAATTATTACAATATACAGAGAAAAAATATATTAATTTGACGAGTTAATTTTTCACATTACAAATCACGATAAACAAAATACAAGTATAATCATCCAGAATTAATCACATCTCCAATTAGTGCGTCAGATAACGAGTGGCGTCACCTCATTATAACACACAAGGGCGATACAATGTCATTAACACTCACATTACTGTTAACATGGTAGATAATTTCAGCAAAAAAAGTGAAATTTGGAGTTTGTGCATTGTTCAGGGAATATAGGTAAGCACACACACACACACACACACACCTCCTTCACATCCCATCCACACCCTCCTCCCCACACCCACTCACACGTCCACACTCTTTCAACACACACACCCACATCCTCCTCCACGCCCACACTACCATCCCCCCCCCCCTCCCCACCTACACACGGACGTAATCAGAAGCGTACAATGGTGTAATCAGGCGCAGCAGAGTAAGAGTAGTCACGGGACAATGAAGCTCACCTGCATTTCCATCCATCTCACCTGTGTTAATGTATGTGAGAGGTGAGTAGGTGGTACTACATAATTACCCCGAGGGAATGATAACAATTATATAGCAATGTTGTATAATGAGTTGGTCGCTATAACATTTTCAGGGATAGATAGAATACATAACATAACATAACATAACAAAACATAACATAACATAACATAACGTAACATAACATAACATAACGTAACATAACATAACATAACATAACATAACATCACATAACATCACATAACATAACAACATAAAATAACAGAACATTACATAACATTACAATACATGATCGTGTTACTGTTTTTTTTTTTGGGGGGGTGGGGGGTGGAGGGGAGGGGGCTGTACGTATTACATGAGAGTAGAGCCGTAATTGCAAGTAACAGATAATGTCCAGTATTTCACTAAAACAATCATGCCATAGGATGTAAGTTTGCATGGTAATGGTAGTTGTCATTAGTGGATATTGGTCATGCAGTATAATGAAGTATAATGAGTGTTGGAATAATTTGATATTGTGTCTGTATAATGATGACTGCCATGACCAGAGCATCCATCAACACTACTACTACCACAACTACAACCATTGACATCACAATCACCACTACTACTACCACCACCACAATAAGTCTCCACCTCAACATGACTATCACCACCATCATCACCACAACCACCATCGCCATAACCACTATCACCAGTATTATCATCTTTAACCACCACATCTACCAGTACGACTAACCCTCCCCCCCCCCCCAGCCACTACCAGTACCACTAATCCCACACCACTACCAGTACCACAGTCGGCAGCAACAACACACTAGATGGAGAGCTTACTGGCATCTGCAACGTAAGATTATTACCTACAGTAGCAAGACGACCACTACTACCACTACTATACTAATGCCACTACTACTATTACTATAACCCCACTACCACTACGACTACTACACTAGCGCCATTGCTACTACTACACCAGCGCCACCACCAGCAACACAACAACAACAACCACCAGCAACACCACAGCACACAGGGAGGATAAAGAGAGGACGGGTGGTAACATCTGCAGCATAAGATCATTAGTGGTCGGCTGGTCTGGCTATTTCACTCCTCCCAGCAATTGTGTCCAGCATCTTGTGATTCCGCCGACCTTACCGCTACCGTAATGCTGTGTCTGTCTGTCTGTCTGTCTGTCTGATACATCGTGATGCTGTGCGAGTTATACCAATATGTATCACACAGGTACAGTATCTTGCCGCCACAATACATCACGTGTTCCACCACCTTCAGGCATCGACGGTCTTGGCTCCGTGGTTGAGTGTTACATCAAACCAGTGTGACAGGTCGCCTCTGGGGACACCGCCACGATACGATTGTGTCATACAGCCTCGATGTAGCGTGTGGCATGCAGTCCCAGTGTCACAAGGTCCCAGTGTCACAAGGCCCCAGTGTCACAAGGTCCCAGTGTCACAAGGTCCCAGTGTCACACAGCCCCAGTGTCACAAGGTCCCTGTGTCACACACCCAACATTAATTAATGCATCGCAAACACAATATGTATTAATGGACGAATTGCTAACGTGTTATGTAATGATGAACGTATCGTAACTGTTATGTAATGATGAACGTATCGTAACTGTTATGTAATGATGAACGTACCATAACTGTTATGTAATGATGAACGTATCGTAACTGTTATGTAATGATGAACGTATCATAACTGTTATGTAATGATGAACGTATCGTAACTGTTATGTAATGATGAACGTATCGTAACTGTTATGTAATGATGAACGTATCGTAACTGTTATGTAATAATGATGGTACACCGTAATTTTGTCTCCCTACAGGTAAACGAGTTACCCTGAGTTAACGATTATTATTAATGATATAGTGAAGTATTATAGCAACAACATACGATTAATTTACACCGACCAATTACAGAGTATATTGTTACTTGAATAAATAACTACGATTGTCATTCGAGATTCACCTAAACAATTTTATAAAGCCTGAATTACGTCCTTTTGTTTTGCTTTTATTTTGTTAAACTTTTGTTAATAATTAAATATTTATGTGTTGTATCTCAGGAAGTCCTCACACACACACACACACACACACACACACACGAGTTATGGTAAAGGCGTCACTGTGTTGCCCCAAAGTTATCAACAGTTGTAGTCAGGGAGGCGACAGAGACACTACAAAAGAATACCATTGCCCTATTGTCCTCCCCATCATCACCAGCGAGGACAAGATTCAACGCCTTCTGGGCCTTCTCGTCGATGCTGCCACCCTTCTTCCTCTTACCTCCTCCTCCTCTTTCTTCTTTTCCTCTTCCTCCTCTTCTTCTTCTTCATCCTCCTTCGCTTCTTCTTGCTCCTCCTCATCCTCTTATTCTTCCTCCTCCTCTTTTTTCTTCTCCCTCTTCTACCTCATCCTCCTTCTCTTTCTTCCTCCTCCTCCTCCTCCTCCTACTTCTTTTTCTCCTCTTCCCCTTCGTCCTCCTCTTCCCCCTCTTTCTCCCCCCTCTTCCTCCTCCTCATCGCCACAACACATTTATGAGACCAATGCCTCATTCACCTGTGTCTCATTTGTTGCACGTGAGAACCACTTCATCTCTCACTCCGGTCTTGTCTCATCGATCTTCCTCAAAGTTGGACTAGTTACTCTCATCCTGGGGGAGATAAGACTATTGTTACCCCTCTGAGGATGTCTCTGGCTCTCTCTCTCTTTGTCTCTCTCTGGCTCTCTCTCTCTTTGGCTCTGTCTGTCTGTCAACACAATATATCAAATGTATAAACAAAACACACACACACACACACACACACACACACACGAAAGAGAGGAAGTCAGAGGTGTGTGTGTGTGTGTGTGTGTGTGTGTAAGGTCGCTCAATAAGGTCAAAAGCCACAGTGTTAATATTGACGAAGTTTTGCGATTATATCCAGCGGCTGACGGTGAATATTAAGAATCTTTCCGGACGCTTTTTTGTACGGCGCCTCCATGTTTACTGTTCCTCCTACGTGAGAGAGAGAGAGAGAGAGAGAGAGAGAGAGAGAGAGAGAGAGAGAGAGAGAGAGAGAGAGAGAGAGAGAGAGGAAATGAAGCATAAAAGAAGAAAAAACGATAGAGAAGAAGAAGAAGAAGAAGGGAGGGATAAATTATGTAGTTAGAGTGAACGGGGAAGAAGTGGGTCGAACTCCTTGACTCGTCAGCCACTCAACCACACCCAACAACTTTGAGTGTGGTGGGGAAGCAAACTCTTGATAAAGGAGGGAGATAGACAAGCTGGATGAGGAGAGAAGACTAGACAGAAGAAGAGGAAGAGGAGGAGGAGGAGGGCTAGAGCGAAGAGGAGACGGAGGAGGAGGGCTAGAACGAAGAGGAGGAAAACTTGATTAAGAAGAAGGGAAGAGGAGGAAAACTCGATAAACAAGAGGTATAAGCAATTAGGAAGAAGGGAAGAGGGTTAAGGAGGATTAGAAAATAAGGGAGGAAAAGGAGTAAGACTTGATAAAGAAGAAATTTTTAATCAAATGGTGCAACCCTCGAGGAAGGTGCAGGCTGTGGTGCAGGCTGTGGTGCAGGCTGTAAGGAACGTGCAGGCTGTGAGGAAGATACAGGCTGTGGTGCAGGCTATGATAAAGGTACAGGCTGTGGTGTAGGACGCGGGGAAGGTGTAGACCACAGTTGCCCTAACTTCACAAATACATGAACACACACACACACACACACACACACACACACACACACACACACACACACACAAGACCTCATATAGCCTTCCAAATCACTGGAGAGTCAAAAAGTAAACAGTGACCCCAAATCTCTTCAGGTCACCATCTTGAAAAACTCGACTTTCACACTTGATGGCAACAGTGATTAATCATCTTCTCTGTGTCCGTCCATACTTCTTCTTCTCCTTCTTCTTCTCCTCTCCTTCTTTTATCGTCTTTTCTGTGTTTTTATCTGTTTTTATTCTTTTTGCTGCCTATTCATCCGTTCCTCTTTTATTTATGTCTTCTCCTTCCATTTGTCCTCTCATCCGTCTTCTCATCTTCCTTTTATTCTCTTTTCTATCTCTCTATCTTCTTTTTATCATCCCCGTCTCCATCAGTTCCTCTCTTCTCTCCCTCTCCTTCCTTCTCACCTCTCTTCTGTCTCTCTTTATCTCCCCTTTATCATCGTCTTCTCGTGGTCAGCCAAGGGTATTCAAATGCTTCGTAAAAGAGTGGCTCTCATACCCAGAGTTCAGTCGTAAAAGGACCGCCATTTGGAGAGGGCGGGGGGGGGTGGGGGGGGGGGATGGAAGATAGTTAATATGTGTGATAACCTTCTTCTTCTTCTTCTTCTTCTTCTTCTTCTAACTGTTTCCTTCCCTCATCCTGTCCTTCCTCTTCCATTTTTAACATTCCTTCCTCCTTCTCCCTCTCTATCTTCCGTTATTTCTTCTTTTCTCTAAACCTTTCACTTTTGTCCTTTTCTCCTCCTACCCCTTCTTCCTTCCCTTCCAATTCAACTATTTTCATTCCTCCCTCTTTCCACCCTCCTCAAACCTTCCTCTCTCCACCCTCATCCACTGTCTTCCTTCCTTCCTTCTTCCTCCCCCTCTCTCTCCCTTTCTTCCTCGGCTCCTGGCCAGCAGAGCGTGGATGAGTTTCTTTATTACTCAAATTTTCAGTTTTCTCCTCACGGTTTGTTGGATATGTTCCAAGATCTTCTGATGGGATAAAATAAAGGGGGTATCTAGCCCTCCCCTACCATCCCCCCACCACCCCCCTCCCACATCCCTCCCACACCCTCCCCCCCAAAAAAAATTATAAGTAGATCACATTTTTGTCATCCATTTATACAGGTAAGATAACTATAGTCTCTTATACAGGTAAGATAACTATAGTCTCTTATACAGGTAAGATAACTATAGTCTCTTATACAGGTAAGATAACTATAGTCTCTTATACGGGTAAGATCACTTTAGCCTATGGATAAACGTCATTTACATACTGACTTATTACAATGACTTAAGTAAACATAAACACAAATAATGGTATTGGTTATTGGATGCGTATTGGATCCCTCAAAGGTGTAAGACATGCATCAACCAGGTCAGGAAAGGCGTATTAAAAGCGTTAGGAAAAATATCACCACCTCAAGCGTTCTTTACCTGGGGATGAAAATTGGAGGTGTTGGAAAGTTTCGTAATCAAGATAGTAAATGGACTCAACATGTACTCAGGGAACTAAAGTGTAATATTGGAATAACTCATTCCAGGTTTGTGCTATTTTTCAGATCATGTGAAGATTAGACACCCTAGTTTATTCCACCTGATAATTAAAAACCTTAAATGCTACCTGAGGGGTTATGGGGGGTCAGGTCAGGTCAGGTTAGGTTATTATACATAAAACCATACCCGACACAGCCCACATAGACAATCAAATGCAAACCCACACCCCACACAGCCCACAGATATAGTTTGACACACAACCCACATCAGTAGTCAGTCAGAGTGCTAAATGATCCCTTGTACAGTTCACGGGAGGCTTTTAGATCCCCGCTACATCTTCCTAAATGAGCTGTCAGGTGGTGAACATCGAAGCAGTGGAACAAGCCCAGACCTCGCATCAGAACTACCAAATTACACCCTAACGAGCACCTGGTAGCTATCTTCCCGCAATACCGAGATCTTGAGAAATTTGCTGCATCTTGGCTGTTTAACACGAAAATGAGTAGGAAAGAAGAAGAAGAAGAAGAAGAAGAAGAAGAAGAAGAAGAAGAAGAAGAAGAAGAAGAAGAAGAAGAAGAAGAAGAAACGTCGGAATTGTGTTTTATTACGAACTTGGAGATATTGTCTGTCACTTATGACTGCATGTGTTTGTGTGTGTTTGTCGCTACACTGAAAATTAATTGTGAAAGTTGAGAGAGAGAGAGAGAGAGAGAGAGAGAGAGAGAGAGAGAGAGAGAGAGAGAGAGAGAGAGAGAGAGAGAGAGAGAGAGAGAGAGAGAGAGAGAGAGAGAAAAAAAAGGTATATGTTTATTTTCCTTAATTGTTTCCCGACACAGGTGACAATGATCCCTCTACAGGTTTTTTCCCTTGTGATTATTTTCATCACACACACACACACACACACACACACACACACACACACACACACACACACACTATAAATTGTTGTATCTCTTATAAATTTTAATTGTTGTTGGACTCGTGTATTATTAACCTTATTACGCGCTTAAAAACCTTAGTTGTTGAAGCGCAGTAATAACATTATACCAACCACTACCACCACCACCACCACCACCACCTCCACCTCCACCACCACCACCACCACTACCACCACCACCACCAGGAAGCATCACTCACTCTACTTCACTTCCGGAAATTACATTATCTAGCCACTACTGACTTCACTGTCCCGTCTGCCGCCTGCGTCCCCTCCCACCTGCCGCCTGCGTCCTCTCAACAGTTATGTGGAACACCCGCCTGACAGTAAGCCCTACCGTACCTCAGCCGAGTGTGAGAGCTTCGCGTGTGTATGATAAGGCTTCATTAAAGTTGGCAACCCACATGTACCGAAACCTCTATTTAACGGACTTCTCTCTCTCCGTATAATCCGTTAGGTTAGGTTAGGTTAGGTTTAGACAAGAGTTAGGGTGTTTAATCCACCAGGGAATACAAGCTGGGGGTGCCTAATCTTCACGTGATATATTCCAATATTCAGGGTGAACATACTGTAGGTGAGTGCATCGATCAAGGAAGCGACTACCCTGTTGGTTAAGGTAAATAGAGTGTAGCTAATGGCGGGGATAACAACACAAGACACCACTTACGTATAGCATCTTCTTGACCCGAAATGTGTGTGTGTGTGTGTGTGTGTGTGTGTGTGTGTGTGTGTGTGTGTGTGGCAGAATTTGGGATGTGGGAATTGGGAATGACATCTCTGGTGATTCTACGAGCAGGCAGTGTACACATTTTTACGACTGTCATACATACTCACGCTACCATACACCAAACACACACCACCACACACCACCACACACCACACACACTACCACACACCACCACACACCACACACACTATCACACACCACCACACACCACCACACACTACCACACACCACACACACACCACACACACTACCACACACCACCACACATCACACACACTAACACCGGCACCACCACAAGTTATCAATAATCAGCTTAATTAACTTATAATCAACTTTGGAATAATCCTTAGCAATGGATACTTCATTTCACCACATAATTGGAAAAGCCATGAATTCAATTAGGATATTTTCAGGCAAATATTTATCCTGGAAAATACTCGTAAAAAACATATTGGAAATGGGAATGGGAGTTAAGGAAAAGCTTTGGGAATATGTTTGATTAAATTTATATGAGAATAAGAAGAAGAAGAAGAAGAAGAAGAAGAGAAGAAGAAGAAGAAGAAGAAGAAGAACAAGAAGAAGAAAGAGGACACGGAGGAAGAAATTAATGAAAAAAATAAAGATTAAGAATTGGAATAAGAATAAGAACTAATAAGTAAAGGAGAAGAAGAGAAAGAAGAATAAAAACAACAACAAAACCATGGCGATGAAGAAGAAGAACAACAAACAGAAACACACGAAGAAACAGGAGAAAGAGACAAGAGAAAGACAATATAATTATTTGATGTAAACTTTGGTATTAGGAGGAGGAGGAGAGGAGAAAGTAAGAAGAAGAAGAGGAGGAGGAAGAAGAGAAGGAAGATCAGACCAAGAGAAAAAAACACCTCCCGACTCTGGTATTTCATTTAAACTTGACTCAACTAAAAACCCAAAGTGAGTTGGTTTAAAAAAAAAGGACAAAACTCGTAACAAGAGGAAAGTTTTGGCAGAGTTCACAACCCGGTTTTAAAAAGACTCATATGAAAAAAAAACGGAGGTGGTAACTATATGTGTGTGTGTGTGTGTGTGTGTGTGTGTGTGTGTGTGTCTCCATTGGCCTTGTTGTGGCTGTGTATTTCGCCCCCACTGTTACAATATAGAGGAGTCTGTCTGTGGTACCATTGTTGAGAGTGTGTTGGTGTGTGTTGCAAGAGGAGTTAAATGTTGGTTAATATCTTTGTTGTTGAAGTTAGCGTCATCTCTCTCTCTCTCTCTCTCTCCTCCCTTAAACAATAAATATTTACCCATAACACTTAACACTTATTACATTACCCTTATCTGTATCTCCATAATAATAATAATAATAATAATAATAATAATAATAATAATAATAATAATAATAATAATAATAAAAATATAACATTTGGCTCACTTTGGATTCTGTCCCACAAACTCACAAAATTTTGGTCCCCTTAAAAACAAAAACAAAAAACAAACAAATCGGGGCTAATAGTGTGTGTCGTGTGTGTGTGTGTGTGTGTGTGTGTGTTAATTAAGCAATCACAGTATCAAAAGAACCAGGTACCAGACGAGCCACATACAAGAAGAACCAGGTACCAGTAGAACCAGGTACCAGTAGAACCAGGTAGGAGAGGAGTACCAGGTGCAGCAGGAGGCAATTGACGATAGACCACTCAACTAGGTGGAGAGGAAGCGGTCCGGGACGTGTTGTTATCGCGGGGACATTATCTCTCGCTGCGAAATTCTGGGGTGGGGGGGAGGACCCTTCTCTCTCTCTCTCTCTCTCTCTCTCTCTCTCTCTCTCTCTCTCTGTGTTTTGCTTTTCTCATTCTCTTTCTTTCTCTATCTCAGACTTTTTCTCACTATTTTTCTGCCCTTACTTCTCTCTCTACGTACCTTTCTCTCCCATTCTTCTTGCTTATCTCTCTCTCTCTCTCTCTCTCTCTCTCTCTCTCTCTCTCTCTCTCCCTCCCTCTCTCTCTCTCTCTCTCTCTCTCTCTCTCTCTCACTTGTAAGCGTAATTCTCAACTCAATATGGAGGAAGAATTCTGAAAGATAAAATTAATAATCTCATTCATTACCAATTAGAAGCTCACAGTCTTGATTTCAACCCCATTACAGCTAATTACCGACAAACTTATAACATTACCTATTTTTCCCCCATTACATGATACTATTGTTAGGTGTAATTATGACCTCTAATTGGCTTTCTTAATGACTGGAATAATTATTGGTCTTATTTATTTATATTATAGCATATGTATTAAATTCTTCCTACTTTACGCCCCCCTCCCCCCCAAAAAAAAAATTGAATAAACTACAATAATTTTCTCGTTTCTGATCAAAGTTACTAAATTCTCTCAACAGAAAAATAAAGAAATCAATTAATCTACTTTTTTTTTTCACTGTCATAACGCGTCACAATCTTCCACATCAAAACATATATGAGAAATCTTCCTCCTGTACCCAGCATCATAGGGCGCTGTGCCAGATTCTCTCCCCAAGACGTGATGAGCTGGTTTAATCTTTCCTCCCAAGACGTATTAAGACCCTGTACTGTCCTTCTTGAACTTCCTTTAAGACAGGGATAAGTTCTTTGAATCTCTCTTGTGGATATTGTAAGGTCTTTCTGTCTTCTTATGAGATATGATAAGGGTTTTAGTTATCTTCCAAGACATGATAAGGGTCTTTAGTTATCTTGCAAGACATGATAAGGGCTTTAATTATCTTCCAAGACATGATAAGGGCTTTAATTATCTTGCAAAACATGATAAGGGCTTTAGTTATCTTCCAAGACATGATAAGGGCTTTAATTATCTTGCAAAACATGATAAGGGTGTTTAGTTATCTTCCAAGACATGATAAGGGCTTTAGTTATCTTCCAAGACATGATAAGGGCTTTAGTTATCATCCAAGACATGATAATGGCCTTCAGTTATCTTGCAAGACATGATAACGCTCCTTAGGTTAACGTGATAGACACTACACTCGGCCACCTTTACTTCCCCAATATATAAAGAAGGATGGACTCAGAATGCCCTGGGGATCGAACCAGTGACCCTGAGGAGAGGATACGAGAGCTGTACCCACCTGGCCACCCCACCTTTAATTTACTTTTAATGTATTGTTAAACATTTTCAAATCCCGAATTTATATGATGATTCCTTTCAATATTTTTAAAGGTTTATTAAGGTTATATAATCTCCCTTAATACGTATAATCTCCCTTCAAGATATCATTAACATCTTTAGTCTCCCTTAAGACATCTAATCTCCCTTTAAGATGTCATTAAGCCATATAGTCTCCCTTACGACATGGTAAGACATATAATCTCCCTTCTAGATATCATTAATTCCTTTAGTCTCCCTTAAGACATAACCCAGCCATCTAATCTCCCTTTAAGATGTCATTAAGCCATTTAGCCTCCCTTAAAACATGGTAAGACATATAATCTCCCTTCTAGATATCATTAATTCCTTTAGTCTCCCTTAAGACATAATAACCCAGCCTTTAAGATGCCATTAAGCTATTTAGCCTCCCTTAAGACATTGTAAGACATATAACCTCCCTTCAAGATCTCATTAACACCCTTTAGTCTCCCTTAAGCCATAGTAAGACATCTAATCCCCCTTTCAAGACATCATAAGGGTTCACAATACCCGTCAAGATATATTAAGTCAGCTAATCCCTTCTCTTCAAGACCTATAAGGCTCCTCAATCCCCTACAAAACACTATGAGGTATAAGTAGGGGATCCAATCTCATCTGTAGGACTTGTAGGTGTGATTCATTCTCCTCCAAACTCCTTTTAAAACATGATAAGGATATAAGACTCTCTCTCTGTCTCTCTCTCTCTCTCTCTCTCTCTCTTTCTCTCTGTCTGTCTATCTATCTATCTCTGTCTGTCTGTCTGTCTCTCTCTCTCTCTCTCTACCTCTCTTTTTCTTTAACTTTCTCTCCCTCCGTCTGTCTGTCTGTCTGTCTGTCTCTTCCCAGACATGTTCATCTTATTAATATCCTTCTAAGTCAAGATATAAAGTCCTTCAGGTTTTCCCCTTCCGAGTAAGATGTATTAAATTAATTTCCCTCCAAGACAATTTAATCTGATCTAATCTTTCGTCTGGGAGAAAATGTTAATTCTCTCTAATCTTCCCCCCAAGACATAAAGCATTCTTATCTCTCAACCAGAACGAGACAAATTGGTTAGATTTCTGTCCTCGGAACATCAGCGAAATTTCACTCACTAGTTTACAAATGTTTCTCTCTAAATTACAAGTATCTCCACAGATATATAACTGTCTCCGAAAATTTACAACTATTTCCGCTAATTTACAACTATCTCCACTAATTTACAACTATGCCCCTTACAATTTACAACCATCTTCCTAAAATTTACAAGAACCTCCCTCCAATTTCATCGCTAGCACAGGAAATCATATTCTGTTTGGTTCTACGGTTGAAATTCTCTAAAAGTTGCTTAAAACACAAGGTTACTATGGGCGAGGAGGAGGATAGGAGGGCCATGAACAGGATAGGAGGGCTAGGAGGAGAAGGAGGAGGATAGGAAGGCCAGGAGGAGGATAGAAGGAACGGACAAGGGTCAGCATCTGCAAGGTCCAGATTAGTGGTGTTTTATGGTCGTACGTGCTGGCTTTGGGACGTTCAGGCAGAAGCTGGTGCCGGAGAGTCTGCCGCGTTGAGGGGAGGAGGTGTTACCGCTGACGAGCCGCCGACGCTATCTGTAATACCGGAGGCGACGTGGAGGAGGAGATGAGGGAGAGGGAGAGGAGAGGAAGGAAAAGTTGCTGTGAGAAGAGCATTAGGGGATCAAAACGTCGATAGTGACAGCAAAAAGTGAAGGCATGCAGGTGTCTGAGAGAGAGAGAGAGAGAGAGAGAGAGAGAGAGAGAGAGAGAGAGAGAGAGAGAGAGAGAGAGAGAGAGAGAGAGAGAGAGAGAGAGAGAGGTGAGACAGACAGACAAAGAAAGAAATAGATCAACACCATATTCAAAATAAGGTCAAACACAACACAACAGAGAGACAAAACCTTTACCATTGAGTTATTCACAATTACGAAAACAAAAAATAATATCATTTAATCACTAGCTTATTATACTGTCCATCTGAAAGTATAGTTAATCCTACGTTAATACATTAGCTGATTTATATCCGGTGATTAATTAGATACACTCAAACATTTCCCTGTTATATACACCATCAACACCAGTAGAGAACAAACTGAAGAAAATTAATGAATTATGTAGTTTTTGTTTACACTTTATTATTTTAACTATTTGCAACATAGAGCAACATTTAAATTGCAATAACTGTTCATTTCTGAGTTTGGTCTTACATCTGGCAATCTAGTGTGTGTGTGTGTGTGTGTGTGTGTGTGTGTGTGTGTGTGTGTGTGTTAAATGACCTCCCACCATTAACAATACATCATTATTTCACCTGCGATAACAAAACATCTATTAAACCTTTATCACCTTATTTAAAACGACCAAACAACCTTTAATATCACTCTTATCTACACACCTGGTGAAGTAATGTCACTGTTATACACGCCTCTTAAATACTACCCAATCTTCCTCACACACCTGTAAAAGATAATTTCTGTATACAGGTAAAGTCTTTCTAGCTGGTCATATGATATCTAATTTACTGTTTCTTTGCAGGTATGTGTGTGGATAAGAGGAGGAAGAGGTGCCATAAGGAAGGTGAGTAACGTAGAATAATAATAATAATAATAATACTACTACTACTACTACTACTACTACTAATAATAATAATAATAATAGACACACAACCGTAATAAAGGAAACAGGTAAGCGTAATAAATATGAGTAAACAAGAGCAATAAACAACAATAAACAAAAGCAAATAAACAACAGTAAACAAGATAGAAAGCAGACACACAACCAGGTCTGTCAAGGTTCAAGAGACAACCCCCCACCCTCACCCCAACCCCCCACCCCACCCCCCACCCAACCCCCCTTGCCATGTTGACGTTACCGGAGCTGTATAATGTAAACAGGAACGGGTATTGGTGGAGAGATCACGTAGTGTGTGTGTGTGTGTGTGTGTGTGTTGGGTCTGCTAGCTAGATGAGGAGGTGAGGGTGGGTAGGGAGGGAGGGGGTTTATTTGAGGAGAGAGAGAGGAGGGGGTGGGGGGGGAAGGGAGGGTGGGAGTGGTGTATCTCTCTGTCTCTCGTCACTCACAAGTACCTCTGGGTGTCATCTCTAACAACTCTCATAGTTCTTTGTAGGTCATGTCTCTCTTTCTCTCTCTCTGCTGGGGTTATATTAAGTATTTTTAGATCACCTGTTAGATTTGTCCTCCTCCTCCTCCTCTCCCTACACATCTACCTGGCTTATTTTACCTGAGGAATAAACACCTTAATGCTAACCTAACCTAACCCAACCCATCACTGAATTTCTCACTGCTACCACCTCCCTTTTCTACATGTAAACAAACACACATAAACAACCATCAGACACAACACCGTGGGGGGGGAGAGAGAGAGAGAGAGAGAGAGAGAGAGAGAGAGAGAGAGAGAGAGAGAGAGAGAGAGAGAGAGAGAGAGAGAGAGAGAGAGAGAGAGAGAGATATGAGAGACTAAGGTGGAATCTCAAATGATCTAGCGCCTCCAAACTCACCTGAAATAAATCTTGGTTAGTCTCCATTTATAAAGGATGCAAAAGGCATTAACAGGTGAATAACGAGACTCAAGGTGGAGAAGAAAAAAAATAGGGAGTTTGGACTATACAGGTGTAAGACAGATGAGGGATCACAGGTAATGAATGTTCAGGTGTGTTTGAGCTCGAGATTCGGTGTCAGATAAAATACAGTGCCAGTAAGATGATGTAAGGTAATATATAGTGCCAGTAAGATGATGCCACGTTAGGTTAGGTTAGGTTAAGTTAGGTTATTACTACAAGGTGTTATACCAATCCCTACGCACCTACATATATATATTATCATCCTTACAGTATATAATGAAAGTGGATACCATTTCCTAATATATATAAGAACAACAAAAAATAATAACACAGTACACATAACAAGGAAGAACTATTACAGGTCACACAGGGACTTGTATAACGACCTGTATATTACATTAGTATGACCTGGAAATACCCGTGTCCATTACTGTGTATTATGTCTTTATGACCAACGAATTACTTCCTTATTAACCTCTGTCTCTTTATGGCTCTTCGCTCTCCTCATTTTCCTGTTGTTTCTGTTTCTTGCTGACTTGTGTTTAGCGCTAATGTGACATAGGCTTGCAATACGTCACTAGATAGATGGATAGATAGATAGATAGATAGATAGAAAGATAGATATAGATAGATAGATAGATAGATCGATAGATCCCGCATTAATATTATCAACATATATCGACAGTGCAGGTATACAAACAATGTACCTAGACAGTGCAGGTATACAAACAGTGGTTAAAAGTAAGTCAATTTGACAGATGACAACCGAACAAAGCCATCAAGTGATTATTTCCATGAGGGTTCTTTGTGTTAGTGTTGTCAGTGACCATGTTCAAGAACGTTCAATACTTTCCACGTGAACAGTTGAGAACAAATTTACCTGGACACCCTTGGCAATATCTGGCATGTACGTGACTGTCATATAGGTGAGGGGGGACTGGGATATCAATATTTCTTTACTAGAATTATTATTTCTACTAAAGTGTATTTAGTTCAGGTTGTTCTGATCTTAGTGGAAAATGAAAACCAGTGCTTATTTATTTACTTATTGATTGGTTCATTCATCCACATACCTGACCCACAAGTTAATGCCAAATATTCCCGAGTGTTGAGGGAATTTTGTCAACACTTATACACTGTCCACCTCTGACGACACAATAGACCAGTCCTTGTTTTAACACCCTTTGGTATAAACTGAGACGTTAACTTTACCCTGGTCTTAACCCCTATCCACTGTGTTACCCCCAACCCCTGCTGCTCTGGGGTGGGTAGAGACTCAACCTCTTCCTCAGTTACCTCATCGTCGATAATTGCTTTAATTATGTTTTGCAGAGAGCTGTATCAAATCCACTCCGTTTCCAATTATTTCAAGGATTCTCGACTCATTCTTTTGTCGTGTTTAAGTGGCAAGTTTAATTACCGTTGAGGCAGTTAACCACAAGAGGAGCTTCACATGTTGTATCTCTCTACTGTGTGTGTGTGTGTGTGTGTGTGTGTGTGTGTGTGTGTGTGTGTGTGTGTGTGTGTGTGTGTGTGTGATGCTGGCTGGTGCACCTCATCTCTACCCTCTACTGACCGTTTCTCACAACACTTTGAATTATAATTAACTTGTTCTAACATTTCTCAGCCTAAATGCAGTTACATTTTGATTAAAAAACTAAATTTAGAGTTGATTCATTGAGACAAATCCTTTACATACTCTGCATCTTATTCATAGCGAAGGAACTTATGTATAGTGAAGTATAGTAGCATTAACAAAAGAGATATTATTTTACACTGTAGTGGCCGCATTTACAGACGCAGCAGTCAAGCCCAAAGTGTAAGCACTCATTTACACACACAGCAGTAGCACTTACAGCAGAGGTACTCCCTTCGTATCCCGGGAAGCAGCACTTACCTCGCTCAAGGGCCTGCATTCAGAGTGGATGTATTCACCTCAAACGTAGCATTCGCACTGGGAGTGGAGGAAGCCATTTGCCATTCCGAATAGCAACACTTGGCTCTCTCATTCTGGAGGAGGGAGCATCGTTTCTTACATCTTGTGGCCTCTCCCCGCTTAACAGCACCTTTCTCACAGCACCATCCACACAACACCTCACCCACAGCACTACCCCACCCCACTTCCCCACAGCATCACCCCACAATACAATCTCACAGCAATAATCCACAGCACCTCCCCACCACAGCACTTTCCCAAAGAATCTCCCCACAGCACCGCCACGTTTGCCTCTATACCTTCTGCTTCCATTCCTTGCCCATGTAGCTACAGCCCTCCCCTACCTACATCCCCATGAGAGGGTTACATAGGAGAGGAGAACACGTGGGTGATTATATGTAAAAGTAAGATAAAATACTGTATAAAGTTATAGATTTGATGATGCTTTTGTATGGTAGATTAAAAGGACATTCTCTCTCTCTCTCAAACCTAACCTAACCTAACCTAACCTAACCTAACCTAACACCACTCGACACCACTCACTCAACAAGCACATCTGAAATTTTCTCATCTGTTTAGACTTTAGAGTTAATGTATTTGTAGTCAGAGTAACAAAGAACATCACTGCTCACTGTACTCTATAATGAGGTACACACATTGCTGTTATACAATATACATAAACATACACTATACATAATTATACACATACATGATGACATTCCTTTCATCCTATATTTACAGGAATTTGTTTTGGAAAAGGTGAATTTGTATCTAGTTTCAGGGTGTAATATGTAAATAGTTTTCGTTGTGTTATTTTACCGCTTTTGAATAGGGGGAAAAATATCTGAATGTTTATAGGAATTAAGTTATGTAGCGCTAGAGGGGGAGGTAAGTGAACACCCCACAATCCCTCACCTCTCCACATCTTGATTAGTTTTGTAAAGGTAATTTATATCATGTAATTACTCATGCACTGTGGGGATACGTCATCGACACCCCCATGACAGATATATTGCAGTATTTAAATATTTGTTAAGATGTATTATAGTAAGGTGATACATGTATTAATATTCACAATTTATGAGAGTAATTAAGTGTGTTTGATCAGTAAGGGCCGTCAATGTGTTGGCATGTGAGGGATACTTATAGCGCATTTCTTGGTCACCTTTGTTTTGTGAATGTAAATCTTCCTCGTACTGATTAACCAAAATATTATGATTTAAGAGATAATAAGACAGTATGTATTATTAGAGTGATATCAGGCAGCCAGCTCTCTTTTTCAAGACAAGTGTAAAAAAAAAACCTGATGTTGTTAGTAACGTTTGATAGGATTTCTTCACGTAACACAATCTCAAGTTTTCAATATTTTCGGCGAATTGTTGTTTTTTTTTTTTTTTTTTTTTTTAGAATGGTTCGTCAGTGAGGAATATTTGACATCCTTTTAAATCACGTTTATTCACCTGACCGCGTGTCGAAGCTAAACCACCACTGTTCACTGATAAACATTACCCGGAGCATTAATTGAATACGTTTACCTTTGTAGTTTATTCTTTTCACGAGGACCACAGATACCGAACTGCTCACTCAAACACAAGCTACAATACCCGGTAGGTAACAAGACTGACCGTGATTGTCTTTGGTTTCATTAAGGCGTTCTTGAAATTGAGTCAGTCTATCAAACGGGGAAATAATCTACAATCAGGTGAGGGAAAGGTGGAAAGTAGACTGACAACACCTAACAAAAAAGACTGATTGAATCGTGTGGTTCTTTGATGTCAGCGGGAGTCAGAGTTGTCAGGAGCACAGAGGTTAAATTTTGACGTAAATATCCAGACTAAAAACAGAAGCATCAAAGGAGGACAATTGATGGCCTCTGTCTAGTACGTTAGTCACATGCATGATTTCATTTTGCAATTAACATCATTGTACACCTCACTCAAAAATCATCACGTGTTGTATTTTTATCTATATTATCTATTATCTATTAAGCAATAACTTCAACATCAGTATTGTGTTGTGTAAAAGTAAATAACGTTATGCCAGTAGACCTTCAGTTAGAATGACTGGTAAGTTATTTAAATTCACTTTTTTATCAATACAACGTCGAGTTTTCATAAGTGGGATATAGTGCATGACAAAAATACGAAAAATATAAATAGATACAAACAATTGATGGGAGAATGTTAGTGTACATATTGAAGTTAATTTCTTAAAAGTCCAAATGGAAAAATATTGGTCAGAACTGTATATATCAGAGAAGGTAAAAGCAATGGGGACAATTTCACATTGACTGGCGAGATTAGTCGACCGTAGAGCTTGTTGTAGCTCTCTGTTGCCACATAAACCGTCAACTGACACTGATCACTGAAACTTTTGTAATACAGTTAACGCATCAAGAGAAAATTGCCTCTTTGTCTACAATAAATCATTTAGCTTTCTATTATAAAGGTAGAAGCTACAAAAATATACCAGGATTATCGATTCTTCTTAATAGCTCAGTGTTTATATACAGTATGCAACACCATAACATCTTCACTGACAAAAAACTTGAGTTCTTACCTTACATTCCTCAGTGTATAAACCTCTTGACTGTCACTTACCTGCAAAAAAAAAAGAAAAATAACTCATTAGGTAATATGCCCTCTGTTATGTCTACCAACAAACCTATCAATACATTATCTTCCCCAATGTCACGACTCCACACACACTTTTCTATCAGTCTCTTCCCGTTGTCATTCTTTCCTCTTACTGGCTTTATTCTTAAGATCTATCCACTTTCCTCTTACCTACTCTGGTTTTTATGTCTTCCATTACAACCGTTCTATCTCTCATATTGAAGTGTTCATTATAGTTACTCAGATCTTACCCAAATCTTACACCTTCTCCCTCTAATTTATCATTCTCAGTTACATATGCACTCATAAATACCTCTCTCGTATCTCAGCATTAATGTGACTTTACACCCTTCACCTGTCCCCTAGCAGAATAATCCCTGGGGACTTATTATTGTATTTTAAAGCAGCATTAACGATCACGTTCCTTTTCATGCATCTTAATCACCTTGTAACGAGCCTCATTAAATTCGCTTATGGTATATTCAAGCAGTCTATTGTTTACTATATTTTGTTAATTTTCAGCAACAAAAATATAACGGGTCGATGCTACCAGTACCATTTACGCCCCTGGGGTTAATTTGTGCCATGGATGGACGATGGGGTCACTAAATCCCCCCCACGCTATATAAACGATAGACACACACACACACACACACACACACATTTTATATTTCATAATTCACATTAATTATTACTTTATATTAAATAACTCCTGATTATGATATACTCTGTTTCTTTCACTTCATTCACTCTCACCACTGTTTTCCTTCACTTCATTCACTCTCAGCACTGTTTTCCTTCACTTCATTCACTCTCACCGCTGTTTTCTTTCACTTCATTCACTCTCACCACATCTCTTACCACTTATGAGTCTTAGCCTTAGTTTATGAGTATATTTCCCAGTTCTTATTCCTCTATTGCACTCTCTTCTCTTCCCCTTTCGTTCAATTCTTTCATTTTTTTCATATTTTTTGTCTTTTCTTTATGGCGTCTATCGCTTTCTCACTGTTTATTTTTATTAGTTTTTTGTTGTCTATTCCATTGCACTTTACTCTCTTCCTTTCTTATTCCTCTTTATTTGTTTATCTTATTTTTTCTTCGTAAGTTTAGTAATTATTGTGGGTTATTTATCTTTAGTTCACTGGCTTCTTCTTCTTCTTCTTCTTCTCACCCCCTCATAATCCCACGTCTTCCACTCCTCATAACCCTCTTCCCTTCCTCCTCATAACCCCCTACCATCTACCCCTTCCCTTCCCCTCCCTCTAACCTAACCTATCCTCCCCCCCCTTTCCCCTGCTCTTTATCCCTTACAGCCTGGGTCTTGCCGAGAACCAATGCACACAAATCTTTTTTATCGAACTCTCCATAACATCCATTATCTTTTATTCCTACGTCCATTACCGCCCGTTCCTCTCACTCTCCCTCTCTCTCCCTCTCTCTCTCTCTCTCTACTCTCTCTCTCTCTCTACTCTCCCCTCTCCCCCTCAGCTCTCACTCCTGTCTTTCCTCCCCTGTCCCAACACCGCCACCCCAAAATCTCTCCCATCTCACTGACGCCCCTCACTCCCCCCTCTCACTTCCTCCTCTCCCACCACCACTACCCCTCCCCCTCCCTCCCCCGCTGTCGCACTCTAGGGTAAACATCCTCTGGTCGTATACTTTCTGCCACGGCGGATAGTTGGAAGCACAGTGGCGGCCAACGTGGAGGGAATGGCCAGAAATAATCCCAAAACACAATTTCTTGGCTAGTGTATCTTTTTAATTCGTTCTTATGTGAGTGTACTAATGGTAAGAGCTATCCTAAACTATGATATACTTATGATTTTTTTTTATATTATTTCGGTCTAATGTCAAGTCGATATAACGTGATATCTTTTGGATGGTATATTTTTAACGTGCTCTTAGTCGTGTGTGATAATTGTTATATAAGATATCCAAAATATGATATCTTGAAGATTTAATTATGAAAAAAAGATATATGTATATATGACTTATGCACTATATATTTCACAAATGTTGTTAGCTTTACAATACTGAGCATGACTTAAGCGCTATAGGAAACTCATTAATATAGACTAAAAACCTTGATATAAATATGAATGTTGTATAAAGTAATAATGTAAAATATTTCACTCCCACTACATTAAGGTAGAAGCTGTGCCGTATGCTGGGTTAATTAAGGTAATGTTATTGAGGTCGGGTAGTTTTAAGTATAGAGTTTAAGGAATTTAATCCCTAGGTAATGAAGGTTGGCTCTCACTACACCCACCATGGTAAAACTACAGTAGATTCTTATGCCATAAAGCGAGTATTAAAGCCTTTTGCCTCCCTCACCTGTATACTTAATGAGTGTTACATAATTACCTGGACAAGAAATTCTCACATCATTAAGTATTTAGTTAGAACTTATTAATATACTCTGATATAATTTACTATACATTAAGGTGTTATAAAAAGAAATGAATTATGATTTTTCTTCTGTATAAAATGTAAACTATTATCTTTCTCTTTCTACTTAAATTGTATAAAGCAAAGTGTTGAAAAAATACACGTATGAGCTATATAAAGAACGTAATAGTCCTCACCTTGTAGAAAAGAGGAAATATCTATGAGAAAAAAGAGAAAAATAAACGAGTAAAAAAAGAGTTAATATCTACGAGTTAAAAATAGGAAAATGTACGAGTAAAATAGTAAATTCTACGAGTAAAAGAAAATATCTACGAGTGAAAAAAGAGGAAAATATACCAGTAAAAAAAGAGGAAGATATATACGAGTAAAAAATATAATATCTCAACGTGGTAGGAACTTAATATCGCAGTGAACTTGGGGAAAAAATAAACACACACACAAAAAAAAAAACTATGCACGTCTCCCTCCATCCTTAACCTTGTAAGCTGGAGCACGATCTCGCGTACAAGCAATAACATTTTTAGTGCCTTCTAGTCATGAATATGTGATGAGTGTAAGGCCTCACCTCGTAACTTTCTGTAGCTAATATTAACGTCAAGTCTGCATGTGTGTGTGTGACTCTTTTTAATCTCTACCTTTTTATTGGTGAGAACGTCGACTTAGGGCATTGTTTGTGTGTTTATGTCAAGTGACTTTACTTATTAGATGGTGAGAACGTCGACTTAGGGCATTGTTTGTGTGTTTATGTCAAGTGACTTTACTTATTAGATGGTGAGAACGTCGACTTAGGGCATTGTTTGTGTGTTTATGTCAAGTGACTTTACTTATTAGATGGTGAGAACGTCGACTTAGGGCATTGTTTGTGTGTTTATGTCAAGTGACTTTACTTATTAGATGGTGAGAACGTCGACTTAGGGCATTGTTTGTGTGTTTATGTCAAGTGACTTTACTTATTAGATGGTGAGAACGTCGACTTAGGGTATTGTTTGTGTGTTTATGTCAAGTGACTTTACTTATTAGATGGTGAGAACGTCGACTTAGGGCATTGTTTTTGTGTTTATGTCGAGTGCCATACTAATTAAAAGGTGAAAAGGTCGACTTAGAGGAATGTTTGTTTACCTAATGGTTATGTCGAGCGTCTAATTAAATGGTGAAAACGTCGACTAAGAATAATATTGTTTTTTACTACTATTAACATCAAGTGTCTGTAACTAAAGTCTCCCTCCTTAATGGTGAAAAAGTCAACTTCAAAAAATACTTACGGTTATTATATACTTCAAGTAGCTGCATTAAATAGTAAGAAAGTGAACCCACGTATGAAGTAACATTATGAGATGTGATAGTCTGTGGAAATTTGACATTGTATCCACATAGACTGTTGTGGGAGGGGAGAAAAGGGGAGGGTAGGCGAGGGTAGGGGAGGGGAGGGGGAGGGAGAGGGGGAGGGGTGGGGAGGAGAGATAAAACTGACAATTAAGGAGAAAAAGGGAAGGGCAAACAGGAAATAGAGAGGCGGAGAGACACGAGGTGAATAATAATCAGAGACTCTTTCCTGCACACACACACACACACACACACACACGGCCACGTAACATAAATGCGCTCGGTAAATACGATGTTTACCGGCTAGAATTCCTTATATATACGTGTTTCCGGCGTTTTAGCGATTATCGTCCGTGTGAGCCTCAGAACCCGACTGACTCCGGCTAAATTAGGTTAACCTTTATTTTACTTTTCGTTTTTAGTGTTAGAATTTAATGGAAGTTATTGCACGCTATTTAAAGTAACCAAACTATTCCTAGATCAGGTTAGGTTAGGTTAGGTTAGGTTAGGTTAGCATATCTCATAATCTCTCTTTATAATTCAACAAATATAAAACCTATTCACAGTTTACTTCAAAATAAGAATCAATTTAATAACAGTAAGTAATTTAATTGTTTATATCTCTCACACAGTCGTAAGAATTCAGGTGGTTCATTATATCTTCAGTTCTTCATGTTGCCTTCACACTACAGGTCTTCTTAAGCATCAATTTACATAACCAGGTTAATTATGACGGTGTAAGTTTGGTGCAACTTCCCTCACGCCACAGTCCTTTGTTGGTGCTGATACTGTTGGTGTTACGAGAGACGGCTACTGGTGTTTTGTGTCGGTACCAGGTGTTATGTGATGGTACCAGGTGTTAATGTGACGGTACCAGGTGTTATGTGACGGTACCAGGTGTTAATGTGACGGTACTGGTGTTATGTGACGGTACCAGGTGTTAATGTGACGGTACCAGGTGTTATGTGACGGTACCAGGTGTTAATGTGACGGTACCAGGTGTTAATGTGACGGTACCAGGTGTTAATGTGACGGTACCAGGTGTTAATGTGACGGTACCAAGTGTTATGTGACGATACTAGGGGTTGTTTGACGGTATGAGGTGTTGTGACGGTGCCAGGTGTTATGTGACGGTACTTGGTGTTATGTGACGGTATGAGGTGTTGTGACGGTGCCAGGTGTTATTGTCGATAGTGTGACGCATAGCTGACGTAAAATGTCTCACTCAGTCACATAACTTGTAAAATATTTGATTTCTTTACAATTTAAAACACAAAATAAGGAAAAAAGTTTATGTGTTCCGTTACTCTTTTCCTTGGTTCAATTTCCCTTAAACTTACAGATAAAAATAAATGTATTTTGCCCTCAGTAGCTCGACTATCTCCTGCCTTAGTTTCTAAACCTTTAACACTAAGAAAAAATAATTCCCTGCAAGAGTTAGGTTAGGTTTGGTTTGGTTAGGTTTGCCAACAATCAAAGATCCTAATAGTCTTGGTTAGGTTAGGTTAGCCAACAAGCAAAGATCCTAATAGCCTTGTAAGTGACCAGAAAAGTCTTACAATGCTGTGTGTGCCAAGTGGTGTGGGAAAGTTTGGTCGGATTTAACACCAACAGAAGAAGACAGCCTGAGGTGTAAGGCGTGAGGTGACTAATACTATATAAGTCCGCAAGATTACCACGTCATCACCTTTAATCCAGCACTACACGGTTACCGAGAGCCTTGAATACCCTTTAAGCTCACCTGGATGACCTTATCAGCATTAACAGTTTGTTTACTTAAAAAGCTTAGAGAATAGTGTACCAAAATGAACAGTTTATAACCTATGGAATTAAGCTGTACCATTTCGTATCTCGTGGTGTATTAGGTATATGGTAAGAGGGGCTGGAGTGGTGGTGGAGTGGTGGAGTGGTGGAGTGGTGGAGGGGGTAGTGGAGTGGTGGAGTGGTGGTGGAGTGGTGGTGGAGTGGTGGAGGGGGTAGTGGGGTGGTGGTGGAGTGGTGGTGGAATGGAGGGGGTAGTGGGGTGGTGGTGGAGTGGTGGTGGAGTGGTGGAGGGAGTAGTGGAGTGGTGGTGGAGTGGTGGCGGAGGGAGTAGTGGGGTGGAGGAGAGGAGTGGTAGTAATAAACACTTGGTAGAGCCTGTCTGCACAAGCCCTCTGGCACACACACACACACACACACACCCTCATCCATCATCACGCCAGCTGTTACCACCTTCGCTAGCCGCCTCCGACACTACCACCCCTCTCTCTCTTCCTTCCTTTAGCACCACCACTTCTACTCGTCCCTCACTCCCTCCCCCCCACTTCATTATCACCATCCTTTCTTATCCTTCCTTCCCTCCCTTCTTCCCTACATCACCACGACCACACCTATAACTCCCTTCCTTCCTCCACCATCACTCCTTTTCCCTCCTCCCCTCCAACACTCCCTCCCTCTCTCCCTCAGTTTCTCCATCACCACTGCTCGCCTGCTGGTGTTGCTACTTTGTATGACTGTTGCTGTTCGCTGTTCTGGTTCTTTCAGCTGTTGGATTTATTCTTGTCTTCATCATCATCGTTCTTTAAGATTCCGTCTCTCTCAGTCGCTGCTGTTGAGCCATTGATGCTGCACACGCCGCCTCTTCGCTTCCGCTGTTATCGCTGTCCTGCTCTTCACCGTATCATCACCGCTACTTCAAGTGCTGCCGCTTGTGGCTGTCAATCACCCCAGGGTCTTGTCTCCATGGCTGTATATACTGCCTATGTCGCCTTGAGTGTCAGAGACCTGTGAGCTATTCAGAGCTGGATGGGGGGGGGAGGGGGGAAGGGGGGAAGGGGGAAAGGGGGAAGGGAGGAGGGGGAAAGGGGGGAAGGGGGAACTGATCGGCCGTCCGTCCACCGTTGAAACAAAATATCTCTTTTCCCCCTCCCCCTTATCCCATTCCCCTTCCCCCTTTACGCCCTCTCTCTTTCCTCGCTTCTTCTTCTTCCTCTTTACCCTTAAAATATCCCCCCCCTCCCTCTCCCTGGTCAAAATAAATCCTGAAAGCTAAGGGAAAAATACCATCTCGACGGATGAATATTGATAAAAAACATATGCAAATATTGACCCCAAGAGAGTTGAGAAGGTGCTGCTGTTGGTGGTGAAAAATGCAACCTTATTCATGCATCCCGAGAGAGAGAGAGAGAGAGAGAGAGAGAGAGAGAGAGAGAGAGAGAGAGAGAGAGAGAGAGATCACCTCACAAGACAAACTAGAAATACAATACAATTAATAGATAAGAAAGAATGAAAAAAAAAGATAAAAAAATAGAAAAAAATAAATAAAATAAGAGTTTCTCGAGGGAGTGAAATATGGCGTCTTCTCCTTCACTCCCTGATCCTATTTTAATGACTCTCTCCCCTCGGCTTTTCACACACACACACACTTCTTCCCCTCCCCTCCTTCTTCCCTCGACTCTCACACCCTCCTCTTCTCCCCTCAGATCTCACACCCTCCTCTTCTCCCCTCAGATCTCACACCCTCCTCTTCTCCCCTCAGTTCTCACACCTTTTCCCCTTCTACCAGTTCCCCTCTCATTTAGTACCCACCACCGCCGCTGGCCTTCTGTTTGCGTAGTAAATTACATTTGTTTTGATTTATCACTCGGCCGCCACAGTGGAAGTTTGAGCTCATAAGCGGCCACCAATATATTATTTTCCTCTGACGACATAGTAATTGTTTTTATTTATCGAACATGAAACAAGAGAGAAACACACACACACACACACACACACACACACACACACACACACACACACACACTTCTGGGACCCGTTCAATACAATAGTGCCTTTGTGTGCTGTATAATTGTTACCTGTTTGTACAATTACACAGTGAATAAAACTTAATTATTTTTTCCCACACCTTTTGAATGAGTATCAATGTATTTTTTCATGATGTTTATGATTGGACTCTACGATGATGTTATTCCTTGTTTAGTAAATGTCAAATGAACTTTTTTTTTTTACAGGTGAGGGATTTGGTTCAGTGATTGGGTTATCGGGGTAATTAAAATCTTTATTAGTTACTTTTGATGTTGTAAAAGTCGTATATATCATTTTAATTTTTTTTTTTATTATGGTGTAGATAAGAAACATTTAACACTTTATCAGGTGATTTTTAGCCTTATAGATTAACTAACTATTTACTATCGTTGATAATTTGTTGAAATATATTGCTTATTTATCATTTTTTTACTCTTTATCTATATATTTACCACGTTTCTTATTAAACACACACACACACACACACACACACACACACACACGAAGATTAACTATCTATCTCCCTCTATACAAACACCCTCGCTATTCCTACCTACCTGTTCACACTAGTAACCAGCCTCCCCACTTTTCACCCTCTTTGTATTCTGCCTCCAGTACACTATCACCCTCATCCTTGTATGGGTACACCTTATCTCAAGTCTTCCTCCCCCTCACCCCTCCTCACACCCCCCCCCCCTCCCCTCCACTTACATACACACACACAGTATACAATAGATAATCCTCACCACGCTTCCCTTCCTTCCATACAAATCTTCAAAAGGCCTTCCTGTATCTCTTCCTTCTTCCTCCCCTCCTCCTCCTGTTCCACCTATCCCCCCCCCCCATCCACCCACACAGCCTAGAATACCCTTTCCACAGTTCTCTCGCCCTTTCTTCCTCTCTCACCTACTCACCACGGAATACCCCTTCCACCATTACCCTCTCCCTTTCCTCATCTTCTTCCTTCCCTTCCACAGTTCACTCTTTTCTGTCCTCATCTTCTTCCTTCCCTTCCACAGTTCACTCTTTTCTGTCCTCATCTTCTTCCTTCCCTTCCACAGTCTCCCTCCTCCCTTTCCACCTCTTCCTCCTCCCTCTCCCACCCTCACATCGCCTCGACAACCAGAATAACAACCAACTCCAAAGAACCATATCAACGGGGTTAAGCTCAGCCCTGATATAATAATACTACCTGTCATCACTCAGGACACACCTGGAGGGATAGTTCAGACACACACAAAGTAGTTTCCTCTGTAACCTCCCTCACCTGTCTATCATTAGTCTAGGTCACCTGTCTTCCTCACCTGTCTATCTGTAGCCTAGGTCAACTTTCTCACCTGTCTATTATTAGTCTAGGTCATCTGTTTTCCCCCACCTGTCTATCATTAGTCTAGGTCACCTGTCTTCCTCACCTGTCTCTCTGTAGCCTAGGTTAACTTTCTCACCTGTCTATTATTAGTCTAGGTCACCTTCTCCACCTGTCATCATCACCACCACCTCTCCGTGTGGGGTCAAACAACTACCACTGTCAGCCCCTAATGTTTGATCTACACTTCCATCCTCCACTTGGTAATGAATTTTGAATAATTTTGCTGTCCAATTTCCTGGTCGCCATGAAAGCAAAACAAAGTTCACTAGAGAGCCTTTTGTACAAGCTTGTAGGGATATCAATAACGGTGCGGTGTTTAGCCTCGGTTCTCCATAAACGGACGTGAGTTAATTGGAACGCGCTCGCTCTGGCGGCCGCACCGTGAACTTCGATCACTCCAGACGGTTTTCATTGGCTATCGGCGCCTTAAGCTGCATCCAATCAACGTTAAGCTTCCATAGCTGTTAGGCACCGGAGTCATAACAATGCCTTAGAGCCCCTCATGTCCCTGTTTACATTATCTCGGGTCGTTGGTGTAGCATGTTGCTGAATATATTAAGACCGGGGAAAAACTTACCTAGGGCTCAAAATACACTATGTATGCAAAGACATCAATTCATTCCCGCCATCTTCATAGGAACTTTGTTTATGGGGTAATACGTACTGGCTCCCACACCGCTCCCTTCATCACCAAAAATGTCAACGGCATCATTTTATGTAATAATTTTTTAGTTTCTTAATGGATAATCTCATTACGGTAATCAGTAAAGTTAATTGCGTTATAATACCTAAATACACAAAATATATAATATAATTAATTTTCGTTTATTGACATTATTACATATAAATCCCTAAACGTTTACATAATCCGGAAAGAAAATCATCGATATTTTAACTTACTGACATGAGAAAAAATATTATTCACTTGAGCTACAAAACATTTCATCACAATACATCCGCACGTTATACAATACGCATTTTATAACTACAATACGCATTTTATTACGACAATACGCATTTTATTACTACAATACGCATTTTATTTCTACAATACGCATTTTATAAATACAATACGCATTTTATTACTACAATATGCATTTTATTAATGCAATACGCATTTTATTACTACTATACGCATTTTATTACTGCAATACGCATTTTATTACTACTATACGCATTTTATTACTACAATACGCATTTTATTACTACAATACGCATTTTATTTTTACATTCTATGAAACATCGCCAAACTGTAGTGTAAGGCATCGTAACCTCTCTCTTTCACTCTCTGCTGCTGCTTGTTATGTAGATCACCTTTATGTTATGTCCTAGTTATCATTGTGACCCTATATAACGCCACATTAGGTCAAGAGCACATGATTATGCTCAACACACACACACACACACACACACACACACACTACACCCCTCCCCACACCAACACACTACACTCCTCCCCACACACTACACACTACACCCCTCCCCACACACTACACCCCTCCCCACACCAACACACTACACCCCTCCCCACACACTACACACTACACCCCTCCCCACACCCAACACACCCTACACACCTCCCCACACCAACACACAACACCCCTCCCCACACACTACACCCCACCCCGCACCAACACACTACACCCCTCCCCACACACTACACACCTCCCCACACACTACACCCCACCCCACACCAACACACTACACACCCTACACACCCCACTACACTACATTACACACCCGATCATACTTTTAGTTTGAGAGATAATTAGTTATACTTTTGGACTAAAATTGGCGGGAAACTCATACTTTGGTCTGGGAGGGACATTCTTATATCTCATTGAAGTCATAAATATTTAAATTGAAATTAAAAAAAAATAAAATCCTAGTACAGCTTTCGTCCCACAGAAATGACGGAATAATTAAAATGGATACGATTTTTTTCTGGGAATTGTAAGAGACAGACAGACAGACAGACAGACAGACAGACAGACAGACAGAGGGACGGACGGACGGACAGACAGACAGACAGAGAAACCATCTATACCCCC
Organism: Homarus gammarus; assembly: GCA_958450375.1. NCBI lineage: Eukaryota > Metazoa > Arthropoda > Malacostraca > Decapoda > Nephropidae > Homarus > Homarus gammarus. The sequence goes on along the minus strand of CAUDMG010000418.1, from coordinate 810,770 downwards.
AAAATATTAGAAAATAAGACCCTAAATTCCTTTCCAATAAACATCATCAGAATTCGACATCGACATCAAAACCTAAAAATCGACCGACCAATCAGGTTGTATTCGATCGACCAATCACGTTGTATGCCTAACACTAGACCATTTTCTGAGCATTTAAATACCAAGAATTCAACTACAAATGCCGACAGATGTTAAAGTATAAAAAATAAAGTAAAATGCTGTCAGAATTTTGAGAGTAAACTGCCTATCAATATTAAGGGTATTAGACGTTACGCAACTGCTAAGGTGGTCATCAATTTTCAATAGGTAAATGAATACTCGTCATGAATACCTTTTCATTCATTCTTTCATTCGGCATTCATGATCCTGCTTTCAGTTTTTGTAAGCAATGGATGTAAAGTTTAACTCTCAGTGAATGTAATATTAGTACTTGATGCTTCAGATTAGATACCGGTATTCCCAGTATAGCCAGATATTCCCGGTATAGCTAGATATTCCCGGTATAGCCAGATATTCCCGGTATAGCTAGATATTCCCAGTATAGCTCATACCCATACACTAAATAAAGTACCACTATAATCATTCTTGAAATACCACTATAACACCACTAGGCCCAATACAAACCAGTCATAACACCAATACCAATATACCATCTCTAGCGATGTCAATTCGAACCATGGAACCACACATTAAAACTTCCCACTCGAGTTACTGTGTCGAGCGATCCACACCACTAGACCGCCACTGTCAATATTGGGGCCCGATCGTAATCCACTTTTTTAGGGGGGGAGGGTGGTGGGGGAGTGGGGGAGAGGGGGGAGGGGGGGTGGGGGAGGAGGGGGGTCGTACCATCAACGTTTATGAAATCGTAAATAGGCTCAAGGAGAAAATTGGGAGAGGCACAATCTCATACAACAATTTTCCTCCTACCCTGTCTCATCCTCTCTCTCTCTCTCTCTCTCTCTCTCTCTCTCTCTCTCTCTCTCTCTTTCAATTTCACCGATTTCCAGTTCTTCTTAATCCTCACTAACCCTTCTATTCTTCACCTTTACTTCAAGTCCCCTTTCTTTCTTTCTTTCTTTCTTTCTTTCTTTCTACTTTTCCTATCCCTATTCTTTCTTATTCCTAAACATCCATATACCTAACTATCCTCTCATTCTACTTTCTAATCCTCCTTCTTCTCTTTATTCAATCTTTATCATATATTTATTACTCACTTTCCACAGACCTAATCTAATCTTGTGTCTCATACTAAAACACTCTCTCCCTTACACCCACCGTCACACCCACCCTTATACCCACCCTTATACCCACCCTTACACCCACCCTTACACCCACCCCTACACCCACCGTCACATCCACCCTTATACCCACCCTTACACCCACCGTCACACCCACCCTTACACCCACCCTTACACCCACCGTCACATCCACCCTTATACCCACCCTTACACCCACCGTCACACCCACCCTTACACCCACCCTTACACCCACCGTCACATCCCATACCTGTGTCGGTGGTCATAAAGGAACACCCAGTTTGTTTACCTGTTCGCTAATTACCGGTAAAGTGGAAAGAAGTGTTTGATCCACGGAGGGAAAACTCTCTCTCTCTCTCTCTCTCTCTCTCTCTCTCTCTCTCTCTCTCTCTCTCTCTCTCTCTCTCTCTGTCTCTCTCTCTCTTAGTTCTTGTGGTCAAAATATCCGGTAGTGCGTTAAATGATTTCGAGAGGGGCGTTACCATGGAGTGGGGAGGAGAGGGAGGGAGAGAAAAATAAAAGGGGTAATGAATGGAAAGAGCACATGTAGGGTAGGAGGGGAGGGAGGTAAGGGGAAGGTATGGGGAGAGAAGAGGGGAGAGAAGGGGGGGGGGGATGAAAGTGAGGGAAAAGAGGAGAAAGGGAGGAGGAGAAAGAAGGTAACGTTCATATACCTACACGTAAACACACATACACACACACACATACACACACACACACACACACACACACACACACAAAACACCTTGTATACGCTCCCAGCTGACAATCCTCCCATGCACACGACGTCGATGAAAGGAATTTTTATGGTATATTTTGAATTTTCTCTTCGAAGCACAGAAGGAGGCGGGTTATGCCAGCGTGCGGGCCATGAGGCGGCTATCCCACGCCCCACTGTGACAACTGAGGCGGAATATCATCAAGTATGCTCAAACATTCTCACTATCGGGAGTTCACTTTCACTCACTATCACTCACAACCCGCAACACAAAAGACTGAGCTCGTGTCATGAATACATTATCGTTTTTTTTTCGTTTTACAGTTATTCACTATTCGTTATAAAGCCTAATACAAAGGAATAGAACAGCTTCACCTGAATACACCTGAGTCTCACCTTAATACACCTGAACCTCACCTTAATACACTTGAACCTCACCTTAATACACCTGAGTCTCACTTAATACACCTGAACCTCACCTTAATACACCTGAACCTCACCTTAATACACTTGAACCTCACCTTAATACACCTGAGCCTCACCTTAATACACCTGAACCTTACCTTAATACACCTGAACCTCACCTTAATACACCTGAACCTCGCCTTAATACACCTGAGCCTCACCTTAATACACCTGAACCTCACCTTAATACACCTGAGTCTCACCTTAATACACCTGAGTCTCACCTTTACGTGGAGGCTAATTATTAATATCATATCCCAGGTGAATGTTTCGAATTTTATCCTTCAATGGGATTTGTGTTCGACTTATAAAAACAAATTAAAATGGAAATTATGGTAATTTGCATATTTCATGATGCGGAAAGAGATTAAGAAGATTTATAGGATTATGTAGAAAGAAGGAAATGATGATAGTGACTAAAATAAGTATAAATGATAATGAAAATAATGAATAATAGAAGTAATAGAAAGACTAATAATAAATACGCATCATAAAACATCATGAACATCAGGTATCAATTATTAACCTGTTCTCTCTCTCTCTCTCTCTCTCTCTCTCTCTCTCTCTCTCTCTCTCTCTCTCTCTCCTATCTCCCCTATCTATCCATCTATCTATCCATCTATCCACATTAACCCAGCCCAGGATAATCGTAACAACAGATCCACCACCACTGTCCACATCCAGGTATAAAGATCCACATACTTAAAACACGTGGGTGAGCGAAACGTACTGAATTAATCGCTATTCACTTAAATGTGTGTTTCATAACTCTTCGATCTAGTTCATCAAGCTCCTTCAGTGACACATACGTCTCTACTGAACTTGCTACACACACACACACACACACACACACACACACACACACAAACAGCCAACAGCTTTAATTCTCTCAGTACAGAAGGTTTAAGCTGAATAAAATCGTATTAATAAAATCCTATAATCTCTAGAGCACTGAACTGATTAATCAAGATAAGTTTTAAACACATCATACGATCATAACACCTAATGAGTTTGTTTATGATGATGAATGAATGTTTGTAAACAGAGTAAAACACACACAGTCATCTTAACCAAACATGAACCTTGGGACTCTGAGTTGGTAGAGCCATTCTTAAGGTGGGGGAGTGTGGAGTGTGGGTGGTTTGTGGGGAAAGTGTGGGTGGTTTTTAGGGAGGAGTGTGGGTGGTTTGTGGATGTGGGGGGGAAGTGTGGGTGGATTTTAGGGAGGAGTGTGGGTGGTTTGTGGATGTGGGGGGAAGTGTGGGTGGTTTTTAGGGAGGAGTGTGGGTGGTTTGTAGATGTGGAGGGAGTGTGGGTGGTTTGTAGATGTGGGGAGAAGTGTGGGTGGTTTGTGGATGTGGGGGGAGTGTGAGTGGTTTGTGGGGGGGGGGGAAGTGTGGGAGTGTGGGTGGTCTGTGGAGGGAGGGGGGGGACATTTACCGCGTTGGTCTTATCAGTGACAGAGCGCCCAGGCAGTATTTTACGTCAAATGACTTTCTTTCATATTTATCCTGAGTAATGCCGTGTTGCCGCCTTATAAACTGGCACAAACAAATGGTGGTCATGTATTATACGACAATCGTTCCTCAGTTAACATTGTCAGAAACCTTTAGCATCGTTGGTGTTTGGGGATAAATGTGTGTGTGTGTTTTTTTTAACATCAGTCTGTCTTCTGTCTTCATCCTAGGGTGTTGGTGTTATTACGGGGGGGGGGGTGATGGTGCGTTGTGATGGTGTGTTATGGTGAAGCTGTATTGTAATTGGGGTGATGGGGAGTTGTGGTGATGTATTGTGATGGTGTTTTGTGGTGGTGTTGCTGAGGTTGTGCTATGACGTTATGTTGTGATGCTGTAGGAGACTTTGTTATGATGCTGTGGAAATCAACAGTCCCTAAACAAACCCCATACATCAAATCGTCAAAATTATTCCTTCAAATGGGCCAAAAAAAAAAAGGAAAAAAGAGTTTCTTACATACAACATACCTTTTTCTTTCCCTTTGGCATCCAGGGGAGGAAAGTGAGTCCGATTATTAAAACTGAAGCAGTCAGGTCACCCCCAACCACGCCGCTCTGACTTAATGAATATCTTGGCCCCTTGCCACTTCTGTTCTGTAATGAAAAAAAAGGAAAAAAAATCCTTAGAAGAAAAAATCCGGTGAGATGGATAGTTTTGCAGGGGGTTAAGGATGGGGGCTAGGGGGAGGAGGAGGGGGCTAGACGTGGTTTTTAGTTTTAGATGAAGGGGATGTGTTTTTTTTTATTTTGGGTAAGGGGGATCGTGGTTGTTAGTTTGAGGAAAGGAGGAGTGTAGGGGAAGGATACGTGGTTTCTAGTTTAGGACAGAAGGATTGGGTCGTGGTTTTCAGTTTAGGATCAGGAGGAAAAGTGAGACATGAGACGTAGTTTTGAATGTTTACCACTTGTTCTAGATCAACCACGTGTTCCTTGAGGCTATAAGTGTTTACATGTTTATTAGTAGTGTTCATCATCTTCTCTTTACCTACAAAATAAATGAACTCCGCTATCTCATCCCCGACACACCTGGCGATACTCCCGACACACCTACCGAAGCTCCGACACACCTACCGACGCTCCCGACACACCTGCCGATGCTCTTCCAAATGTGTGCATCATATCTAAACCAAAGCGTGTGAAGATCAGACGATAGTTTCATCTAACCAAACCTAACCTAATCTAACCTAATCTAACCTAACCTAACCTAATCTAACCTCACCTAACCTAACCTTTATGGTAAAATATATTACAACTTTCTATCATCTTATTTCTCCACACCTAAATCACAGTGACTATTAATTAGACAAATATCCGGGACTATTAACTAACCAATTCATTACCCTATTACCCTATTATCCTATTACACTTACAAGGACAAGATAAAGGGATAAAAGACACCAATGTTTCCTCCTCACTGACACATCAAAAGGTTTCGTGTTCCAATTATCCAGTGTGTGTTATAAGTCATGGTGTGAATAACATTAGGTGATATATAGTGATACCTCCATATAACGAACTCTCATTTATATATATTCCGTGTGATGAGGGTTGTCATATCTAACAGACCCTCGATATAACGGACTTTCATCTCTATATAGATCATTATATGGAGGTTTCATATCTAACAGACCCTCGATAAAACGGACTTTCATCTCTATATAGATCATTATATGGAGGTCTCACATCTAACAGACCCTCGATATAACGGACTTTCATCTCTATATAAATCATTATATGGAGGTTTCATATCTAACAGACCCTCGATATAACGGACTTTCATCTCTATATAGATCATTATATGGAGGTCTCACTGTATACAAATTAATATTCTTTTTACTCGTATATACTAATATTCCTTATTCTCGTATCCAATTTGTAACCCGGTTTTAGAATTCCAAGTCTGCAGATCTCTCGGACATCCGCAAATTGGAGCGGAAACTCGTGAAAATCCAAGGAAAAAGTTCTGAGGAAATTTTCTGATATATTCCTTTCACTCTCCCCTGTCCGAAGATTTTTACATAAAAGGAAAAAAAAATCCCGAGTCGGTTTCCCCCTGAGCCTCCCTCGTCAAACTCTGGCTGAGAGAGAGAGAGAGAGAGAGAGAGAGAGAGAGAGAGAGAGAGAGAGAGAGAGAGAGAGAGAGAAAACAACATACATGAAACAAATACAGACACAATTAAGACACACACACACACACACACACACACACACACACACACACACACACACACACACACACTCAAGTAAAAAAAATAAAAAAAGAGAGAGACATTTCCTTCCCGTTCACCTTTAAAAAACGACTATTTATATTCATATCTTTTCTCTACATATACACGGTGGTCAGAAAGTATCCAGGTGTACCTACAATAATTAGCAATATAGTTATTTACCTTGTTCACCTTACAGAAACCTAACCTAACTTAACCCCTTAGGTAGCAGAATTGAACGGAAGAAATAAGAAAATAAAAACAATAACAACAACAAAAATAACAACAACGATAACATCAACAACAACAACAACAACAAAACAACAAGAACAAAACAACAAGAACAACAACAACAACAATAACAACAACAACAATAACAACAACAACAAAACAACAAGAACAACAACAACAACAACATCAATAACAACAACAACAACAACATCAACAACAACAACAACATCAAACATCAATAACAACAACAACAACATCAACAACATCAATAACAACAACAGGGTAATACACAAAAGCCTTTAATCACCTTTGGGAAAAATGCAAATTGAGTTACTTAAAAAAATTAGAATAATACTTATATAAACACCAACTCATAAGAATAACATTACAATAAGAGACGGATCAAATTAAAGAGAAAATTTATATAAATGTATATGCATATAAATAAACACATTTGCATATAGATAAGCCATCCCAAGAAACGCGACTGTTATTAGTATTTGCATTTATGAAATTTAGAGAAAAAAATATTTGTCATATATTAGTTCAAATAAAATTAGATATACATATATAATATACATACTTTAAAATCTGTATACATAGTCGTTTATGTATTAATTAGACTGTTAAGCTTTGGTGTAAAATATAAGTATCTAAATAATAGTAATAATAATAATAATAATAAAGAGTGAAAAAATTGAATAAAACGTCAACATGTAGCCGGTGTGTGTGTATGTATGTGTGTGTGTGTGTGTGTGTGTGTGTGTGTGTGTGTGTGTGTGTGTGTGTGTGTGTGCGTTGTTGTTGATATTGTTGTTATTATTGTTATTGTTGTTTTTCACACCACCAGAATGTTGCTGTGTATGTGTAGTGAGGATGATAAGTAATGCACACACACTTTCAAAGCTGCACTGCCAATACACCCAGCACCAAACTTGACTTTACAATTGCTGTACATCTGCATATCCGTCCCTGTGTGTTGCTATAGCTGTGTAGGTTGCCTTTGGACATCCACATAGCGCCTCCAATTGGGTGTGAATGTTGTGTACTGGACTGTGTTGTGGGAGGGTGTGTGTGGGTATTGGGAAGAATGGTAATAGTAGAAAAGTGGATGTGTTGCGGCTCTGTGGGGGTGTGTGTGGGTTATGAGGGTTATTATCATCATCATCATCATCATCATCATCAATATGGAAATTAAAATCATATTCACTATCAAGTAAACAAAAATCATAACATTGAACAACGAGTGAGATTCAATTGCAACGAACGACATGCAACTCTTGAAGATAAACACTATTCCTTTACTTCAGGGGAGGAGAGCAGACAAGTACTCATTGTATTATCAAGAAGATTAGTGGCAAAGTGTCTAGAGTGAAACAAAGGGGAGAGGGTTAATAGGAGGAGGGGGGTGGGAGAGAGTGGGGAGAATGGGGAAGACGTGGAGAGGTGTAGAGGAGAGTTGGGGATGAGTTTGGGGAGAGTGGTTAGGAGGAGGAGAGTTGGGGAGGAGTAGTAGGGAATAGTGGGGAGGAGTAGATGGGAGTTATACAATAGATAATATTATACATTTTCATTTAACATCTGAAATATCTACCTACAAACGACACAAACTACTTACTCAAGCGACAGTATCCTCGTGAATAATATAAATAATGGGAATAAATTTTAATCGATACAAAATCAATTCTCCTTTATCAAAACCACGAGAGAAAAATATTTCTTCATTAAGTTGTATGTATCGTGAGGCAGCTCGGCCCTCCATCAGCTGTTATAAGAGTGAGGTCTGATTAAGGAATATTAGCTGTAAATAATAGTTTAAATAAATACATGAAATTTGCTGAAGGAAATGGTGTAATGTTAAGAGCAGTATGGGATCAGGGGAAGATTAGCCCCCCAGGTTATTTAATGTTAATTTTAACCACCGTAATTCGAACTTAATCTTAAGAAATTTAACTTAATCTAACTCTATCTGAACCTAATCTAATCTAACTTGATTAAACTAGCTTGACATAATCTAACCTAACTTAACATAACCTAACCCAATCTAAACTAACCTAAACTAATTTAAGCTAACCTAATCAAATATAAACAAACCTAACCTAACCAAACCTAACTCCCCCAGGTAGCTTTAGAAAGTTTAATCAACAGATGAAATGAACTGGGGTGGCTAATCCTCACGTGATCCCCCAAATTACTTAATGAACCTTTCACACAGCTCATCAACTCCTAACAAATGTGGTGTCTGACAATTTAATTCCCCCCAAAAAACCACAATTTGAGAAGAAAAGAAAAACATATTCGCTTTTAATTACTTTTCTGATATGCAAAACTCGATTTTTTCCAGGTAAATTACTTTTATTTACACTTTTATTTTTATTCAATTATCAAAGGTTCTTATTATGACTAATCCTCGTAAATGATATTGTAAAATTGTATCTAACTTGATGACTTAAACTGAAACACTAAAAATATCAATAATTTTATTCGAAAGATACATACGTTTTCATAACACAAATAAACTACAAATACATTCTAAAAGAGGTTTGATATTTATTCTCTATCCTCTATGCTAAGGTATTATTTCAGGATAGTAATGATTATTATTTTCTGTACATTTTTGTGTATATTTTATTAGTCAAAGTCAGTATGGTGGTTCATTTTCAGATACGAACAATACTCATCGTACGAACCTTTATGAAACTAGATCTTACTTTTTGACAAATTCTCTTAGTTCCAGTGTTTACATAATAACAGCCTACACTACCGCCTCTACTCCACGAACACAAGTCATATTACCGTATATCAAGTTAAATGAGTATTATTTGTAATTACGTATACATAAAAGTCAATTAATTAAGTGATTATTGATAGGTCTCTACAGTCTACAGTCTGCCTGCTATAGTGTTGGTATTGCTGTAGGTATTAACAAACAGGTGTATATTGTTACCTACTTATGTGCTGATTTGACAACTACGACTTGTGCATTCTTAAAATCGACAAAAACGACTTGTTCATTATTAAAATCGACACCTACGACTTGTTCATTCCTAAAATCGACAAAAACGACTTGTTCATTATTAAAATCGACACCTACGACTTGTTCATTCCTAAAATCGACAAAAACGACTTGTTCATTATTAAAATCGACACCTACGACTTGTTCATTCCTAAAATCGACAAAAACGACTTGTTCAATCTTAAAATCGACACCTACGACTTATAACACACCTGGAAATAAATAACTCCCTTACGTCATACCAACCTTAAATGCAATACAAATTACCTGTAAAAATCACATCAATAAAAATAAAAAAATATAAATTGACAAAAAGTAAACAAAATAATGAACCATAAACCATAACAAGACTATTCAAATTAACAGATGACTAATTAACTACAATCAGAGTCAATATTTCAAAACATTTAATCCCACTAATTACATACATAATTAATCTGCATTACATTCACTGTCATAATTACATACATAGTTAGCATTGTGTATTAAGTTTGTGGTTTGTAATATATTTCAGGGGGTATTATACCTGTTCCTGTACTGCCATCCTTTAATGCTAATGTCTCCCAAATTCTCCCTAAGATCAGTGTTTCTCTGTGTGTATTCTTAAGAGATATTACATAAGCTGGGTGTGTATGTGTGTTGGTCTGAGAGAGGGAGGGAGATAATGGGGGGGGGGGGGGTGATGAGATAGACTATGTGGTTGGTAGAGTGTGATGCTGTCAGAGAGAGAGAGAGAGAGAGAGAGAGAGAGAGAGAGAGAGAGAGAGAGAGAGAGAGAGAGTTTTGAAGGGGTGGTAGTTGGTGATAGTGTGATGTCCTGAAAGAGGGAGGGAGGTAGAGAAGGAGGGAGGGAGGTAGAGAAGGAGGGAGGGAGGGAGGGAGGGAGGGAGGGAGGGAGGGAGGGAGGGAGGTAGAGAAGGAGGGAGGGAGGGAGGTAGAGAAGGAGGGAGGGAGGGAAAGCGGGAGGTGAGAGGTGAGAGTTGGGATAAGTGTAGCTAAGAGTAAAGAGGTGGAACGATGTCTCTTCTTTGTTCTCTCGCGAAAAGATGGGTGAGAGAAGGTGTGGTAGGAGAGAGAGAGAGAGAGAGAGAGAGAGAGAGAGAGAGAGAGAGAGAGAGAGAGAGAGAGAGAGAGATAATTAAACTGGGAGAGGGAAGCCTGCAAAAAAAAACACGGAGGGATGAGAGGGAGTGAGAGGGAGGTCCCAGTGAGTCTAGACCCAAGCCTTTGTGTCTGTCTTCCTCTCTCTCCGCGTAATGAGGCTTAATTACCCGAGTTCTTTTGGGGGTTTTAGGGCGAGAGAGAGAGAGAGAGAGAGAGAGAGAGAGAGAGAGAGAGAGAGAGAGAGAGAGAGCACCCTTCACCCACCCTATCACTTATACTTCATCTCCTTTTATCTACCTATTGAAACGTCACTTCAAAATACTGGTTATAAGTTACGTGTAAAAGACGGGAGGTGTCGAAGGTAAATGAACTTGAGATCCCTTAAGTGAGCCAAGGCATCTCTCCGTCGACGACTTCTACAGACGGGTCCTTGTGCACGAGTTATGGGGAAATGGCTTTTGTGTGTATAATTTTTTTTTTTTTACATTGAATTTTTTACAATTGTAGGAGATTTATTGCTAGTGTTGTATTTTTTTTTTAAGTCTTTGTAGTTCTTGTAGGGAATTATTTAGTACGGTATTTTTCATTGAAGATTTAGTGGTTGTTGTAGGAAATTTATAACCAGTATTAAGATTGACTTTTATGGAAAATTGTCCAATAAAGCCTTAACTTACACTCAACTCTTGTGAAATAGGTTAGGTTAGGTTAGGTTAGCTTCAACTACAGTATAATAATATTTGGGTCAGCTCTATGTATAATAATAATAATAATAATAATAATAATAATAATAATAATAATAATAATAATAATAATAAAAATAATAATAATAATAATAATAATAATAATAATAATAATAATATGATCAACTATTTATCACGAGTTTCATGTGTTGTGGTTGAATGTGGGTGCGCCAAGTCCGTAGACTTGCACGTGATAGATTTTGTCACTTGTTCCTTTTAATTCCTCCCACAGGTGAGCTCACGGAACACACATGAAAGGACAGGTAGTTATTATACGTTATCCACACCTGTTCTGTCTGGTAAGTATAGGCGATGGAAGGGCAATTTTTAATTTCGTTGTTTTCAGAGGCAGATGTTTACCTTTAGAAGGAAGTGATGGTAAGTGTTCGTGAGGGTAATTACAGCAAATGAGACGCCTAAAATGGATGATAAACAAGGCTTAAGAATCACCCACTAAACATTAAAATAATCCTATCGTGAGTTTTTGTGATACTCTTAAATATCCCCAAAGTACACAGAGAAAAATTTGTCTTGATACACGACTTGACTATATTTTGGTAGGATCGTGGATATTTCTCTGTGGGAAAACATGTTTGGTCGCTGGAGAGTGTTTGTGTCAACACCGTGATATTACACTGCGGGGCGTATATTGTGTGCCTTTGTTGCCACGTATACAATGATATAGGAGCAAATATACAGCTGAATAAGGCCATATTCTTCGGGATATATATATATATATATATATATATATATGTATATATATATATATATATATATATATATATATATATATATATATATTGATAAAATCACACGGGAAAATGGAAACAACGGAGTACCTTAGCTTGATTAAGGAATTAAAATCAATAAACCTTAGTGATGGTCAGTTCAAAACTGATAATATGTTACATAAATTTATTTGTCAGTGGCCCAAGGTTAAAAATGCTTTAAAAACCTTTGATCTAGATGTATGATAGTTATTTTGTGGGTCCCCTTTTTTCTGACCTGACTTGACTAGTCACGTCACCACCCTTCTCTTAAGCTCCTCTACGTGTGTGTTGGTGTGGGGATTAGTGGATGTCATCATTTTGACCTGACCTCATGTTTTTAGGTCACCCTGTATATTTAAGCCTCTCTCTGTCCATGTAATCCAGTTGCCTCTGAAGATGTCTTGAATTAAGACGAAAGCTAAGGTACTCCGTTGTTTCCATTTTCCCGTGTGATTTTATCAAGATTTATCTTATCCACGTTTTCATTGTGGATTTTCATAATATATATATATATATATATATATATATATATATATATAATATATATATATATATATATATATATATATATATATATATATATATATATATATATATATATGCAAGTAAATCACTGTAGGTGCGCGTGATCTAGGTATATGCTGATAACACTTCGTGTTTTCTTCTTTCCTTGTGGTTATTAGCATATATATATATATATATATATATATATATATATATATATATATATATATATATATATATATATATATATATATATATATACATACTGCTTATAGAAGGTAATATCTATCAAGGAATGATTTGTTGTACCTTATATCGTCAAAAATTAAAGAGACACTTGTTTCGTACGGCACAAGTGGTCTACTGCAGGGTGATAGCCGAAGTTAACTGCCTGAGTACACAGTGAGTTGTTTGTCCTGCTAAAACGCCGTCGTGTGCCCCTATGTCTCCAACACTCCTGTACAACGACAGCAATATCAGGTTCTGACAATAGCCGCCATCTCTCTGGGTTCTCCCCATGTTGACTGGTGATGACAGACGATATTAAGATTAAGATTAAGTTGCCTGAGCCGTAGTGGTATAGGCAGGTGGAGGGCGGTGACCCCAGGTGTGATGCGTCCTAAGAGTCATTAACCGGTTGTGGAGGAGGAGCCTGAAGGACGAGTTATGTACCGGGAGACCAGGGATGATAATCTGGTCCGTCAAAATCATAAGTTTGTTCCCTCGAAATTGATTGTTGTGG
>CAUDMG010000418.1:692500-795000 GCA_958450375.1 Homarus gammarus | reverse complement strand
GTAGTAGTAGTAGGGGGAGGAGGAGGAGGAGGAGGAGGAGGAGGAGGAGGAGGAGGCTGGAGCACTGTAATATGTTATAATGAATAATTATACACTTCACGGCATTTTTGTTCATACATAAATGTATTGTATATTTTTCCAACAAATTACCATTCATAAATTATTTTGCATGAGCTATACCACGCTATTACTATTATATATGTAATATATATATATATATATATATATATATATATATATATATATATATATATATATATATATATATATATATATATATATATATATATCTATAAGAACAACTACATATTGAAAAAAATACGTTTACACATTTAATACCGATAATATAAAAGGTAATAGCAATATAGACGGTAAATAACTCACATCAATAAACAATTACGCAAAAAATAGCAAAAAAACACCCAATTTCTATTTACAAATATACGAAAAAAAAACTAATTTCTAGTTATATACACAAAAAAAATCCAATATCTAGTTAATAAAAATAATCAATAGTTAACAACACTTTTAACAACCCTTTAAAAAGATATATTTAATTAACAGAGCCATCAACTCACGTTCCCATTTCCTTTTCAAACAGAACTGAATATGTATGAAGTTTAGGCAGAGAGAGAGAGAGAAACCAAACTTCCCTCTAAGTTAGCGTCCACAACTTGATGCAAATAAGACGGACTGGAAGCTCTGGTGAAGAAGTTACTCAGACGTCGAATACATAGGGAAAAAATTAGTCGAGTACATGGGGGAATATCCGTCAATTGCATAGAGATACGGAAAAAAATCCGTCGACTTCATAGGGATAGGGAAAAATCTATCGACTACATAAGGAAAAAATTCCGTTGACTTCATAGGGAAAAATCCATCGAGTCAATAGATATAAGGAAAAAGGGAGAAAGAATGAAATCAATGAGGAAAAAAGAATGACGTCAGTGAGTGAGCGAGAATGACGTCAGTGAGTGAGAAAGAATGACGTCAGTGAGATAAAGAGAATAAAGTCAGTGAGGGAGAAAGAATGACGTCAGTGAGGGAGAAAGAATGACGTCAGTGAGGGAGAAAGAATGATGTCAGTGAGGGAAAGAAAATTACATCACTGAAGGAGAGAGAGAATGACGTCAGGGCAGGAGAGTAATGGAAACGAAGTCTCCCTGAGGAACATAACTGAGAGATCTAAGACTTCAGTGAGAGAGAGAGAGAGAGAGAGAGAGAGAGAGAGAGAGAGAGAGAGAGAGAGAGAGAGAGAGAGAGAGAGAGAGAGTTATGAACTGTGATATATGTTTCTGACAATCCACATCTTTACTCTTCACTAATACCTTTTCACTTTTCGTTTAATCCTCTAAGAGCTGGGTGACCTTTTCTTCATTTTATTTAACGTATCAATACCTTTTAAATATTTCTATTTTTTTTCGTCTTTTTTTTTTTAAATTTAATAAAAACACTGTTCTTGTTTTTACTTATTTTATTATTATTTTTTTTTTTAATATTTTTTTTTCAATTTTTATTTTATTATTTTTTTTTCTTTTTCATTTGAGGGCGTGAGGCAATAGGATCGGAAAGCCTTGTGGATTATTTCTGGATACACTACAGGCAATGTGGATATCTGCTCCTACACACACACACACACACACACACACACACACACACACACACACACACACCCCCGTTGTATACCATTATGTTCCCCCTTACCTGAAATATCACGTAGTCACTCAGTCCAAATGATAGCGACGCATATTTTCGTTTACAAATGCACTATTGGAAACAAATAAAAATATAGTCAGGAATTTTCCCTCTCCACACACTGCACAATAATACACCTTTTCTGTCTGAGTTGAAATATTTGTTTGTCTGGTCCCTCTCTCTTCTCTACAAACACCAAGTTGTTCCCGGCAGAAATAAACGAGTCATCATACATTCTTTAGAGCAAACAACACAAAACTCTTCTTCTTCTCCTCTCTCAAGTCTTCAGTGTTTGTTTGTTTGTTATATTCTATTCTTCGTTCTAATTATCGTGTCATCATCCTGCTGAGAGTTACTGTTATTGCCTTTCCTGTGTCTCTCCCCGCCCCCTCCCTTCCTCCATACCCCCCCTGACCATCTTACCCTCCCTCCCTCTCTCCCTGCCAACTCCCACCCCCCCCCCCCCCCCCCCTCCTACCACCACTCCCCCCCGCCAGCAGGTTTTTCCCAGTGCATCATTTCAATAAAACCCGGAGTGACAACATCCATTCTGGTGCCTCTCTTGCGCCTGACATCACCGACTCCTTCCATTATGACTTCTTGTTATAACTGTTTGTATTCTCTCTCTCTCTCTCTCTCTCTCTCTCTCTCTCTCTCTCTCTCTCTCTCACGCCTTTGAATTCATCACTAATTTCTCTTGATGTAAAAGCAACCAACCCCCTCCTCCATTTTTTTTACTCACCTGTACCTGACGTATCAATTAGTCTACCTGGGTAATAATAACAGCAGGTCTCTCATTTGTTTCTTGATTACACGGAGAGAAACACCTGGTGTGTGTGTGTGTGTGTGTGTGTGTGTGTGTGTGTGTGTGTGTGTGTGTGTGTGTGTGTCCACCTGTTTGTATATATAAGGACGTTATTTTCAGAGACGTCATGAGAAAGCAAGGCATCATTTTTCTTCGCTTTTCACCAGAGTAAAAAATGAGGCAACATCCAGCGAGAGAGATTAATAGTACAACTAAGCCTGAGAGCGTTGTTGCAGGGAGGGGTGAGGGGTGAGGGGGGGGAGGGAGAGGGGTGAGGGGTGAGGGAAAGGAAAGAGCTGGGTGAGTAGGTAAAGAGGAAGGATGGAGAGAGGAGGAAGGAAGCCTGGCTGAGTGGATGGGGAGGAAAGACTTACAGGTGAGAGAGGAGAGGAGAGGAGAGGAGAGGAGAGGAGAGGAGAAAAAGTGGATAGAAAGAAGAAGAAATTAAAGACGGACTAGATAATAAAAAAAAGTCTTATCAACACAAGTTTAGCTAAAATAAATAAAAATAACAAAATAATCGGACGAAGTTTAGCACAAGCTCGTGTTTCCGGGTCGAGAAGAATTATATTAAGTTGTGAAAGAGTTTGTCGGCTCAGCGGCTGATGTAAGACCTTTCATCGTTACAACCGACTAAGATCTCAAGTCTGGCAAATTCACTTTCAAGTCGTATACACACATAAAAAAATCTTACCAATACACACACACACACACACACACACACACACGCACACACACACACACACACACACAAGACCTCTTCAGTCACCACATCATAGGCCTAATCTCTTCCACCATACCAATCATTTATCAAAAATCCCTCCTCCTCCACTTTCCTCTCTCTATCCACTTCCCTCCACATCATCGTTCCTCTTCCACTCCTCCACCTACATAATCCACTCCCCCTTAAAACGACCCATAATTTCTTTCCATTCTCTATCATAAAAGAATCACTACTGTTCATCACACAAGGCTTACTTAACCACCCTCCAACACACCAATATTCGTCGCCCTTCTCACACCTAATGACGTTACTCTCTCCATAAGCCTTCAAACGCTATCTGTTTACATCCTTCTTCCATATAAAAAAAAACGAGGGATCAACCTAGTGCCTATAGAGACCAAGTTATAAAGGTAAAGGTATAGGTATTTCAGCTTTAATGGACCTTGGTGTATAGCATTTACTTCGTTTTTGTTAGGAGCTAATTGGTGGAAGGTTGTTTACTTCATCTTACGGTTACTACTACTACTACTACTACTACTACTACTACTACTACTACTACTACTACTACTGCTCTTTTTTTTCCAACGTAGCCTCCAGCCGCCCCAAATAGCCACTAATACTATTACTACTAGACGATCCTCACCAGCAACACGGCTATAACAATTACCACCCACCCCATTTATAGCTACCACAATTTTCTAAACCTTCATAACTACCACAATTACAACCCTCCCCCTTTCCCTTCCATCCACAACCACTATTCTGATATTAACAACCGCAAAATATTCTTAGTAATATGTAAGTTAAGGCAACAACGCCTTAATTCTATCACCATACTTAAGTTAATATACCTGTAGTTACTTAATATTTAAATTTCTGAATAACATGTCACAACTTGGGAATTAATGGTACCTGTATAAGTAAGTCTGTTCTCTTCTTTCTCTTTAATACACCTGAATATATTAAGATATCAAATGTAATATTCACCTGCCTTAAATTAATTACTTTACAGGTACACATATGCAGACGAGTACCTACCTACAAATATATGAATTTTAAGTTTATATATAAAAAAATATCTGTTTTGTACATAAGCCTGTACATATACACACACATACATATATACCCCCAAAAATCTGAAATCTGAAATAAAATAAGAGGCTTTATATGATGTATGATACTCGGCTCTAATCGGCTTTCCGTCAAGCGTGGACAAATAGCCGTGTCAAACTCGACCAGTGGCTATACACACCTGTTCCCGTGACCACATTTAATATACTTTTTTTTTTCTCTGTAACTGACGATTCATTTGTATGTCTGTCTGTACCATAAGTCTAGCTCATTGGAGGGTATTATAGTCATGATCTGTTAATGGGGGTATTTCCTTTTAAGGTTGTCGGGCTGCCCTAGAGAGATACTGAATTTGTGATAATTGGGTGATTGATCTACTAAGTCCCAGTTTTAATAGACCTCAACTTAACTATTTGAAATGGGGCCCAGTCGTAATGGGGTCCAATAATAATGGGACATAATCCTAATGGTAAAGTTAGACTAGATTTAGACCTATTATAAGACCCATTTCACCTACACACATTTATTTAACACACTCGAGTCATTCATTAATTCACCTGATTTCATTCTTCTTACAGACCATTTACACGTGACGCCGCCGCTAAGTAACTTGAAGAAGGAGAAAGACTTAACACCATGAGAGGCTTAATTAACACAGGGTAAAGGGAGGAATGGTGTAGACAGAGTCCACCAATGCACTCGATGGCTGTTTTGGTAATTAAGGAGGAAACCCACTTGAAGCTAGAGAAGCCCTATAATAAACACGATGCTGAAACTAATTATCACCGTTGGAAATGATTGTTAGTATATGACGCCCTCCCCACTACACACTCGCTAGTTTGGTCAGATAGTTGAATTGTTTACAAAGAGTTATATGATTCTGGTTATGTGTCTGTAGGTGAGTTGGTGTAGAGCTTCTGTTAATTAGAAAACCATAGGTATACAGGCCAGATGGACCCCAGGTCTATAAGTACTCATTTGACCTAATATAAAAATAATAAGGTCAGAGGTTCATTTGATTAGTGACGATATTATTTTTATCCGTAATTTAAATATAGATGCAAGATTTTAGTTCAGTAAAGGCATTATAACAGTAATTAGTTAATGGGGGCTTATAAGATTACCCTTTTAACAGTAAACAGGCCAGACATGATGCTAATGGAGACTATATTTACATTTAATATCATCGTGTTATTAGGGGCGCAGTTGCCGAGTGGATTTTAGCATTCGCCTCCCGACCTAACGATCATTGGTTCGAGTTCCGTGATCGGTAATTAATGTAGCGCCTCTAGTCGACCCAACTGTAAAATGGCACCTTAAAGTATCATAACAACTAGAGAAGTGCTGTGTTGTGTTAACGATGCTCTTGATACATAACAGCTTCGTTAACTAATAGCATCAATGAATTTCAGGAAGGAGAGAGGAATTTTACTATGAATCGGAGTCAATAGTTTTAACCTGTCATTCTATATACGTGGATAAGTCAGGTGAACAAGATGAACATGACCAATTTCATCAAAATCCAAACTTAGAATCAAAACATAGACTTTGGGGAAGGAAAGAGAAGCCACCAGAGTGAACCCTTCAAATCCCTTAAATCTAGAATATTATTTAAATCAGATATCAAGAATTCAGTGTTTATATTTGAGTCGTAAAGGGATTCACTGGCTGATGAATCTCAGGGTTCGTAGCTGGGAGAGAACACTGACAGTACTTTTTTCCACGACTGTACTGGACATATTAAGACATCTGTACAGTGAACCATTATGCTTAGGTACTTTTTCTGTTATATATTTTTTTCTTTTACTTTCGGATTCTATAAAATATCAAGAAACAGAGGACAAACTAAATAAAGTTAACATACATTTTAACTATTTTAACTTGCTCTTTGATCATTATTTAGACGATTTATGGTAAAAATTGACAACAAATATACACCTCGTTATAAACCCGCACACAAATGCTTTCAAAATACTGTAAATAAGAGTTCAGGATTTTTAGTCAGCTTATAAGAGGTCATAGGTCACAAAAATACTTAATTCGGAGTATTTTAGTCCATTATTTTACCATAATTCTACAAATATACATAGAATTTAGCATCAAGTTACTCTATCATAAACCATAAAAATAATATAAACATTTTTGAAGTTTATATTATTTATTTCATACCAGAGTTGAGAGTGACCAAAACTGCAACGAATTTGAGTTTTTTAGGGAGGGTCGTTATTCCGCTATACTTGATTCAATTAGCGAGGTAAAGAGGTGCCCAGGTACAGCATTCAAACAGAAATATAGATAACTTTATTTTTTTTTGCCTTCCACAGGTCACAGGTCAAAGGTCAGAGGTCATCAAAGGACTAAACAGAGAGAGATATATTGAATTTGTTTATGAATTCCAGTTCGTATAATTAGTGTAACCTATATTGTATTTGTTATTATTATTCATATCTACTCTATGTTATTATCGTTATTAACATGCGGATATGAAGTCATTATCCACCGAGAGGAAAACTAAATAAAAACAATAATTCAGTTCGGTATGTAAATATTTTCACCTACACAAATGTGACTTTATTAAACTTTAATCAACTTTATTTGACTGTGAAATTAATTTTACATCATAGCCACAAACATTGTAACTCTCACACACACACGCACACACACACACACACACACACACACACACACATACGAGCATGCCCGTACAAACAGTGAGAGAGAGTATTACTTATTACTCCATTACTCCATCTATCAATTATGAAATAAATATATAACAATGAGATTTAAATGTGTATATATATATATATATATATATATATATATATATATATATATATATATATATATATATATATATATATATATATATATATATACTGTATGTGTGTGTTGATAAACACATATACACGGAATATCATAATAATAAATTGCAATTAATACAATATGCAAATTAAACCAGGGGATATTATTATATATAATATGAAGTGATACGTGACATTATTAAACACAAAAAATGAATAAAAAATACAGTATTCAACCTAATGGAACTTTTGCATTTGGTATAAGTGATTTTGTAGCTGTTAAGAGTCAGTCCTACACCCACCTTCACTAACCTGACTGATGGATGTTGAACTGAGACTTACTGGATTAACTTAACGCACGCACACAACCAAATAGATTATTCATGTTACACTCGGTACAATATTTTTTATCACTAGAAGCTTTACAATCCGATTATTATATTTTCGTGATTCATAATAAAAACAAGAACAGGAAATATTATTGAAATCGTGTGTGTGTGTGTGTGTGTGTGTGTGTGTGTGTGTGTGTGTGTGTGTGTGTGTGTGTGTGTATGTGTGTGTGTGTTTGTGTGTGTGTGTGTGTGTGTGTGTGTGTGTGTGTGTGTGTGTGTGTGTGTTAATGCTGAGGGTTCCAAAATTGTTGATTATAACTCTTACTATTATTACTATTAAAAATGCAAATACGAATAAAAAAAACAACATATATATAAAACCTGACTAAAAAAACAGTTTTCGTAACGAAGACACACACACACACACACACACAGAAAAAAATCGTAAAACCCAACCTTCAACCTTTACCAACAAGCGGAAACGTCGCCAGAGCTGTAACTCACCCGGTAAGTGAAGAAAAATAAAAACAAAAAAAAAAAAACACCCTCACAAAAACAAAACAACAACAACAACAACAAAGACCTGATTGAATAAAACACTCCACACCCACCCCTCTCTCCCTCCCACCCCCCCCCCCTCTCCCACCCACCCACACTTTCATTAACGAGGAGACAGAGGGTAAGAACACGCAGATTTACTCACTAACTAAACAACCAACTGGGAGCTAAATACCGCTGTGACCTGGACTGTACATCAGCTCGGGTAAAAAAAAGAAAAAAAGATTCGTGGTAATGGAGTAAGTTTTATCGTAAATATCACAGAGGCGGAGCGGGTACGGTAGAGTCACATATCTCACTCCCAGATGACTTTACCACACGGACGGCTCAATGCTCAACTCTAATGCTCCATCTCTTAAATAAAACCCTCGCTCTAGAACTAACGTCTTAAAGTCTTCTTCCCCACTCTCAATGCTCAATTCTAATGCTCTTTCTCTCTCAATGCTCAACTCTAATGCTCCTTCTCTCTCAATGCTCAACTCTAATGCTCCTTCTCTCTCAATGCTCAACTCTAATGCTCCTTCTCTCTCAATGCTCAACTCTAATGCTCCTTATCTCTCAATGCTCAACTCTAATGCTCCTTCTCTCTCAATGCTCCTTCTCTCTCAATGCTCAACTCTAATGCTCCTTCTTTCTCAATGCTGAACTCTAATGCTCCTTCTCTCTCAATGCTCAACTCTAATGCTCCTTCTCTCTCAATGCTCAACTCTAATGCTCCTTCTCTCTCAATGCTCAACTCTAATGCTCCTTATCTCTCAATGCACAACTCTAATGCTCCTTATCTCTCAATGCTCAACTCTAATGCTCCTTATCTCTCAATGCTCAACTCTAATGCTCCTTCTCTCTCAATGCTCAACTCTAATGCTCCTTCTCTCTCAATGCTCAACTCTAATGCTCCTTCTCTCTCAATGCTCAACTCTAATGCTCCTGCTCTCTCAATGCTCAACTCTAATGCTCCTTCTCTCTCAATGCTCAACTCTAATGCTCCTTCTCTCTCAATGCTCAACTCTAATGCTCCTTCTCTCTCAATGCTCAACTCTAATGCTCCTTCTCTCTCAATGCTCAACTCTAATGCTCCTTCTCTCTCAATGCTCAACTCTAATGCTCCTTCTCTCTCAATGCTCAACTCTAATGCTCCTTCTCTCTCAATGCTCAACTCTAATGCTCCTTCTCTCTCAATGCTCAACTCTAATGCTCCTTCTCTCTCAATGCTCAACTCTAATGCTCCTTCTCTCTCAATGCTCAACTCTAATGCTCCTTCTCTTAAATAAAACCCTCTACCTATAACTAACCTCTTATAGTCTCCTCCCCGCTTTACGAGGCAAGATGCTCTCATAAGACACATATAAAACGTATAAATGTTAAAATAAAAAAAACCAAAAAATCTAATGGTAAAATGTGGAAGGTATTCAGCTGGAAGGGACAAAAAAGTAGGAAAAATAACAACACATGATAAAGATTAGGAAATAATGCATTGAAGAGAATAAAAGTGGGAGTATGTTCTTATGACCGACAGTAAAGAGAAATTACACCAAGAATAACAAGAAAAAGAGAAAACTGGAACAAGAAGAAAATGGAGTAACATGGAATCATCATCACTCGGACAACTCAAGTGAACCAGACTTAAGGGGGGAAAATATCATTGTACTTTACGAAATATACAACGTAAGATTATTTTTCAAGACTTTTATATCATTATATACTTTATCTTTCTCACGAGGAATAAGTGTAAAATGTCTCCAGATACGGAATAGTTATGAAAAGTATTTATATTTTCTGTACCGTAATTGTATATCTTTGATCAGAATAAATATACATAAAGATAGTAATTATTTTAAAGATATTACCCAATTATTATCCAATTTTTTTTACAGGAACTAAAATAAATATCTGTATATATCGAATTTTTTAAACCTAATTTCAATATTATCGAAAAAAGTTATTAGAACCTAACCTAACCTAACCTAACCTAACCTAACCTAACCTAGCCCTTTATAGACTCAGATATACATTACCTGTCATTAGTTACCTGGACACAATTAACACACCTGAGTACCTAAATTTTGTTTTTAATCAAATAAAATTTACTTCCCCAAAAAATCCAATTCCGACGCCAACACTTTATTTATTTTACCAGTATATTTTTTTTAAGTTAGACAAACCCTTACGCTGGGTTTCTCAGAGCCAACATAAACAACTTAGTGTAAACTTTAAAGCTACGTATGTCTATGTGCACATTCACTTGTGTGTGTGTGTGTAATTGTTTATATGTAAGTATGTATGTATGTTAGTATATCTATATATTTAAGAGCTGTGCATGTATATAAACAACCACTACTACTACTAACATCTTAACACCACTACAACAAACATTATACCTGTAACATATTCCCAGACTCACACCACACCTTTAAATGCCGCTGGGATTGTTGTTGATGTTTGCTCGCACATATCTCCCCCGGACGGCCAGGAGGAACACCTTAATGCCCTCAACCATAACTCGGGTTTGTTTACCTCGAGCGCAGGTTACGGAGGAGGGAGGGGTGAGGGTGGAGGGGGGAGGAGGGAAGAGGAGGTGGGAGGAGAGGGTGGGGGGATAAGCACCTCCTCCTCCTCCTCCTACCTAACCCCCCCCCCCCTCCCCATCCTCGGTCCTCTTCGATAATTGCTTTACTCTTGGGGTATATATATATATGTGTGTGTGTGTGTGTGTGTGTGTGTGTGTGTGTGTGTGTGTGTTTATTCATACTTTTGTTCAAATGTTACTATATCACTAGTAGTCTGTTTGTGTATTTTAATCTGTTGTAAAAACATATATTAATTAAATAAATAAATAATTATAATGTACTGCAAGACAAGCTGCCCCAAGGCTTCGATACTAATTAGTGTGTTTACCTGAGAAGTGAAAAAGGTAAGACTGGTCCAGCTCAACCCACAAAAAAAATTCCCTTCATTATCCTCATCATCTCTTCTTCATCTCCTCTACAATATCTTAAATTCTGTTATCACTTAATATCTCTCACTCTCTATTAACACTCCTCTCCATTTCTCTCCCTGTCTCACCCTTTTCTCTCCCTTCCTCCCTCCTATTCACCCTTCAGTAACTACCCACACCCTTTCCCTCTCCATCACATCCCACTCACCCACTCTGCCTCCTCCATATCTTCCCTACCATAAACTTCACTCTCAGAAAATCCCTCAATTTTTTTAATATTCAGACGTTGGCAGTATTTTTCTTACCCTCTCCTTCCCCCCCCCCCTCCCCCTCTCCTTCCCCACTCCCCCCTTCCCCCCGATATAATCAATCTTTTGTTTTTTTGTTCGAATTCTCTACCTTTTGGGCGTCGACTATTTGTTTTTTGTTTTCGTTTTTGTTATTCAGATTTCCTTCCATTTTGAATAGCATGAGGAGAGTAGGGAGTGAGGTTAGTCTATGCTTATGATGATGGAAGTGTGTGTGTTCGAGCATAATGTTATTCTTCCTTCCTTCCTTCCTTCCTTCCTTCCTTCTTTGACGTAATATTTAAGAAGTGATAATTGATAAATTTCCTTTCTCTTGGTTATTCATACTTTGTTTTTATTACTGTAGGCTAATTTTTATAACATATATGAACAATAACAATAAAAACAATAGAAACTTTACGACAAAATATCAAAAGCGTAAAATGGGTATTGTTTAGACCCTGACTATTTTTTTTTACATTATGGGTAAAAAAATTCCTTCCCTCCCATAAAACATAAAATATTCAATGTTCTTTTTTTTTAGAACTGACGGAATGTATAATAATTATTTATATCAATTCTCCTTTATCTTTCCTCTCTTTCTTATTGTCTCTTATTCCGGTTATTTTTTACTTTCATATTCCTTCTCCGTCTCTTCTCTCTCCCCCTCTTACACTCCCCCCCCTCCCTCCCCTCCCCCTCCCCAGGTATTGCACTTAGAGTCAGGAGAAAAGTGCGATCCATTATGTGTTGCTTGGAGAAGAGGAAATTGAAGACCGGTATTTTGGTAACTTTTTGGGGGGCGTTCGTGTTTCTATTGGAGGTTGGGAAAAACTCTGTTATGTAATTTATAGTTTTGTACTGTACCTGACAGATGCGTATATGTGTATGTGTGTATGTGTGTGTGTGTGTGTGTGTGTGTGTGTGTGTGTGTGTGTGTGTGTGCAACAGGTAAGAACATATAAACTCCACATTATAATCAGCATACACCAAACTCCACCACCACGACACATCATATCCCAGAGTGTCATCCACAGTTCAGAAATATCAGAGTAAAATATTTTAACCTTAAAGAGAAAAACCTCAATACTTGTGCAGCATAGACTACCTAGCGCCCGATACTGATGTAACATGGTATACAACCCGTACAGAGCCTGGGAGCCATAATCCTCCGTGAAGATTCATTTTTCGTTAAGACTCTTCCAGACTTGACGGTTTTTCCTTCGCCTTTCAGACCAACATCAAAGGTGTCGGATGGGGGGCGTCAGGTGGCTGAGATAATGATGTGGGGAACCAAGAGGCGCCTCCAGGGTCTCAAGGCACTAAGGTTCCTATCTCTCCTTACTCACCAGGAGACTCTCTACCTTATGTGTCGGTGTGGTATGGCATCTTTTTGGCCTTTTGTTTATTTTGGTTCGTGTGATAATTAATGGCGTTGATAAGATGAATAAGTTGATGCTGGAGGTGTGTATGTGTGTCACTCCGTGTTGAATATCGGTTAATGTCTGGTTTAGCGAGCCAGGCGCCGCCCACTGAAGGAGGGGAGGGGGAAGGGGGAAGGAGGAGGAGAAAGGGATGGGGGAAAGGGGAGAGGGGGGAGGAGTCAGTGTGAGAGCAGCAGCGATAAAAGCTTTCGATCTTTTTTAATGTATCAGAACTTTTCCGACTTTCAAAAGACTTTCCATCTCCTTTCACCCTGGGAGAGCGACTTAGGAATGCTTTCTTCCCGTCCGTCCATCCGTCCATCCGTCCATCCGTCCACCCGTCTGTTTGACAGATGTGATCACGTCAACTCGATCAAATACAATTGGATTTTAACCTAACTCGATGTATAGACATTTAACAAGATCTTGGCTGTATTGATAAGAGATAACTAACATTTTCTGTCTATTAATATCCAGAGTTACAGTTCAACACCATTATCCTCAACCTTCATTCTTTTGGATAATTTGAAAACAATATCCTACACCACATTATCCTTTAACAACAAAAAGCAAAGAAAAATGAACTAGTGACTAAATGTATCAACTTTATCGAACCGACTCTCTTTACCGTCAGTTTAATGCCATTTAGAAAGTTCTGAAGCCAATGAAATTAGTCCAGTCAAGGATATCGAATGTAATTATCTGGTTCAGTTTGGTAATATATCGTCATGTTTCATTATATAGTGTTAGATTTAGTTGGATTTCGTTTAGTTAGATTCGGTTTGTTTAGGTTTCGCTAAGTTGAATGTTAGGTTTATTAAAATTTAGATCAGTTCGGTTAGGTTAGGTTAGTTAGGTTATTCTAGGTCACGTTTAGGTTAACGCTAGATTGTTTAATTAACAGATGATATAAGCTGGGAGGGCTAATCTTCAGCTACTCCCTCCAAATATATTCCTGTATACAACTCACCGCGGGAGGGCCACTCATACCTTACTGTA
This sequence comes from Homarus gammarus, assembly GCA_958450375.1. Classification (NCBI taxonomy): domain Eukaryota; kingdom Metazoa; phylum Arthropoda; class Malacostraca; order Decapoda; family Nephropidae; genus Homarus; species Homarus gammarus. The sequence continues at coordinate 781,369 of CAUDMG010000418.1, read as the reverse complement.
GAGTCGCCTGATTAATGACTATCAAGCCTACAAAAAAAAAATTCAGAAAAGAACACGAGGCATAAAATTGCTACAAGGTATTATACTATTAAGCCAGATGGGTTTTCCATGTTACTGAAATTGAAAAATTAATGACGGCAGATGTTTTCGTCGCCTGAGCCGGTGTGAAAATATACGCCTTCAATTTGTGTTTTAGTTCGACATTTTTATTTTTCCTCTTAATTAAAAAATCGTGTTCCGTGACTCGCAGGAAAACAAAGTCGTAGAACAGAACTATTTATTTAACCCATAGTGTATTTTTTATTATTATTATTATTATTATTATTATTATTATTATCATTAATTATCATCATTATTATTATTATTATTATTATTATTTTATATTCTTTGATATATTTCTTAACTGAACCAACAACTAGAGTGAAAATGACTAAGAATTTCCCAAAAGGCTAATTTATACTATAACCCTTCATACATTAACTAACACACAAACATTACTAACATTACTAATAAACATTACTAACAGAACTCTCCTACGACGAGTAAAGGAAATTATCCTAACTACCACGACCACCAGTGCAATGACCCCCTCAGCTCGTTTCTAGACGGTGTTGATGTGAGGGGAGGGCAACGGTCAGGTCAATTATATAATGGGTCAAAAACATCTCTCCTAACTAACCACATTTCTCCATTACTTAATTGGTTGATTCTGTTTATCAAGGCAAGAGAGATAGAGAGAGAGAGGAGAGTGAGTGGCATAGAAGATAATAATAATAATAATAATAATAATAATAATAATAATAATAATAATAATAATAATAATAATAATAATAATGAAAACATCACCCACAACACCACTCCCCATCTATACCACAACCTAATGCAAGAGCCAATAGGAAATATAGACCCTTTCTGGCCATAAAGGAAACCTGAAACACAACACTGAAAAAAATACCCGCAATGGTAATTTTTTCTCATTATTTCCAGACGAGGTAAAGGATTTGGTATAAGTGTGTTTCTTTTCATTATGATGTAATATAATTTATGCATGAAATCCTATGGTGTTTAATGAATAAATTTGACTTTTAGTTATATTTACATTATACTGAAGAAGGTTTAACTATACTGCTGTGAGCTCTAAAGGTGTCCTCAGTGTACAGGCGTCCACATAATATACTCCCCAGTGTACAAACGTCCACATAATATACTCCCCAGTGTACAGGCGTCCACATAATATACTCCCCAGTGTACAAACGTCCACATACTATACTCCCCAGTGTACAAACGTCCACATAATATACTCCCCAGTGTACAGGCGTCCACATAATATACTCCCCAGTGTACAAACGTCCACATAATATACTCCCCAGTGTACAGACGGCCATATAATATACTCCCCAGTGTACAGACGGCCATATAATATACTCCCCAGTGTACAAACGGCCACATAATATACTCCCCAGTGTACAAACGGCCACTTTTCTCCCCCATTCTGGCTGTATAAGTTCCCACCACTTAAGTGTATACTCTCAGATCCTCTCATTATCTGCCCTCATCCCAGCATCTCTTCTCGCCGCGTCGTTATGAACCTGTCTCTCAGTGTCACGCCTTTGATGTTACTAATGCACCCCATTTCAACCACTCCCAGTCTCTTCCTTTGTTGAGTCCTACCATAAATCATTAAATATACTTACTAAACATTATTTTTTTTGGCTAATGAAATTTTCTTTGGTTTAAACTATATCATTGTAAGTTAATTTCTTGACAAACAGTTCATTAGAGTGTTTGGTGTTTGTTTTACGATGACGCTCTCAAATTTCAGGTAAAACAGAGAGACGACTCACCTGTCAAGGGCGTATAAACTTTTTCTTTCCTCTGGTCGCTTAGACAATGAGTAAAGTGTTGCACTTGTATCGAGTTTGAGCCAAAGTGTTGCACTTGTATCGAGTCTGGCAGGAACGTGCGAGATCAGTTTCGGAAACAGGGCGCAGCAGCTGTGTTTATTGGCAATAACACTCTGGCAAAGTGTGGCTGACCGTCATAACAGCCCAGCCATCAGAGGATTTAATTAGGGCCACCGGAACCTTGAACTCCGAAACTAACTTAGGATTAATTACCTGAGCACTTGACTAATTAGGGGCGTCTAATAAGAAACACCTTTGGTCTTCAAGGAGTACAGGTAAATAAATCGTTAGTGTGATCCCATATACTAATTAGTAATTAGCAATTACATCCTGTTGTGTTTGATCACTGTCACCGACCAGTGACCTCTGGCCCACCTAATTACTGGTCTTTGGTCTGATGGAGTAATGAATGAAGTCAGTCATACCTTAATGTCTGATTTAAAATGACATATCAGCCTACCTGAACTTCAGGCATAAATTAGAAACAAACTTTACGATAAATCAGGATAGGATCACCTAAAGAAAGCTCAATAATCCTAACCTAACCTAACCTAACCTAACACCGCCTAATCTTAACACCGATTAACCTGACCTAACCTAATCTATTGCTACGACCCAAGGAATTTAGTCATAATTAATAATTATACTCAGTTCATACTCATTATCCGTTCACAGTTCATCAAGTTACTTTGTAGGATAAAGCAAAAACAATCTAGTAAATTAAACGCACACACACACACACACACACACACACACACACTGATGGTCTTGTCAGTTCTCACAAAACACTTCAACTCTGCTTATGACGTAACGTACCATTGGCCTTAACATGACGTGGCCTAAGCGAAGACATGTCACTATAATACTGTATTTTATATCACATAATTATTACTACACAAACAGCTGACCATTCTCGACACAATCACCCAGACCACTAACACAGGAAACACTACATTAAGAAAATACTAACACTCACACTTAACCTAACCTAACCAAACCTGAAATCTAAACATACAATAATATCATCTCTAACTAACTAACAAAAAAAAAAAATAATACCCGCTCTCAGAAAAAAATAAATAAATACTCAGGTTTAAGAAGAATTACGAAAATGCAATTCCGATGCAAATGTGTTTTAGGAGTCGCCAGTGTGAACAATTGGTGCATTATGGGTACCGTCGTCGCGGGAGGTGGACATTATTCATTGTTTACAACCGAGGATTTTGGGGTGAATAAAAGGGGGAGGGGAGAGGAAGCATGGGGGAGGAAGGGAGAGGGGGAGGGGAGAGAAAGCAGGGGGGAGGAAGGGAGAGGGGGAGGGGAGAGGAAGCATGGGGGAGGAAGGGAGAGGGGGAGGGGAGAGGGTGGGGTTATTGTGGATGGCAGGTGTAGCAAGAGAGGAGAGGCGGAGGGGAATGGGGAGAGAGGGAGGGAGAGGGGGAAGGGAGGGAGGGAGAGAGGGAAGGAAGTGGGGAGAGAGGGGGGGATAATTGTGGATGGCAGGCGTTGTAAGACGGTGGGAGGGAGGGAGAGAGAGGGAGAGTGAGGGGGAGGGGGGGGGAGCAATTGAGGACGGTAGTGATATCGGGGTAGGAAAAGAGAAGAGAAAGAGAGGGCAGGGAAGAAGGGAGGGAGGGAGTGATGAATGGAGGGAGGGAGGAAGGGAGAGTAACTGAATAGGAAAAGGTTGGAAGAAAACTTGGGTTAGGAAGGGAGAGAGAAATGGAGAGAGGAGAAACATAAATGAAGGCGGAAAGGAGAACATCAGGAATAAAGATGGAATGAAATAAGAGAAGGAAAAAGAGATGAACGTAGAGGTAAAGAGAAGGACGAAAGAGAGGAAGAAGAGGCATAAGGAAGAAAAATTACGTATAAGCAGAAAATAGGGAATGAACGTAGTTTTATAAAGACATTTAAGAGGAAAAACGTAAGAGAAGAAGTACAGAGAAGGAGATAAGAATAAGGGAAGAAGGATAATGAGGAAGATAAAGATAAAATAGAGAAATTAAATGTCAAGAGTTAAATGGACGACCCACCCTTCACCAACACTGCTAAGACTTCACAAGATTGCCAAACAAATGAAATAAAAATTATATATTAAAAATTTTTACTTAACATTTATCAATAACATATTAAGAAATCCCATGATATTTAAAACCTCTTAAGAGACTAAATTAAAAAGTAAAAAAAAAAAATCTTATTCAAACTTCATTCAATATGAAACTAATTATGATAATGTATTAAAGAAATAGACCAAAGTTTTGATTTGTGGGATTTTTAACTAGACGTATATAAAAGTCTTACATATCTTACTTATTTTCATTTAAAACCAATTACCACAGGTTACCATTTATAAACCTGGAATTTAAGTGTTATCGTGAGGTCCATCGTTATAAATCGTGTGGTGGGGGTGAATGGTGTGAGTCAGCAGGAGAGGTGAGGGAGGGGTGAATGATGTGAGTCAGCAGGGGAGGTGAGGGAGGGGTGAATGGTGTGAGGCAGCAGGGGAGGTGAGGGAGGGGTGAATGGTGTGAGTCAGCAGGGGAGGTGAGGGAGGGGTGAATGGTGTGAGTCAGCAGGGGAGGTGAGGGAGGGGTGAATGGTGTGATTCAGCAGGGGAGGTGAGGGAGGGGTGAATGGTGTGAGTCAGCAGGGGAGGTGAGGGAGGGGTGAATGGTGTGAGTCAGCAGGGGAGGTGAGGGAGGGGTGAATGGTGTGAGTCAGCAGGGGAGGTGAGGGAGGGGTGAATGATGTGAGTCAGCAGGGGAGGTGAGGGAGGGGTGAATGGTGTGAGTCAGCAGGGGAGGTGAGGGAGGGGGTGAATGATGTGAATCAGCAAGGGAGGTGAGGGAGTTATCTAACCTAAGGGAAGAAAACGTAGACCTCTTCTTCAACTCACGCACTAACACCCAATTCGTGAGTGTCTTAAGATAGTGGCCAATGTGTTCACCTCCCGCTATATTTCCCCCTCCCCCCCCCCCCTCCTCCCGGTAGTAAAGTGAGTCTCGGTGTAAACTTTTATAGACATATCACGATCACGGTTAAGTCTCGTCTAGTTCACCTTCACTATCTCTCCTGTGTAAACAAAACAAAACAATCTTAGTTCTTAATTGTTGTTCACCTAGAATACGCGTTTGAAGACCTTAATTGTAAAAGATATTGTTACAATCACTAGAAATACAATACAATCCTATTTAATTTTTTTTTTCACTTTTATTCCAGCTACTATATTTGATTGCGGTTAGTCAAGTCCAGTCCCTCCTCTCCTTACCTGACTGATGTATGTTTTCCGTGCGTGATGGATGTATTCTTTAACGCTAATTTAACACAACTAATGACCAATTCTCGGGTTCTTATGTATAGTAATTTGGGTGTTACTTGAACAGGTAGAATGAAACTTAGTGTTCCTTAGTAATAATAACGGAACATATAGCGCGGTTCCATCTATTAGTACAGTACACGAGTTAAACTAAATCTAATGTAAGAAATAAGAGAAACAAAATTAGCTTAAACCTAACCTAACCTAAGCTAAGCTAACTAACCTAACCTAACCTAACCTAATCTAACCTAACCTAACCTAACCTCCGGAAATTCTTCATAAAACCTAAAAAAATACATAATTTATCCACTCACATTATAATCCAATATCCATTCCACAAATCCACAATATCCTAGAAAAGGCCAATTTCTCGAGATATTAATATTCCCTCCTAATCCACCAAATCTGAGGAAGATAAGTCAATTAGCTGTCGCATCAGGACATTAACAAGGTGCACTAATTAGTAAACTTCTGGGATGAAAGTCTGTAATGTCACTGAGGAACACAAGGGGGAAGGGGGGGGGTACAGCCCTTGTTGACTCTCCCGGCTGATGGAATTTTGTTGGAGTAGTTTAGTGTGTGTGTGTGTGTGTGTGTGTGTGTGTGTGTGTGTGTGTGTGTGTGTGTAAAAGGTGAAATTACGTCAAGCGTCACACACTTCTCATAACTATACGAGTATAATGGGTGTTTGTGTTTCTTTTACTGTCCATTAAACAGACATACAGACAGACGCTCCATTGTTATTTACGGGACAACCTAACCTAACCTAACCTAACCTAACCTAACCTAACCTAACCTAAACTAATCCCTCTAGGTGGCATTAGGATAGTCAAGATTTATGTGAAATAAACTTGGGTGCCTAATCTTCAGGTGATCGCTATTCACGACTCTTAAATTTTAACAGTGTACAAAATTCTCAAGCGGTTAAGACGTTTGTTTAACTGAAAAAAAATAAAGAACGAAAATAACACAGATATATAGATAGACAGACTATAATAATAACAGCAAAGGTTTTCGAGACACGTTTGATTCTAAGAGTAAACAGAGAGATAATGACAACGTCTTAGATGTCTGCAAAAAACACCACAAGCAATAACGCCGGGTCTTCATCCCTGCCCACTGTCGAGTTTACCCTCCAGAAATGTATTTCCTAAAACACACTCGTGCTTCCTGGGCTGTTGCGGGTTTATGAAGCACTAAACCGTAGTTTAAAATGCGCGGTTTGACCCCATTACCTCGAATTACCCGCACCATTAAGAGTAAGTGCTGTTTGGATGACCCTCCTACAGCGAAGAACTTGGTGGAGAGGAGCCGTGATTAAATAAAATTAGAGGAAGTAGAGCAAAAGATATTTGTTTATGTTATATCTGTGTCGTATACGATAACACAGATCCACGGACTGAAGAAAATGACGATGTAAAAGAGGGTGAGATATGTACCCTGGTTCAGTGATGGTTCCTATTCAACCCGGCGATGTATGTTGGCAGATCCGGCCTGCTCACGCTGACTCGAACAAGATTCACCAAGGGATCGAGAAGGTTTCGAATCTCCGCAGAATACGACGGCTTCCATTAGTGGGATTTATAAAGATCGTTATCTTATCCTCCGCGTTATTAAAGAGTTGGATACCAGAGAAGAGACAAACTCAAGCTCCGGTAATGGAAGAGGATTCGGGTCACGTGAAGCTTAATACCCCTCAGCTTATTTCACCTGATGATTAAACACTCTAACGCTATCTGAGGGGGTTATGTTATGTTAGATTAGGTTAAGTCAGAATAGATTGAGATAGCTTAAATTAGGTTAGGTTAACATTCGGGTAATTACTCTCAAAATCTATTCAATACTTTGATTTACTCGCTTACGTCAATGGCACGATGGCGTCATGCTCAAGACCTGAGATCAATTATCGCGACTTGCCAGAGAAAATTAGACTGGTGTTGGAGCCATTAAACCCGACAGACAAAACTCCCCCTCCGTCTGGCTGGCTTACATCCGGGTTTCTCAACTTGGTATTTGTTGTCGGAAAAAAGTTTTTACCATGGTGCTTTTTTTATCATTTAGTTCTGAATTAGACTTTAATTCATTTAGGATTAATCCGCTTTAAATGATATGTTAATGGAGACGATCCTATGAAACCAAAAGAAGTAAAACGATTAATTATTTAGAAAACACACGAGGCGCTAATTAATTTATCAATATACAAACTTACAAACAAACAAACAATAATATATATATAGTCACTAGAGAAACAAAAGTCAGATAAACATAATAAAATTTCACTAAGAATCTTTTGTTTTTTACGTAATAAGAAAAAAAAGGTGAACATTTAGGGAGTTTCTCTGAGGTAAAATGTTTGTTTGTTTGTAAAATATGATATCAAAGTTTTTCCAGCCGAGTTACATAACTGGTGACGGGAGTGATGCCCTCAGAAGCCTCGAGGCCAAGATATTTTCCTCAAGTTTTTCTCTCCTTTAAAACAACATCTTGACTTTATATTTTTTCACACTTTCGAAAATAACTTCTAGGGCCAAATCATTGTTTACTTTGACCCGTAATAATTAATTTATCTATATCAACTATTTTTTTTTTAGATATTTATGATTATTGTCTATGTATAAAATATATTTCCTTGTCTGTATCGTTAAATTTACAGCAACAATTATCTTTATATGTGTAACAACGTCATTAACAAGAGGTAAAGTGGTTCCCTAACTCACCATCAACATTCTGGGATCTCACAGGATTAACAGCTCTTATATGCACCATTTACCTGACAGGAGAAACACAAGGTATAAAAATAAGAATCTTTAGAGTAGCAACAGAAGACCAAGAGTTTACAACCATTTGCTCTAACAACTACTGCTGTCATCATACATTACTGTTATTAAAACCCTTATCAAGTTCTTTATTGACGATCTCTGACAGTTTATAGAGCATTGGGTAGTCATTGTTAGAGGAGAAACTAGAAAAAAAATAGATTACTGGAGGTGGAAGAGAATAGGAGAGGTAAGATGAGCTTGTGGTTGAGGACTTGTGTGGTGGTGGTGGTGGTAGTGGTGGTAGTAGTAGTGGTAGTGGTGGTGGTGGTGGTGGTGGTAGTGGTAGTGGTAGTGGTGGTGGTGGTGGTAGTGGTAGTGGTAGTGGTGGTGGTGGTAGTGGTGGTAGTAGTAGTGGTAGTGGTGGTGGTGGTGGTGGTGGTAGTGGTAGTGGTGGTGGTGGTGGTGGTGGTGGTGGTAGTGGTGTTGGTACTGGTGGTGGTAGTGGTGGTAGTAGTAGTGGTAGTGGTGGTGGTGGTGGTGGTGTAACTGGCTACCCTCCCCAAGGTCCTATGCGACATCATCCTTATAAGACATCATCCTTAGACCACATCATCCTTAGGCCACATCATCCTTAGGCCACATCATCCTTAGGCCACATCATCCTTAGGCCACATCATCTTTAGACCACATCATCCTCAGGCCACATCATCCTTAGGCCACATCATCCTTAGGCCACATCATCCTTAGGCCACATCATCCTTAGACCACATCATCCTTAGGCCACATCATCCTTAGGCCACATCATCCTTAGGCCACATCATCCTTAGACCACATCATCCTTAGGCCACATCATCCTTAGGCCACATCATCCTTAGACCACATCATCCTTAGGCCACATCATCCTTAGGCCACATCATCCTTAGACCACATCATCCTTAGGCCACATCATCCTTAGGCCACATCATCCTTAGGCCACATCATCCTTAGACCACATCATCCTTAGGCCACATCATCCTTAGGCCACATCATCCTTAGGCAACATCATCCTTAGGCCACATCATCCTTAGACCACATCATCCTTAGGCCACATCATCCTTAGGCCACATCATCCTTAGACCACATCATCCTTAGGCCACATCATCCTTAGGCCACATCATCCTCCTAAAAATAAGTCAACAATATCCTTCCTCATCTTCCCCTTCTTTTCTTTAGTGTCCCTCTCCCATCTTTTATAACCTTTGCACTTTCTCTTCCTTACTAGCTCTTCTTTCCTTCGCCTCTTCCTTCCTTCCCACCCACTAACATCGTCCTCTCCAAACCCACCACCTCTCTCCTAGTCACCCTACCTTCCCCCCCTCCCCCTCTTCCCCCCTCTCTCCCCACCAACTCCTTATCTCGACCAGCGTGAGGCGGTAATGGCAGAGACGGGACGACCAACCCATGAGTCTGTGGACAACCAATTTCATGGACTCGTATTAACATAACTTACATGTGTTTCATTTTGCAATTTTTTTTACCCCCCTCCCTCTACTTTACTCCTTCCCTTTCTCTCCTTTCCCCTCTCCATTCCTTCCCTCACTCACCTTGCCCTCCCCCCCCCCATGCCTTTTGTTGAGGTTTATGAAGCACTAAACCGGCGTTTTAAATTCGAGGTTTGACTCTACTATATTAGAATTACCCGCCATTAGGAGTGAATGTTATGAGTGGATGGTGAGGTAAGAGACAAGGTGAGTGAGGTGAGTGAGGTGAGTGAGGTGAGGTGAGTGAGGTGAGTGAGGTGAGTGAGGTAAGAGACAAGGTGAGTGAGGTGAGTGAGGTGAGTGGGGTGAGTGAGGTGAGTGAGGTGAGTGAGGTGAGTGAGGTGAGTGAGGTGAGTGAGGTGAGTGAGATGAGTGGGGTGAGTGAGGTGAGTGAGATGAGTGGGGTGAGTGAGGTGAGTGAGGTGAGTGAGGTGAGTGAGGTGAGTGAGATGAGTGAGGAGAGTGAGGTGAGTGAGGTGAGTGAGATGAGTGGGGTGAGTGGGGTGAGTGAGGTGAGTGAGGTGAGTGAGATGAGTGGGGTGAGTGGGGTGAGTGGGGTGAGTGAGGTGAGTGGGGTGAGTGAGATGAGTGGGGTGAGTGAGGTGAGTGAGGAGAGTGAGGTGAGTGAGGTGAGTGAGATGAGTGGGGTGAGTGGGGTGAGTGAGGTGAGTGAGGTGAGTGAGGTGAATGAGGTGAGTGAGATGAGTGGGGTGAGTGAGGTGAGTGAGGTGAGTGAGGTGAGTGAGGTGAGTGAGGTGAGTGAGGTGAGTGAGGTGAGTGAGGAGAGTGAGGTGAGTGAGGTGAGTGAGGAGAGTGAGGTGAGTGAGGAGAGTGAGGTGAGTGAGGTGAATGAGGTGAGTGAGGTGAATGAGGTGAGTGAGGTGAGTGAGGAGAGTGAGGTGAGTGAGGTGAATGAGGTGAGTGAGGTGAATGAGGTGAGTGAGGAGAGTGAGGTGAGTGAGGAGAGTGAGGTGAGTGAGGTGAGTGAGGTGAGTGAGGAGAGTGAGGTGAGTGAGGAGAGTGAGGTGAGTGAGGTGAGTGAGGTGAGTGAGGTGAGTGAGGTGAGTGAGGTGAGTGAGGTGAGTGAGGAGAGTGAGGTGAGTGAGGTGAGTGAGGTGAGTGAGGAGAATGAGGTGAATAAGGTGAGTGAGGGGCTACAGTAGACAGGTTGTGAAGGTGAGGTCTACGCTGATGTTATTGAGCTGATAGAGAACATTTGATTCACGAGAACTTTTAGTGTACTTAACAACAACAACAACAACAACTATTACTACTAGTACTACTACTACTACAACTACTGCTACTACTACTACTACTGCTACTACTACTACTACTACTACTATTACCACCTCTCCGTCAACTATCAACATGTCTCTTCATTATAACATCAGCCGGGTGAGAAGAAGGAGGAGGAGGAGGAGGAGGAGGAGGAGGAGGAGGAGGAGGAGGAGGAGGAGGAGGAGGAAGGAGGAAGAGGAAGAGAAGAAAAAGAAGGAGGAGAAAGAGAAAGAAAAAGAAGAAGAAGAGGAGGGGAAAGAGGAAGACGAAGAAGAAGAGGAGGAGGAACAGGAGAAAGAGATGGAGCAGGAGGAGAGAAGGAGGGAGGGAGGGATCAATGCACCTGTATACCTGTGGTGGGGGGGGGTGGGGTGGAGAGGTAAGCCACATATAACTCACAGCACCGAAGTTGACACACCTGCACAACACTAAACGAGAGGTGACCCCGACCTTCAACACACTTTATCACCTAGTTACCTCTGTTCATGGTCTTGTGAAAGTGGATTTTGCAAGAAGCATTTTTTTTTATATATATTTTTTTTCAGTATTGTGTTTAGTTGATTATTTCTGGTGATGGTAGATATAAGGAATGATTTAGGATGAGTTAAGGTGGGTTAGGGTGAGTTAGGATGAGTTAAGGTGCGTTAGAGTGAGTTAGGATGAGTAAGAGTGGGTTAGGGTGAGTTAGGATGAGTTAGAGTGAGTTAGTATGAGTTAAGGTGGGTTAGGGTGAGTTAGAGTGAGTTAATGTGCGTTAGAGTGAGTTAGGATGAGTAAGAGTGGGTTAGGGTGAATTAGGATGAGTTAGAGTGAGTTAAGGTGCGTTAGAGCAAGAAGTACACACACACACACACACAAGCCTCGGCCAGTGTGTTCAGCTGACCCCTCCCCTTCAAGTACTGTATCATCCATTGGTATTCTCAACACGTGTAGCAGATGATCAATTACCTCAGTGCTGTGTCGAATACTCTTTTTTCCCCTGAGTAAATTCCCTTATTTTTTTTCATTCAACAACGATACTTTTTTTCTTTGATATAGGAATAAATACATAAGTAACAGATAAACTAAACCAAACCAAAGCATTAGTACCTACCCTTGACCTTTCCTGACCTTTGTTATCAACCCCCATCTCCTTTAACTCATCTTTGTTTTATTCCTCTTACTACTACTTTTTTCCTCTTCTATTTTTTCCTCACCTCTCCTAGTTTTTTCCTATTAATTCTTACTTGTTTTTTTTTTACTCTTTTTATTCCAGATTTTTTTGTTTATTGTTTTTATTAGTTGGTTAGGTTATGTTAGGTTAGGTTAGGTTAGGTTAGGTTTGGTTAGGTTAGGTTACGGTGACCCGGGAGCCATAATACCTGTAACCTTTGTGTTAATCGCATCTTCGTGTCTTGTAAAGTAACATGCACAAACTTCAATTTTCTCTCTTTTAATGAAGTTACAACCTTCAAAGTGGGACTCCCAACCCGTGCAACTTAGGAGACCAAAATATCCTCAAAGGAAACACTGGAAGAATGAGTTGATATAATTATCAGAGTAAGTATTCACTGACTCACACAAAGCCGACGAAAGTTATGTCAAAATTTTTACTTGGGTGAAACTATTCGTACGGTATATTTTAACATTTCAACTTGGAATAGAATCAACATTTTTAATATTTTAGCGTAAAATTATAGATACCAGAATATTATACCACGAGAGAGAGTGTGTGTGTGTGTGTGTGTGTGTGTGTGTGTGTGTGTGTGTGTGTGTGTGTGTGTGTGTGTGCAAAAATAATAATATTAATAGTAATAGCAAGGATAATAATAACAACATAATACTCACCTCAGCACCACAACCTAGAGACTGCATCATCAACAAGCCACCCACCACCACCACCACCATCATCAACAACAAGAGACAAACTCACCTCCTTCAGGCTGCTCTTGTTATCACGAGTCAGCAGCCAAAAAGATGAAGAAGGGGAAGCATCTCTTATTTTGACGTCGTGGACACCAGACCCGGCAAGACGCACAAAACTTTCCCTGAGCCTTTTATCACCAGGTCTACAACTTCCCTCCACCCCACACACCGCATACAAGAGCTCTAAAAATTTCTGTCATTCCATATACCACAGGGAGAAAATATTCCTTCCCTCCAGTATACCAGAGCAAAGAATTTCCTTCCTATTATATACCAAAAATCCATATCCATCCTAGATCCTTTATATCGGAAGCTTAAATCCATCCTACGCTCTTCACATCAGAAACTTAAATCCATCCTACGCTCTTCACGCCAGAGACCCATCCTACGACCTATCCTTCACTCCAGAGACCCATCCTACGACCTATCCTTCACGCCAGACACCCAGAGCCACCCCTTCGCCATATACCAGAGAGGAGGCGAAAAACACACAGACGGGAAGACTATCTTTACTTTATAATGAGAAGCCCCTCGGGAAGAAGCCGCTCGGGAAGAAGCCGCTTGGGAAGAAGCCGTTCGTGCATGTTAATCAGTTCTGAGGAGAAATGTCTCTCACACAGCCGAGGGATGAGAGTTGGTGAGAAAATATGTCTCTAACAGCCGGGGTAATGGAGATCTTGTTAATGAGGATAATATTCATGAGTATATGTACATAACTCATAAGTGTTTGTGTGTGTAAGTAAAAAGTATGTAAGTGTTTGGTGCTCGTGGGTGAGTGTATGTTATGCTTGTGTGTATATCATAAGTGTTTAATGTGTAAGTACGTGTGTGTAAGTGTTTGGTGCCTGTGTGTGAGTGTATCTTAAATGTTCAGTGAGTAAGTATGTGTGTGTGTGTGTGTGTGTGTGTGTGTGTGTAAGTGTTTGTGTGTATTTGCAAGACAAGGCTAAATTATAAACCATGAACGATACCTCCTCTCTCTCTCTCTCTCTCTCTCTCTCTAGTCATTCCTTTGACTCGAACACGACTCCCAAAACCTTTTACATAAACGATCCCTTAAAAAAACGTTTAAAATGCAAATAAGAAGCACGAGACCGTCCACATTACATCACAACGTACAAGTTTTAATGGTAGTTGATCCCATATAAAAAAAAAGAACCCCTCAGCTTCCCTTCAGACACGACCCTCTCAGCTCCCCTCAACTCCCCTCATCTCCCTCTTGCGACCCTCCTCCTCCTTTTCCACCGTCTGTTCACAAAAACCTAATTCCCTCCACTGACAGGTAATAAGAGTCTGTTTATCGTGACTACAACAAGGCACATCACCGAGATAGTACGATATCTTAACAGGTGTGTTCGGTAATATTCAGGCCATGATATTTCCACCAATGTGATGTATCCAATGGTTTATTCATCCCCAGTAATAGTCGCTGGAAGGTATTCTTGGCGGTGTATGATATCCTAAAGGGGTAATATCGAGGCGAGGCATGACGAGGACAGACTCTCTAGGGTACTCTCACCGTGATGTTCCTTACGGTGGAGCTCAGTATTCATCCCTCAGTGACGGCGGTATTATCATAAATCAATAAGTGGGATTCATTGTAAGGTTTCCTGTCCCATGAGGCTTCCTTTGGCAGCCTTAGGAACAATGGTGACGTCTCCCGCAGGATGAAAACAGCGCCGTTCCCTTCTTTCTGATTCACTGAGGCCGATGGCGGTGTTGTGAAACGTGCCCGACATTACTCTCCGATTGGCGAATAAATTACTGATTATGTTCGCCTCGGAGAGCCGCTGGTGGGGGCTAATAGATAGTCAGGGCGAGGAGACACGGAGACTGGTAGGTAGAGACGTGAGCCAGAGGGAAGGTGACTGACTCACTTCCTTCCTTCACCATCATTTACCGTCATTTTTTAGCCTCTTTACATACTGAAGGAAAACAGTATCAGGGATTTTTTTTTTATCATTTCAAGATTTTGTTTATGTTTTACTGGAGGACGAAGACGAGAGAACAAACAGTTAGGTTAGGTTAGGTTAGGTTAGGTTAGATCCGGTTAGGTTAGGTTAGGTTAGGTTAGGATAGGTTAGGTTAGGTTAGATCCGGTTAGGTTAGGGTTGAAATATCATGTCACTGTTTATGTAGTGTACCCTGATATAACACCATGCGGTCGTACCTAATAAACTGCCACTATATTTGGAGCATTATATAATATTCCGTGTCATTTGCATCGTATTACGGGGAAAATTATGATCGGGGTCTATTTTCGAATAGTGTAAATCATATACTGTATGTTTATTAATGTCCGTTTAAGCAGATGGATGGATAAATCAATGAGGAATGTGTGTGAGAGAGAGAGAGAGAGAGAGAGAGAGAGAGAGAGAGAGAGAGAGAGAGAGAGAGAGAGAGAGATATGCTACAATGTTAAAACAGAGATTGGACAGACAGACAGACATACAGACAGACAGACAGACAGACATAAGGCAGATAAAGAGAGAGATGATAAAAAGAAAGAAACAGAGGATAGACAGACAGACACAAATGACAATAACACCCAGGGTAAAATGTTAAACAGATTCACTCCCTGTTTTCATTACCCAAAGGAAATAGAAAGAAATGGTTGTCACGTTTATCACTAAAGAGACACAGTAAATGAAGGAGACGCCACACACGTAGATAACTAAGAAGAAGAAGAAGAAGAAGAAGAAGAAGAAGGGAGAATGATGATGGTAATGAACTGAACAAAAAGATTTAAGAAGGAAACACGAAATAACAAGAAAAAACATAATTAGACGAAATAGATGAAAATGACAATACGAATTAATGAAAATGGACAAAAAAGAAAACATGATAAAGATGGGAAAATAGAAGGAGATGAGAGGCAATAAAGTGTGAAACCAGAGGGCGAAAAATAGAGACACCTCCTCATCATTTTCTTGTCACCGAAGTAATGGGAATGTATTTTTCATAACAGGGAGACAAAAGGTGGAGAGGCAGAGGAGCATTGAGGGAGGGAGGGAGAGAAGGAGGGAGAGAAGGAGGGAGAGAAGGGGGAGGGAGAGATGGAGGGAGTGAGGAAATTATACAAAAGAAAACGTGAGATGAAAAATAATTATTATTAGCTCAAAGATAGACAGAGAACACACACACACACACACACACACACACACACACACACACACACACACACACACACTCATGTAAGTTGCAATAAAAATAATATCCTTTAATTTATCTTTCCTAGTATGTAACCGGGATTTAATGAGGTGATGAGAGTGTGATGTCATAGTGTAAGCATATAGTGTAAGTGTATAGTGTAAGTGTATTGTGTAAGTGTATAGTGTAAGTGTATAGTGCAAGTGTATAGTGCAAGTGTATAGTGCAAGTGTATAGTGTAAGTGTATAGTGTAAGTGTATAGTGTAAATGTATTGTGTAAGTGTATAGTGTAAGTGTATAGTGCAAGTGTATAGTGTAAGTATATAGTGTAAGTGTATAGTGTAAGTGTATTGTGTAAGTATATAGTGTAAGTATATAGTGTAAGTATATAGTGTAAGTGTATAGTGTAAGTGTATTGTGTAAGTATATAGTGTAAGTGTATAGTGTAAGTGTATAGTGTAAGTGTCTAGAGTAATTATATAGTGTAAGTGTATCGTGACTGTAAGTGTATAGTGTATGTAACGGAAAAATCAGTTCTAAAATTTGGTTAGACTTATAAAAGAAAACCCAAACAGGTGAAACACGATCAATATTGAGCAGTGGTCCAGGTGGTCGGGGTCCAGGTGAGCCAGGGAGACCACTTTATGATCTGGCTAAAGCTGAGGTCGCCTCCACCACTGATATACTGTACACTTGGTGAGCCAGAGTCTTACCTTACAGAGTGTGTGTGTGTGTTCTGCTACGGTATTCCCCTTCCACAATAAGAATCTGGATATAACTAACCCTTATCCCTTCACACTCTTCTCACACTCTCTTCCCACTCAATCACGCACTCTGATGCTTCCTGGATGTTTATCTATTTCGTTCTTCTTCTGACCTTTCTTTCTCCACCTTAGTTTTTCTCTTCTCTCTTCTGGTATCCAATTATTTTTATCAATCTTTCTTTTCCCTTTCTCTCACTTCGTCCACCACCCCTTCAGCAGACCAACTCTCTCTCTCTCTCTCTCTCTCTCTCTCTCTCTCTCTCTCTCTCTCTCTCTCTCTCTCTCTCTCTCTCCTTGCCCAACACTTTCACTCCCACAACTCCTCATAATTTGTTAGCCTAGTTTCTCTTTCTATTTACCCAGCATAATGATTCCAAGGACGCCATTTCTGTCGTCTCTAATTTGTTCCTCCCTCTTACATCCAGAGTCCATGATTATATGTAAATAAACATCTCGGCTTAAGGGTGTATACATATAATTTATCTAAAAATCTTAAAACCACACAATAAATTTATAGAATAATCTTAAACAATATTCAGTTTGTTATTCAGAGTACTGCCAACAGACCCTCAAAAGTACAACAGATCCACCTTGAGAAACTCCAAAACACATCATGTTTTGTAGGGATCCTTAAAACTCTTCAATGTCCTTTAAGCTCCACCACAAAGGCCTCTTAACCTTGTCAACAAAATTTGTAGGAAAGTCTCGTTTTTTTGCCTCATATATTTTCAATGGATTCATCTCATAACAAGGATTAAAGACGATGTTCCCGCTCACCCACGTACTGCCTACCAGGTCACAAGTACAGTACCTGCCACACGGACAACGGACGAACCCAGGTCACAAGTAAAATACCTGCGTCACGATCGGCAACCCTTATCATATGAGGCCATAACAGCTGTCACCTCACATCTACAGCCTCTCAGCTCAGTAGTTCATTTGTCATGTTAACAACTTGACACTGACTAAATTCTTAATGTTGAGATAAATTACCTGCATCCGACACAGGTCACTAATCCTGGTACACTGATAACAAGTCGCCCTAGTTAAACATGTACGGGAAGGTGGAGTATCTCAGCCCCTGACAAGCTTTCGTCTATGTATGTATGTACGTATGTATGTATGTATGTATGTATGTATGTGTGTATGTATGTGTGTATGTATGTATGTATGTATGTATGTATGTATGTATGTATTTTCAACCGCGTTACGCCAAATTTGAAAGAGAGAGAGAGAGAGAAAAAGTATGACAGCCAATTATTCCTACGTCCAGTAGTCGAAAGGAGAATAATGAAACGGCTGAACTTGACAACCTTAGTCACCGTTCCATATACAAGTGAATTCTGACCAAAAAAAAAAAAAAAGAAGTGTAATCTAGACAGGAAAAACTATTTAATGAAGGGATGAAACTATTATATACAACACTAAAATCCATATATCGGTGTTATATAATGGTGGTTAGTTATATATCTATGAGACACAGAGCCAACAAGGGTATAATACGAAACAAAAATTATATACAAATACTTTAAGTGAGAGATCAGTCTGATGAGTGAGACAATGGCTTTTGACGAGTGAGGATTAAAGTAGAAGACTAATCCTCGCGTGGGATAAAACTTCACGACATACAAAAAAAAATGGGTAAAAAAAAATGTGTTTTAATGGCTACACAGAGTGACTACAGAGACCTGGCAGTAGTGAGTCGTCCACACACACACACACACAATTACTGACTCACCGATGTGTATTTCCTGACCACAGACACCAATTTAATCCTTCTCTCTCTCTCTCTCTCTCTCTCTCTCTCTCTCTCTCTCTCTCTCTCTCTCTCTCTCTCTCAAAGTCTCCTCATCCCCACTGCTTTTAATTTCCGTCTCATTTCAGCTCTAACTCTCAGTCTCAGTAAGTTTGTCTGTTTGTAATTGACTGTGTGTGTGTGTGTGTGTGTGTGTGTGTGTGTGTGTGTGTGTGTGTGTATGAATACGTAAGTACTTGCTTGAGTGTGTATAGTTATACTAGTGGGAATGTATGCATGTATGAACAACAGAGTATGCAAAGGTGTAGATAAGTACACACACACACACACACACACACACACACACACACACACACACACACACACACACACACACACAGACACACAGACACACACACACAGACACACAACACACAACACACACACAACACACACACACACACAGAGACACACACACAGAACACAACAAACCACACACACAGACACACACCACACACAGCACAGACACACACACACACAGACACACACACACACACACACACACACACAGACAGACAGACACACACACACAGACACACACACACACAGACAGACACACACACACACACACACACAGACACACACACACACACACACAGACACACACACACACAGACACACACACACAACTTTTGACTTTCTCCTCCTTAATGACGAGACTTACCCAGACACACGTACACTTAATGAGTATTAATTTGACTCGAATTGCTTCTCCAACACTCAAGGCGCCACGGGGATACCAGATTCCTGCATTTACTTGTATGTATGTATGTATGTATGTTTGTATGCATGTATGTATGTATCAGACAGGAAAAGAGAGCTTAAGAGAGAGAGAGAGAGAGAGAGAGAGAGAGAGTTATTCAGTACATCACACCACACCACACCACACCACACCATACCATCCCACTGTGGTATCGAATAATGGCAACACAACCTAACTGACATAAAGAGAGACTGTGTGATAGGTCCATTCTTTTACCCTCAGTGTAACAGAGAGACAATAGGTGTACAGGAGGCCATAGCCATTGTGTTTCTGTGTCTCGTGGTAACATTGTCCCTCTCACTGTCTGGCGGTAACATTGTCCCTCTCACTGTCTGGTGGTAACATTGTCCCTCTCACTGTCTGGCGGTAACATTGTCCCTCTCACTGTCTGGCGGTAACATTGTGTCTTTCTATGTTAATTTTGTTATCGCCTTAAATATTCATTGTTATCCATATACATTATTTAGAACAACTAACTCGACTATTATGTGGGAAATATGTGTTACTATATACCGTACGCGTATAACAAAGGTACACAATCACTCACCTAGGTAGAAAGAAACAATGAACACCGAAAAACATGAAAACAAAACAATCCAGGTTATCACACAACGTAATCAGACGTACAAACAAACAAACTGGAACACAAACACGCTCTAAAATCGTGGATATATATATATATATTTTTTTTTGTACTGAAATAAAAATTGTTATATATTGAGCCGTAGGAACGCTTAAATGTGAAAATATATTCAGATAGCATATCCGTATGTTTCCAGGGTAACAAACACCCACAACAAACACAAGTTCACATACCCTCACGGTAAAACACACACACTGACATACCCATTCAACCTTTCAACACATCGACTAAATACAAACACACACACACACACACACACACACACATCTACCGTGAGTATACTGTACAAACAAAAACATTCTCTACCCTAGCAGTTTATTTTCACCGTGTTGAATATTTAGAGAGAGAGAGAGAGAGAGAGAGAGAGAGAGAGAGGTTCAATTTGGCGGTGTATTTTGCCACGAAATCCCATTGGTTTAACTTACCTTCCTCTAGGCTTCAATATATCCACCATGGAATCCTTACCCCACCCCCCCTTGTTTATATATGATGTTTACTCTCTTTCCCCGGTGTGTTTCGCGGTGTTTTATTGGACGGAAGGTTTGTAACAGAGCTTTCTATTGGCTGGGTACTTATTTAGAGCTTCTTATTGGTTGGACGATATGTAACGCGTCACGTCATTGGTTGTTTTATAGCCACGAGTTGGAGGAGGAAGCTCTTGCGGTAGGTTTTCAATTTATGTATGTATGTATGTATGTATGTATGTATGTATCTATGTATATATGTCTCCGTCTATCTTCTCTTTATTATACCAATATAAAAACAGCTCAGGGAACACAGCTTAAGGGAACACAGCTTAAAGGAACACAGCTTAAGGGAACACAGCTTAGGGGAACATAATGAGGGCCTGCTGTTTCCGGGTGGCCGAACAAAGGTCTGGTTTAAGCAAGGTCAAGGTCACACAAGAGGCTGAAAGGAGGTCAGGTTAAGAGGCCTTTAAGTATTTGTTGGTTTATTGGCCCTAACTCAGAGTAGGTCGTAAGTTAATATAATATAAACCTAACCTAACCTAACTTAATCAAGCTTAACCTAACTTAACCTAACCTAACCTACCCTAACCTAACCTACCCTAACCTAAAATAACCAATTTAACACAGCTTCAAGAGTTATGGGATGGCGTGTAAGCTGTCACTAGTCTGAGACCCGGAATTAATCTGCCCAGATTCTATCACGATTTTCGCTCCATGATGTAATCCATAGATTTTCCTCACAAATCCCACTGGCGAAGCAATGTGTATGTATGTATGTATGTATGTATGTATGTATGTATGTATGTATGCATGTATGTATGTATATTCATTAGTGGATTAACCTGACTTTATTTCCCCCCACAGGTAAAGGTGTTCCCAAACTAGGCGGCTGTGATTCTTTCAACAGGTAAGATGACATAAATATCTTAATGATTATATAATGAAGGAAAATAACACAGCTTGGTCTCCCCTTATTCTGTCTGTCTGTCTGTCTGTCTGTCTGTTCACCTGCTATATATTGTGTCTGCTTACATACCTATCTGTCTGCCTGTATTTATGTCTGTCTGTTCATTAACCTATCAATATCTCTCTTTACATCCTTACCTGTCTGTCTGTCTGTCTGTCTGTCTGTCTACTGTGACCTCACTAATTACTATCATCATCATTAGATCAGGTAATACGACACGCAACAAGATGGCTTCAACAACTCCTAATCCTCGACCAACACTCCAGGTAATTAATTTATCCTGAGATAATTAAAGGTCTATTAGCTCATTAACTCACTGTGACGTAAAGATTCACCCTCTCAAGACAATATAATTAAGATAAATAGATAATGTATGGTTGAATAATGAAGAATATAACACAGGATATTACTACACTATATTCAGACAGACAGACACACAGACACACAGACAGACAGACAGACAGACACACACACACATATTACATAAGGATGTCAACGGGGAAACAAAGCGGTATTATTGTAATAAAACACGTGAAAAAAAACTTATTGACTCACGTACTAAAGACATCCATCAGGGAATAATTCTAAGTGTTTGAATAAAGATGAATAATTAGTTTCATAATTATTTGGGTTATAGAATCATTGTATAATTTATCCATCACTTATTCTTCATTTCTACATTATCTCCCTCCTCGTTTCCCTTCATCGCCTTGTTTCTCTCCTTCCTTCTCCCCTTCCATATCTCCTCCTCTCTTTCCCTCAGCATCATCTCCCAGCTTCCCAGGGTGGTTCTCAGAGTTCAGAGAGCTTCAGTAGTTAGATTAGACTATCATTAATTTCGCTGGGATTAATCTGTGTTGAGTTATACACCAGCCAATGGTTGGAGAGGCGGTAATCCCGTCTTTTACCCTTCAATTACAGCACTAATTACTTATTCATGGATTGTGTAATTTGGGTATGAACAACAACAACAACAACAACAATAACAACAACAACAAATGTCTTAGTGTACTATAGTGAGACATCTCGTAATCGTCTTTGTTTTCTTGTTAATATTGGATGGGTGTCTGTCTGTCTGTCTGTCTGTCTGTCTGTCTGTCTGTCTGTCTGTCTCATTCCTCTAACTTTCAGAAAATGGAAAATAAAAAAATAATATAACGTGATAATAAAAATAATTGTTCGTTAATGTAAGAAAAATAATAATAAAAACCGCGGAATAAAAACTATTGTGGTTTATTGATTCAGTTAGATAATAAAACAGACACACAACATGAACTATATAAACCACCCCCTCAAAAAAAAAATCAAGGTTTATTGATTCAGGTGGATAATAAAACACCAAAATAAACCACATAGAAAAATCGTGGTTTATTGATTCAGTTACATAAAAAAGCCAAAAAAACAAACAAAACAAAAATAAACCACGTAAAAAAACACACATAAATATCGTGGTTTATTGATGATAATTCTCGGGTGGGCGAATCACCATAAATCAACCCCCGTTAATCGACTCCGGATATCTAACACTAAATCTTTACGTCTTTTTACAAACGTTGGCTTAGTCGGCACCCTAGCTATTACTATTACTCTCTCTCTCTCTCTCTCTCTCTCTCTCCTCAGTGTTTGTTCCTTAAGTAATTTATCAGTGCCACGTAGAGTCGTTTTTAACTATCTAAATCCTACATAATATCCAGGTTGTCCTACACGGAGATTCTACTTCTACCTATATAACTACCATCTACCATTATGCATCTACCATCTACCATTATACATCTACCATCTACCATTTCCTGAGCTGTCTTGGTAAATTGGTGAAGCTCGAATGTTTAGCCAGACCGATCGATGAATGAGGGAGGACCGACCATCAAGGTACAGCGGGAAGTACCTTAAAAAAACTGACTCAGATCTCAGGGTAGTGTGTGTGTCGGTGGAGGTGAGGTGTCAGGAAGGAGTGAGTGTGTTGTTGGGGTAGTGAGTGTGTTGGTGGAGGTGTCAGGCAAGAGTGAGTGTGTTGGAGTAGTGAGTGTGTTGGTGGAGGTGTCAGGAAGGAGTGAGTGTGTTGTTGGAGTAGTGAGTGTGTTGGTGGAGGTGTCAGGCAAGAGTGAGTGTGTTGGAGTAGTGAGTGTGTTGGTGGAGGTGTCAGGAAGGAGTGAGTGTGTTGTTGGGGTAGTGAGTGTGTTGGTGGAGGTGTCAGGCAAGAGTGAGTGTGTTGGTGGAGGTGTCAGGCAAGAGTGAGTGTGTTGGAGTAGTGAGTGTGTTGGTGGAGGTGTCAGGAAGGAGTGAGTGTGTTGTTGGAGTAGTGAGTGTGTTGGTGGAGGTGTCAGGAAGGAGTGAGTGTGTCGGTGGAGGTGTCAGGAAGGAGTGAGTGTGTTGTTGGGGTAGTGAGTGTGTTGGTGGAGGTGAGGTGTCAGGAAGGAGTGAGTGTGTCGGTGGAAGTGAGGTGTCAGGCAAGAGTGAGTGTGTTGTTGGGGTAGTGAGTGTATCGTCAGCGTGGTGGTGGAGGTGAGGTGTCAGGAAGGAGTGAGTGTGTCGGTGGAGGTGAGGTGTCAGGAAGGAGTGAGTGTGTCGGTGGAGGTGAGGTGTCAGGCAAGAGTGAGTGTGTTGTTGGGGTAGTGAGTGTATCGTCAGCGTGGTGGTGGAGGTGTCAGGCAGGAGACAACAGGGCAGAGTGTGGGCCGTGGATGTCAGCTCCTGACTGTCAACAACTCAATTACCCCAGGAATGTCAGCTGCGCGGATCCAGACCAAGCGAGTATCAGCAACGTCAGCCGAGAACTGGAGTGAGTGCCTTACATGATGGAGGCACTAAAGCCAAGATCATAAAAAACGGAATTGAATTTATTTTCGCCAATAAAAAAAAATAATTATCTTGTTATTTATATGTTTGTTTATCTTTGTACAGTACGTCTTAGCTGGTATCGAACCCGGGTCTCCAACATGTGGGATTACAGTAGTTCCTCTCGCCCATCCCCACTCGTAGACACTGATAGAATTAATTAACTTTTTACTTGACCGTCGATAAAAGTTTTACATTTCATCTCACTTGTAAATCTGGTAAGACGTAAGAAGGACACTAGTGAGAGAGAGTTACACTGTTGAGAAATAATACTGAAGGTTAATTAAAATCACCTGGATAATTATATTCATTCGCGTAATTATTGTTACCTGTGTAATTATAAATACTTGAATAATAGTCTATACCTGGATAATCACAGACACCTGAATAATTACAGCAACAAGGTATAAATAAAGTTACCTGTATAAAACGCATTGTGGTGGAGTTAATCACCCTATGGACAAACGCTAAACCAAACATATATATATATATATATATATATATATATATATATATATATATATATATATATATATATATATATATATATATATATATATATATATATATCCACAATGAAAACGTGGATAAGATAAATCTTGATAAAATCACACGGGAAAAGGGGAAACAACGGAGCACCTTAGCTTTCGTCTTTATTCAAGACATCTTCAGAGGCCTCTGAAGATGTCTTGAATAAAGACGAAAGCTAAGGTGCTCCGTTGTTTCCCTTTTCCCGTGTGATTTTATCAAGATATATATATATATATATATATATATATATATATATATATATATATATATATATATATATATATATATATAAAACCATAAATAAACACTATGCACTTCATAAATATTACTAATTAAAAAGTTAAATAATAACCACTACACCCACATCCCAGTCTAGAATGGTCTACACCTCTCAACCCAAAATTGGATGATTCTAACCCCAACACAGCATTATAAAACATGACACGACAATCTATCGAAACAGTCAAGGGAAATAATCGTAATTGGGTGTTTGTACTATTCCCCCCCCCCCCGCACCCTGTTTCAAACAGTGGCAGGTTGCGTTGAAAATGGACAATAATTGGCCTGTATTGGAACCAGCGAGGAGCGTCCAATCAGCTGATGGTTGTACACACGGTAACAATTTTCCAGGGAGGCGTATAAATAACAACTTAAATAGCGATACAATTTGAAAAACAAATAAAAAAAATAAAAATCGTTACCTTGGTGGTTAAATTATACCCAACAAACACAAAAATTCAACAAGTATGGGAGGAACCATCACTTAACAATGGAAGAATAACACGGGGGGGATAAATTTAAAGTGAGGTGCAAAATTTGACCTTTCAATAAACTCAATAACAATTACAACGAGAGGCTATTGGGAACTAGCCCTCCTCCCCCCCCCCCCCCCGCCTCCCCTGGACAAACACAGCTACACGTCAAAAATTTACCTGGGCAAACATCACACCTGACAGTCACACGCAAGAGCCAGTTATAATACTCTTTTACACCATAAAGTGAAGAATGAGTTCATTATAAACCTTGAGAAGATATTAAGACGAAATTACAGGTTTTAATAGTATGATTTACGACTTAAGTGATGTTCCTTAACTCTGTCATTACTTGGACTAGCATCGCACCCTAATTATATGTGAATAACTATTAATTTGCATTATATTCAAATCACAAATTAAATAAAAAAAATAAAAAATAAATATCTAAAAAAATATCGCACGAGGGTAAACATGATAAGCATTTAAAATATAAGTCAATTATTCATTAAATATAAATTAATCAAAATAAATGAGACCTAAAACTACAAGAACCAAAAATAATGATATATAATAAAAAAATAATGATGACGCGTACAAGAAAAAATAATGACACGTAATGAACAAACACTTACCTGGTGGCGTCACTTCTGAACACCCAATTATTTGATAACTATTTTCCACTACTAAATTACTATACCTGAAAACCAATTTAAACAATCAATTACCTGTGAATTTTTACTTCCCCGGGATATAGGTTTTCGGTAGGAATTTAAAGGTTCAATTTGTCATCAGTAGAACTTACCTGTATTACCTAACAAGTACGGAGGGAGGGAAGGAGGGAGGTGAGGGTGAAGGGAGAAGAGGATGGAGGGAGGAAGGGAGGTGAGAGGGAGAGAGAGGGGGAGAGAGGGAGTGGGAGGCGGGGAAACTCGAGAGGAAATATCAAATAACTTATAAAAAAAAATAGCATAAATAAATAAATGAGAACATTGAAGAAAAATCTATCACTCTTAATGTCTTCACTATAATATAAACGTCTCTAAGATCCCTAAAACAAGTCACTCTTACTCTCAGCCTTATACCATAAAAGCTCTTTGCGTTCCCCTAAAAATATCCACAAAAGGGAAAACTCGAGGTGGCTAACAATAGCTGTGGATGGAACTGTGACGTGTCTTATCACCACAATCTCTTGGCCATCAACTTCAACTTTGCCTCCCCCTCGTCCCCTCCACCTCCCCCTCGTCACCTCCACCTCCCCCTCGTCCCCTCCACCTCCCCCTCGTCCCCTCCACCTCCTCCTCCTCCTCCTACTCCTCCTACCCCTGGGACTCACCTCAACTGGACGCTGAAGTGAATGTCTCTCAGCTATTTTCCTCCCAGCGGGCGGCCCACCAACAAGGTTTCTCCCCTCCTGTGGGTGATGAGAGAGAATATAGTGAGAATTGACGATTTTTAAGTCTTGTGTAGTCGTAACATGTTTCTCAATCACAGGGACATTCACAATTGTGTCTCGTGGGGGGACGGGACGAGAGAGAGAGAGCCCTTGGTGGATCAGGTTTAGGTATAAAGGGGGGGGGGAGAATAGGATGAAGAGGAAGAATTGGACATGGGCAGCCAGGAGGAAGGAGGAGGAGGAGGAAGAGGAGGAGGAGGAGGAGGAGGAGGAAGAAGAAAGGTAGATAAAGGGTTAATAGATTGACTGATAGAAAGTGTTTTTTTTTGTGTGTGTTTTGCTTCATCTAATCTTCACCTAACCACCCAGCACTAATAGTTCACAGCCTCTAGTTCCTTGTTTATTGATGTTCCTAATCCTTACAGAGTTTGAGTTACATATGCTGGACATAAACTCCTGATCTCCTTATATAAACAAAAACAAAAAACATGACATCACAATTGTTTCACACAACAACTCATTTTGGATTATGACACACACACACACACACACACACACACACACACACACACACACACACACACACCATCTTACAAACAAACAACACACAGAAGAAAACAACCAAACACTCTATACACACAAGGAAGTGTTTCAGTGATCGGTCAATGCAGTATGATTCGTTTACACACACAAATGTAAATTAGATTCCAAGATGAAACGCCACAGTCCATCGCTTGACGCCGCACCTCCTCTAAGACCGGTTTTCCCCAGCGTTATCCCGGAAGGTCCAGCCTTACTGATGGTCGCCAGTATTTCACTACCATAAAGGGAAATTGTCATGCAGTGCGTCAAGCAAAAATATGCACTTTGGTGACATTTAAATGAAATTGCTCTCAGACTAAAGAATTTACTAAGAAAATGGAAAAGTTCAACGTAAGATGAATTTATTTGATGTATTTGGACTTTATTTATTTGTTTGTTCTTCATTATTATTATTATTATTATTATTATTATTATTATTATTCTACACTGAACCTCTCTCTCCTTAATCAGGGATAATTAGCAAGTGATCTAATTACCATGGAGTCATACCACTACGGAATATATCCTGTTATAAGCGCCACAGTATAACATTTATCTTATATCCCACAACTGTTATATCTGTGGTAAAATACAACATATCTTCCACGATGTTATATAAATGAGACCTTCACCTGACCTACCTGAACAAATAAAATACATGATTGATTAAGATTATGACCTTTTTACGGTGACCTTTAACCTTGTCTTTGATCCAATGTTGATAAAAATAATGTAATATCGATTTATTATCAAAGTTGTTCGCCAGGTAGGTACTTACACCAAGTAGGAAGAATATTACCTGGGTGAGCATAATAATAATAATAATAATAATAATAATAATAATAATAATAATAATGATAATGATAATAATAATAATAATAATAATAATAATAATAATAATAATAACAAGAGTCGACAGGGAGAGTATTATCACAACCTACAAAGTATAATAAATCATTCTAACTAATACCACTCGATGTATTAACAACCATTATAAAATACATTGACTGACATTCAAACACGGGATATATATTGAATAGTTGTTATAATATTTTGGTTAACATGATCACCCGCAATACCTGAACACAACAGTGCTCTGAGGTAAGTGTAAATGGTAAATGCACTTGAGTCCATCTGCGATATACAGTACTTTTTTCATATTCTAATCTTCTATTAAACTACTTCTATTAAAAACTCTTTCGAATATAAAGAAAGTAATAATACACAAAAGATAATAAATTAAAAAATAAATTACCTGCAAAAAGTTAAAAAAAGAAGAAGTTGTTAACACATAAAAAGTTGTGGTGTTCGTGAGCTTCACCTTCCACCTGGACAGTTCTCACACAGGGATGGACGACTGGGCACCAACACGTCAGCCACCTCTGATCATCACTAACTACTATCATCAAAAGCTTTTCAAAGCTCCTTTTCTTGAATAAGCCGCGTATATATTTTTGTCACCGTTTTTATACGATTTACACCTGTATTTTATATTTCCTATCGGAGAGGAGAAGTGGCCAGTAATCCACAAACGAGCCAACATCAACACCACGGCCGGGGGAGCTGGCTAGGTTATGTTACAACTATTATGTAATAAATAAACTCCACCTAATGACCTAATGTTTACCTCTGTATTGTTCATAATAAATAATGAACATACTCCCTTACTTCCTCACATAGATAAATATCATTATACAGGAATTAAGGAGGATGCCGTGACGTCACACCTACCGGGGGGGGGGGGGGGGGGGCTTCTGATGTAAACAGTCTGTCTCAACAAATAAAGTCATTATCGCGTACACCACTAAAATTGTTTCCAGTGACGTGGGTTTTAACTTGTTACATCAATAACAGATAAACAAATTCATATATAATAAACGTACGATTAAATGTGTATGATGAGATACGATTTATCACTGTCAGAATTGTCAACTGTTGTGACATTCAAAAAGTTTACAGTTTTGAAATTCGTGACGTTCATAACAAGGCAGGTTGGGGAGGATGGACCTAGACGCTTATGAATACTAATAATGTTGAGGTGAGTCATGTGGCGCGCGGTGCTTCTTGATGTAACCTCACGCTGCTGGTCATTAAGTGATTACTGCATGGTTGAGGGGCATTACTGGCATATTTACTAAACTACAACACAAGCTTAAATAACATAATTCAACGTAAAAAAATATAAAAACATCGACATTCATATTAATAATTAAAAAACTAAGATATGTATCTCTCTTCCTTGATAACTAGTGTAAGGACAAGTTTATCGTACCACTGCTTTAAATTCCTTCTAACAATCCCACATTCTTACTCAGAGGAGGCTGGGCAAATCTCCACTACTTGTTAAAAACACTGGAATATACAACTAACTCTAAACTACCTTTCTAAACAGGTTAATTGATTAGTATAAGGTAAAGTGCAGCACCTGGGTTAGGTAAGTATCTCACATGCATGGCGGTATTGGAGCGTCCACAAGCCGAGGCTTTGGATGCATTAGGAAATTATGTGCATATCTTGACATTCCTGGGCAAGACAGTTTAATTTAGTCCCGGGGTAAAAGTTTTCTCTCGTTTATCTCTGCAGAATTAAAGAATAATCTAATACTTTATCATAGGAGTTCCTTGATTAGCTTAGCTTGTGGGGCCAAACTTTATAGTCTGCAGTAATCTGGCTTTATTATACATACTGTACTCTCACTACATTAATCTGGCATCTATTATACATACTGTACTCTCACTACATTAATCTGGCATCTATTATACATACTGTACTCTCACTACAGTAATCTGGCATCTATTATACATACTGTACTCTCACTACAGTAATCTGGCATCTATTATACATACTGTACTCTCACTACAGTAATCTGGCGTCTATTATACATACTGTACTCACACTACATTAATCTGGCATCTATTATACATACTGTACTCACACTACAGTAATATGGCGTCTATTATACATACTGTACTCACACTACAGTAATATGGCGTCTATTATACATACTGTACTCACACTACAGTAATCTGGCGTCTATTATACATACTGTACTCTCACTACAGTAATCTGGCGTCTATTATACATACTGTACTCTCACTACAGTAATCTGGCGTCTATTATACATACTGTACTCACACTACAGTAATCTGGCATCTATTATACATACTGTACTCTCACTACAGTAATCTGGCATCTATTATACATACTGTACTCTCACTACAGTAATCTGGCGTCTATTATACATACTGTACTCACACTACATTAATCTGGCATCTATTATACATACTGTACTCACACTACAGTAATATGGCGTCTATTATACATACTGTACTCACACTACAGTAATATGGCGTCTATTATACATACTGTACTCACACTACAGTAATCTGGCGTCTATTATACATACTGTACTCTCACTACAGTAATCTGGCGTCTATTATACATACTGTACTCTCACTACAGTAATCTGGCGTCTATTATACATACTGTACTCACACTACAGTAATCTGGCATCTATTATACATACTGTACTCTCACTACAGTAATCTGGCGTCTATTATACATACTGTACTCTCACTACAGTAATCTGGCGTCTATTATACATACTGTACTCTCACTGCAGTAATCTGGCATCTATTATACATACTGTACTCTCACTACAGTAATCTGGCATCTATTATACATACTGTACTCTCACTACAGTAATCTGGCATCTATTATACATACTGTACTCTCACTACAGTAATCTGGCATCTATTATACATACTGTACTCTCACTACAGTAATATGGCGTCTATTATACATACTGTACTCTCACTACAGTAATCTGGCATCTATTATACATACTGTACTCACACTACAGTAATCTGGCGTCTATTATACATACTCAGCGATGTATATTAAGTTTGACCTACATATAAA
Organism: Homarus gammarus; assembly: GCA_958450375.1. Classification (NCBI taxonomy): domain Eukaryota; kingdom Metazoa; phylum Arthropoda; class Malacostraca; order Decapoda; family Nephropidae; genus Homarus; species Homarus gammarus. The sequence continues at coordinate 750,114 of CAUDMG010000418.1, read as the reverse complement.
TTCAATTAGCATTTATAACTCAATTAGCAATTTAAATTATGTTTCCTTTAAGTCTCCTAATTTAGAATAACATTGTCGTAAAATTCGGGGGCGACTAAAATAGAAGGCACGCACAAAATAAATGTTTCAATAATTAACATTTTTAATTCAATTTTTGTTAATGAAATTGCTGAGACTTCTCCAGGTCGATTATTACAACTTATTGAATTATTATTTTTTATTTTGTTTACCATTTCTTTGATCACTACAACAGGAAAAGTCACATCCTCACTTAAAGTTAGGTTAGGTTAGGTTCATTGCTTAAGCCACAATAATATCGGATTAATATCAGTATCACGAGACATCAATCAATATATTTTTTTTAATATTTAGAGTAAAAAGTCTTGATATTTTCCTGGATTCTAAAATTCCTTTAATTGATAGTAATACAAAATAGTTTAATAACCCGCGTTAAATCTAAGCTGTTGTGAGGATCAAGAGACACCGACCGACACACAGTTTCATGTCAGGGGCTTGACTTCATCCCTGTCGCCTCGGTTCGTTTGTGGCGGAGTTCAAAGGTTCGTTCGCTAACACCCCAACCATATACAGGGAGGCTTCGACCCTATCTGTGTAACATCGTTTTATCTGAGTAGGAGTTCAGACCTTCATTCGTTAAAGGTACCCCCACCCCCCTTGACCCTACTCCCGTCCCCCTGACCCCCCCTAACTCCCCCCCCCCCCCCACCCCCTCGACCCCGACACACACAGGCGCACGAGAGGTTTTTAATTGATGGACGAGAGGAACGGACCCCTTGACATTGGATCCTCTAAAAGCCAATATATCTAACAGGTAACCCATATTCAACCTAACCTAACCTATACAGTAGGTTAGGTTAGATTAGGGTCGGGTAGTTTTAGTTATAGTTAGGTTACGTTATGTTAGACGTAAATAAGATACGTTTAGTTGGAGATAAACTAGTTCAGGTTAGGTTAAGTTAGATTAAGTTACATTTTGTTAGATATAAGTTAGATTTAGCTTAGTAAAGTTCCTAGTCTAGAAATTAATGAGTACTGGTGTCGTCTCACTCCTTTTATCACACCAAGGGCAACCATCCCCGCCTCTGTTTACGTTATAAAACCCCCGACAAGAAGTGCTTGGTACAAAGACATTCAGTAGCTCATGCGTGGTGTGGGTTATAATCCTCCTCTTTATTTAGTTTATAGTAAGTTTTAATGGGTTTACTCGACTGGGTAATAGGTTTAGTTTGGATAAATGGTTTAGTTGGGATAAATAAGGCCATATCTAAACCCACTGGTGCTGGATGGACTTTATCTAGTCTCCCATTGGCTCTGTGTGTGTGTGTGTCTGGGTCGAGGTGCTGCAGTGTATGGTGTTGACCCCTGACTGTTCTTACCGCACGAGATGGTCAAATAGGCCCCAGTCCCAATAGACCCCATGCTTATAGACCCCAATCTTACCATTAAGATGAGTTCAATGATAAAAGGTCCTAGTTCTAATGGATAACCAGTCTTAATAAACCACAAAGCTAAGGGTTAAGTTGAGCTGACTGCTATTAGGTCAGGTTAGGTTAGGTTAGGTTAGGTTAGGTTAGGTTAGGTCAGGTTAGGTTAGGTTAGGTTAGGTTAAGTTAGGTTAGGTCAGGTTAGGTTAGGTTAGGTTAGATCAGATTAGGTTAGGTTAGGTTAGGTTAGGTTAGGTTAGGTTAGGTTAGGTTAAGTTAGGTCAGGTTAGGTTAGGTTAGACTGAGGGGTTAGGATTATGTCACTTCTTAGTCCTACAAACCTTAATCATTACAAGGCAAAGTTTGGCCTCTTCAGGACCAAATGGGACGAGAACTAAGAGTGAATTTCAAATTTCTAAATACCTTTGGCTTTGACCTACCCTTAAGCTGTTACGTACTGGTGTGTGTGTGTGTGGATCATCCGGTATACATGTTTCTTTCATCTCTTTTTGTCCTGAGGTCGTCAAGGCGGGAGCAACAAATAGAGCAATGAAAATATCTGTTGTTGTTTTTACTGGATATTGTATAGTGAATAGGGCAATCGTAGTGTGTGTGTGTGTGTGTGTGTGTGTGTGTGTGTGTGTGTGCAGTAAACAGACTATGGTGGGAATATCCTGCTCTCTAACAAAACAAAAAAAGCAAAATATTGAGAACCTGACCAGGGATTTATGACTCTCTCTACAACTTATTATTAACCATAGAAAAAATAAATAAAACCACAAATCCTAAAAAAAAAAAAAAAAAAAAACAAAATCTAAAAATAAAAAAATAATCTGAAACAATATGCACCTTCAATACTCCTTTTATACAATATGACATAATGACCAAAACAAGAACACATTTTCCTTTTTATTTAGATGTCAACATAAACCCCTCCCCCCTCCTCCCCCTCGTGTGACTAGAGTTGAATGACGTAGACGTGAATATTTCAGGCTTAAAATTCCATGAATATAAAATAGACCAGTACAATCCACCTTGTTCCACCAGTGAATAAAGTGATTACCTTACCTACATGGAGCTTTCACTTCTTAATGTACTGCTTTCATATTAGTTTTATTATTATTAAGAGTAGAGAGAGAGAGAGAGAGAGAGAGAGAGAGAGAGAGAGAGAGAGAGAGAGAGAGAGAGAGACTACATCAGGCGGAATTAACATTGTTCGCTCTTTTTATGATAGCGCTAAGTAGGAAAGTTTCACATCATCCAATAGAAGCCAGTGACCCCCCCCCCCCTCCCTCCTTCCCCCGTCCCCTACTACCATGCCAGACACTCCCACTACCATGACTGTCTACGACCACCATCACCATTATTGTATTACCATTGAGACTACGATCAATACCGCCATTAACATTACTAATACTACCATAGTTATCATCATCATTAATACCCACCACTACAACCACCACCACCGTCACCACCACCACTATTACCACCACCACCGTCCCCACCACCACTATTACCACCACCACCGTCACCACCACCACTATTACCACCACCACCGTCACCACCACCACTATTATACCACCACCATTACCACCCACTAATAAAAAAGCCATGACCAGTATGCACCACCACCACCACCACAACCACCACTACCACCACCACTACCACCCCCACCACCACCACCTACTACAACTTGCACACTACCAGTATCGCGTCTCCCCCTTCACAAAGAGAGTTATCCAGGTTCTTAAGTGCTCACACAACACAGGCGGTCGAGGTCCCTAAGTTGAAAATAACTCGATTTGGAAAACTTGGCTGGGGGGAGGGGGGGGGGGGAGAGATGGTTTCCCCGGGTGCCTTAATAGAGTTAGAGGTAGTTAGCAGGTCTCTTTTACCACTTAATTGTTCAACGAGAGGTTTTCTGCGGAGGTCTCTAGCTTATGTGGGGGAAGGGAGGGCTGGGGAGGGCTGAGGAAGGGAGAGGAGAGGAGAGGGGAGGGGAGGGGGAGGGGTGGGGAGGGGGGAGAGGGGAGGGGTGGGGAGGGGGGAGAGGGGAGGGGTGGGGAGGGGGGAGGGGAGGGGAGAGGGGAGGGGAAGGTAGGGGAGGGGGATGCTGTGACTGGAGGTGATTAGCATACTGTGGTAACGTCATGCGTACTGTGATGGAGTGATTGGCGAATCTCTTGAGGTGGTGATTAGGATATTGTGGTAGTTAGTATACGCCTCCTTGATGTAATAGATAGATAGATAGATAGATAGATAAATAGATAGACAGATAGATAGATATCCCACTTACATAACACATTACAAAAAATAAATCACACTTGATAGAATTTAGCTTATAAAAAAAATATGTATAAATCTCTATATTTAAGTATATATTTTAATCATTTCATCCATTACAACTGTTCGCCAGACTCTGTCATACAACGAATCACAATGGAGCAAAACTGTAATTAGTTAACCATTCAATCCTTAATAACCATCTGTCTCTTTACCAACAAACGCTCATTAAAAATACTTCATTACCGACTGTTTTACTCTACTATATAACGCATAACCTAACCTAACCTAAACCTAACGCTGACGAGCCGTGTGGAGGCGGGGATAATATTGACACTGAGGAGATGAAAGGTGTGTGTGTGTGTGTGTGTGTGTGTGTGTGTGTGTGTGTGTGTGTGTGTGATAATAAAGATTTCACCAGAGTTTAACAGATAGACAGACAATCAAACAGTCGAACAGACTCCATACAAAATTACCCTCAGGATTATATATTGTTTATAATTACTAGCTTCATTAAGTAACATTTGACGTAAAGAGAGAGAGAGAGAGAGAGAGAGAGAGAGAGAGAGAGAGAGAGAGAGAGAGAGAGAGAGAGAGAGAGAGAAACAAGGAAATGCAGTTCTCTAGATTGTTGCTGTGTTAAAAATAATGGTGCTTCACAAATAATAACGTCAAGACTATGTGTTTTCCAGCGAAGTTCACCAATTTATTCACCAATACAGAGCGAGTTGGTGAGAGTTTTCGTGGTTTGTTGTGTCCGAGAGAAAAGCTTTTGTAAATATTTAAGAGGGAGGAAATATTTCTCATCACACGTGTTTCCTTTCTCATCGTCTTTGCTATTTATGTTTGGCAATTTCTGGAGACTTGTGCTTCTCAGTTTTTCATTTCTAACTCTACTCTACTCTACTCTACTCTACTCTACTCTACTCTATTCTAAGTCTTCTCTTTCTTTATATTTCTGCAAACATTTAATCTATTTTTTTCTGACATTATATTCCGCTGCAAAACCCAAAGATGGTGTAAATATCTATGTAAATTATATTAGGTTTGTTTCCTGTGGTCTTCCCTACATTATAATCCACATTGATTAAATTAAACACAAATTATAATACAAAAACAAAAACAACAAACGCCTAAAAGAATATGAAAATCTGTAAAAAAAAAAAAAATCTGTATTTAATTATTTATTTTTTCACTTGTCTTCTTATAATACAGAAACAATCAGGTAAGTCGAGAGAGTCATACAGTTCACGAGGACCGTAGCCACGTAATTGCGAGCATCAGCGACTCATCCCAATGACAACTAACTTTCAAACAAAATATTTCAGTGATGATTGTTTTTTTTACTATTATTTCAAGAGTGAGAGAGAGAGAGAGAGAGAGAGAGAGAGAGAGAGAGAGAGAGAGAGAGAGAGAGAGAGAGAGAGAGAGAGAGAGAGAGAGTATACTAAAATTATTCCTTGACAAAAAAAAATAACAAACTATTAATTAATTTTCCAAGTAAAAACTTAAATATTCCCGTGACAAAAAAATATTGAACTAAATAATTTCCGTGACAATACAAAAATTAAACTATATAATTTGTGTGTGTGTGTGTGTGTGTGTGTGTGTGTGTGTGTGTGTGTGTGAGCAGTTTACGAATACCTGAAAAAAATAGCAAAATAATTTTACTATTTCGTATTCCGTGACACAATATATCCATTAGTGTTATTTAAACTTCATATGAAATTTATAGGAAGAGTTAATGGTCACTTTATATACTTTAGCTGGTGATTAAATATGGTTGTTCGGGTTTATGGTGGGGAGGGAGGTGAGGGGGAGTGGGAGAGGGGAGGGGTGGGGGGGAGAGATGCAGGGGGAGGGGGGGAGGAAGAGGGGTAGGATGGGGTGGGAGATGGGTAAAGTATGGCCCGGATTACAGGCCCGAAGACGATTGCACTGGAGGTCACTGTGGCTGCTCACCAATCAGGAGATAGAAATAATGTCCATTTTACCAATCATAAGGAATAATGGAATCCGTTTGACCAATCATGAACCAAGATACTGTGTCCGTTTACCCAATGGTGAAAGAGAACATACTGCACGTTTGACCAATCAGAAGGCATAACAAGATTTAAGTTTAACCAATCAGAAGACAGAACATGATGTAAGTTTGGCCAATTAGGAGGCAGAACATTGTGCAAATTTGACCAATCAGGAGGCAGAGCATGGTGTACGTTTGACTAATCAGGAAACAAAACATGACTACATATTCAACATGCACAACCCACATAGTGTACAGAGAACACCTACCTATTTTTACCTCCCTTTTATATCCAGCTTGAATACACGTGTTGACCTTGTGTCTAACTTTATATAAATGATAAGATATTCTGTGCACGGAAATATGTCTCGTTCTTTTGTGTTTTTTTATAAGGAGATATACGCCTTTCTTTTGTTTTTATTATAAGGAAATATATAAGGAAATATAGATCATCTTTTAAATGTTCACATGAGAGAAAGATGTATTATCCTCCAATATTTATGGTGAGGTAAATATATTTCACTCTTCAAAATATATCGCATGGAACTATCTGTCATGCTCGTGATTTACTACACCGATATATATGTCATTTCCTGCCCTTTTTTTAACAGTGAAATATATGTCATTCCGTTATTTTTTTATGCAATAACATACATCCTATCTTACTCTATTAAATTAAAATATATTTCGTTTTTTCTACATTATCATAGGAAAATATATTATGCGTTTAATTATATAGCAATGAAATATCGAGCTTTTCTAACTTTTGCAAGGAAATATATACATCATTGGTTTATATTAGGTTTAGGAAGGTTTGGTTAGGTTAGGTTAGGTTAGGTTAGGTTAGGTTAGGTTAGGTTAGAATAAAAACAACTGAAAGAATCCTTGTGAGTGAGAGGCACTTTTGTCTAGAGGAAAAATATTCAGTGAAAATAAATTTGATAAATACGATGGCATAGTACATTTGTAGAGTTACACGCTCCACAACCTTGATATTGCACCATGAATTTTGAGCACTATATGTTACGTGGCGAGAAAATTGAACATTTACTCAACATTTATGAGATTAATAAAGGAATTTTACGAGAACCATCCTTCTAAAAAAAGGATTATTTTTAGGGGGAGGTAGTGTAGTAAGTATTTGTTTGTCTGTATGTATGTGCGTTCATGGTCATCTGTTTATATACATTATACGCGCCTGTGTGTGTGTGTGTGTGTGTGTGTGTGTGTGAGAGAGAGAGAGAGAGAGAGAGAGAGAGAGAGAGAGAGAGAGAGAGAGAGAGAGAGAGAGAGTGTGTGTGTGTATATGCTTGTGAAAGTGAGAGAGGGGGCTGTTCTTCAAGTGAGTCAACCAATGTACAATATTTTTAATAGATATAGATCTGATTTAAAGGCAAAACAATTGTCCACTGAAAAGCTACACCCGGAAAAAACAATATCACGAGTACATTATAGTTTCTGTAAATGCTATCGGCTTATTTTTCACTCTGTGTGTTGACTCGGGGTTAAGTATTTCATGGGGCTCCCACACGAACACGGTAGAAGTGGAGGAGGATTTTTTTTCTTCCATTTTGACACATATGATGGACGTTATGTGTAAAAAAAAAACTCAGCCATTTTCACGTGAACAGAACAAAATAGCAAAGGTGAGCATGAATAGGTAATTATGTGTGTCAGGTGTACACTCACCCAGTGATGACCTCCCCCCCCCCCCCCCCACACCAACTCTACCAACATAGACAATGACCTTTATTACACTGTATACACGAGTCGAGGAAATGTTGGAACTAAACTTATAATAATAATAATAATAATAATAATAATAATAATAATAATAATAATAATAATACAAATAATAATAATAATAATAATAATAATAATAATAATAATAATAATAATAATACAAATAATAATAATAATAATAATACGATTAATATTCTTGGTGCACAGGGATTTTTGATAATTTAGTATTGTATTATTACTATTATTCTTTGTGGTCATTAGCTAGGTAAATAAATCATCCCAAGGTGTGTAAATGCCTCGTGTCGCCTCTCAACAAAAAGTTCTCTCAATGAGTCAATCAGTCAACCTATCAGGTAAATCATTAAGTTAGCAAATGCTCCTAAAAACAAAATCCACTTTCTGGCTACTGAATAAAGCGGATAACTACAGTGTAAAATCCTTAATGGACACAGAAAGGCGAAATGAACGTCGGATTTTTCACTCATATGAAAATCAGTTCTAGTTTCCTTTCAGTAACATCAAGACAAAAATTATCACGAATCTCCGTTTTTACGTAACTCATTATCCGTATTCATTAAAGGAAAACACACAATAAGAATCAATTTCTGTGTTGTTCTTTGACGTTATGGAGCTTGTGATACTTTACTAAAGGTATATTGTAAGTATTATATTTTCATTATTATTTATTTTAGTTTTTTCTTTTATTTAGACATGTATGAAAGCATTAAGTCCCGGTGTTAGTGAGTTACTGATTGTTGATGTGTATAAAACCATCAGATGAAATAACAACCTTGAGTTCTGTTAATATTTGAGTTTTTTCTATAAACTTGCTTTAGTCTTCTTACTGTGTATAATGTAAATGAAAAATATATATAATTACAATATATTATACTTGACTTTTCATACAATTAATCGTCTACACCGTATAAGCAAATCACCAAGTTTATATCATTAAGAGTTCAAGTTTAAGCCATTATCAAAAACGTGCACTAAAACCTGGTTATAATAATAATATTAAATTAACCTACGAACACATCTCTTTTAAGACTAATTTTCTTACAGAATTAATGAGTCAGCCAACAGAGACAGGAGTAATAATTTCTCTATTTCAGATTACAATGTTGAGAATAATTTATATATTAATTAAATTTCCTTTTGCTTATCAACCTACTTAGTACCCTGAACACACACACACACACACACACACACACACACACACACACTCACACAACCGGGTCAAGTGCTACTTTCCCCTCACACCACTCCTTGAGAAGTAATTTCGCGAATTAAACCACTTTGGCAGAGTTAAAGAGACTAAAAAAGAAAGAAAAATGTTTAAACTTTCATTGAGAACGATAGTGAGGTCAAAGGAGGGAGAGGGGAGGGTTAAACAAAGGTGTGTTTTTATAGCAAGAGTTAAGTTATCTTGTTGAGGAATTTCTTAAGACAGACATATATTCACCAATTTCAAGCTTCATTTCTAGTAAAGGATGATTTGAGGTCCATGCAACATTTACCTGATCTAATATGATTAATTATCAGCAGGTAAATAAATGACGTACAGGTGTTCAGTTGTTGACATTACTCATCAATAAATAATACCTAAATGTATGTATTTTTTCAGACTATATCAACCAAACCTAACCTAACCTAACCTAACCTAACCTAACCTAACCTAACCTAACCTAACTATACTATAGGCTGAAGTCTTGAAAAAATCACCAACTCTCATTGAAATTTCCTCCTTTCCCCCCTCGACCTGTTGTTTAAAATGAGTGAATTGGACCATAATGGTTTAATGGAGTCAGCGAGGTTTTGATTAATAGGGCAGAACTGTGTCCGTTTACCGTTAATGGGACGAATCAGAATGTGTTATCATAAATTAGGGTTTGGTAAGTGGAAGGAAGACTGAGGTTATTTTTATTCAAACATTTTACCCCTTGATTACGACGACTTTACCCCTTGAATACGATAATTTTACCCCTACAATACAATGACTTTACCCCTTGAATACGATGACCTTACCCCTTTGACTACGATAACAACGCTTTCACTACCAAAAAAAAATCCCCCTTTGGGTTAAAAACAAAAATAAATGTATGACAATAACACTAATACGCGATGTGTTTACCCCAGAACTAAAATATCAAGGACTTCGAGCGTGAAATTGTACGTCATTATATTGTATGGCTTGAAAATATATGTATAGAGGTTTGTGTTGTCAGTGAATTATTACTATACATGAGGCTGGTGTTATGATGAGCCACTGAGCTTCAATAACTAAAGCACTTGAGCGTTTATTCATTATAGTATATAGGTTAATAATGAACAACCTAACCTAACCTAACCTGACTTAACATGGCTGAAATTATCTGGCTTGCAGTTCACAGTTACGGAAATGACACCATGACAAAAGTTACCACAACACAGAATACAAATCATTAAGAGTAAAACAACTAAGAAAAAAAAAGTGATCAAACGGGTGAAATTCAGGGCTTGAAAAATTAGAAGAAAAAAAAATCTGTCAGTAAAATGAACTATGATTTTTTTATTTTTTTATTTTTTTAGACGAGGTTGTCAGTTCAGCTTCACAATGTCAGCTAACGTTAGGAAAACAGATATACCAACATGGCCTGAAGCTCGAGGCAGTGAATGATAGTCGTGAGGATTGGTGTTGAAGTTACTGAATAAACTAAATGCATCAGATTCAGAACCCCCAAAATACTTGTCAACACACACCACCGACAACCGTAAAATGCAACGAGTCTTCCAGGATACAATTTGGTTGATGGTGGTTTTTGTGTGGTTTAAGTAGGAATATTTTTTTTAAACCATCATCCTTAAAAGATTATTAAACCAGTCATCAAAGTGTTAAAACCCTCGTCGTCAAAGGTTTAAACCCTCGTCCTCAAAGATTTAAACTCTCGTCCTCAAAGGTTTAAACCCTCGTCCTCAAAGGTTTAAACTCTCGTCCTCAAAGGTTTAAACCCTCGTCGTCAAAAGAGTTCAATCAACCATCATCCTCAAAGATTTCAAATTCAAATCATCATCATCATCATCATCATCATCATCATCATCATCATCAAAGGAGGTTAAAAACGACGTAATAATCCTTTGCATCATAACCACTGAAGCTCCACTGAGTATAAACCAATATGTCACTCAGGGCCCCAATGGTAAAATATGATGGCAAAAAGGTTAAGAAAAACCCAGAAAGTATTTTTAGTATTCAAGATGTGAAATATTATATACGTGGATGGTAAAACTTGTGCTTAATTTACATACTTCGTTAGGTGGTGACTCAGGTGGAAAATCTGATTAACCTGCAGCAAGAATCGAATTATTTGTTAAAGTTATTATTGAGTTATTGGTTTCATTATTGTGCTGGTTATTATTATTATTATTATTATTATTATTATTAGTATTATTATTATTATTATTATTATTGTTATTACATCAACCTATTTGATCATAGAGATAACTTAGTAAAAATACCCGATAAAGAAATACTAAACACGGAGGACATAATCAAAATGCTTAATAAACACGACATAGTCAAAAGCCTTGATAATTATGCACATCACGTGAGCATAAACCGTGTAATATGAGAACCTAAAACACACACAAAAAAATATCATGCCGGCGACATATCTAAATGCGCTCTCTTCCCGGTAAATGTGTTAAGATAATGAAATTTATCTGGACATGTACAACAAAATGTTACTCTCTGTGGACGAAACATTTAGAAGAGGAACGCGCACTTGTGAACGAAATCCTTTGAGACACAAATACTAAGATATTAAAGGGAGAATTTAAACCCAGAAAAAAATTACAACTTTAAGAGATAATGCTCTCTCTCTCTCTCTCTCGCACTAAATTTAAAACCATAAACTCAAACATCACTAAAAGCGGAAATATATATAAACAACGACCTCAAAAATCCCCCCCTCCTCCCCCCTCCCCCAATGCGGTGAGAATAACGACTAAGACAAGGGAACCCAAAAGTTAGATAAAACGTTAATTCAACCGTGAAAGATGTGCAGCTAACCCTCCCCCCCCCCCCCCAAGGATCCATGGATATTGCTGGTTATAGCTGGCGAGGGGAAAAGCTATATACATGTAGTGAGTGTACTAACTGGTGTATAAAGACGTGGTTATGGAGATTACTGTGTTTAGCTGGCGAGGTATAGTAATAATGGCTACTGCAAATCTCTATATACCAAATGGAAGATTTAATTTGGTTTTCTCTGCAGGCGAGTAGAAAGTTCTTATATATCTTACTGATAAACAAGAAACAAAGCTACGGCGTGTTTTAGCTGAAGTTAGCTGGTGAGACACTGGAGGAAATGAGAGGAGGACTACATATAACTATTAGGGTACACACGAAGCTATGGAGAGTTTTAGCTGAAGTTTGCTGGCGAGGGGACCACTACATCGAGTTAACTAAATGGAAAACGAACACTGCAGTGAGGAAAGTTTTAACTCTACAGTGCTGTGTGTGTGTGTGTGTGTGTGTGTGTGTGTGTGTCAGCTGCCTCAATGAGTTTCTATTGTTTACAAAGGGGGGATGAGTTTTGGGCCACTCCAGTGATAAAGTTTAGTCTCTACCCATTACTATGCCAGCCAAGTTCTGATGAGGAGGAAGAGCCCAGATGTGACGGAGGCAACTGTGTCAAGGAATTGCAATGAGGAAAGTAACACCAACCATGAGGAAGTAAAATGAAGCAAGCATTGTTGAGGTAAGTAATTCAACCACAAAAGCAAACGAGGAAACCGCAAAAGCATCCATGTGAAGCAAACTGTAGAATGATGAAGGAAACAATGGAACTGTAAAAGCATCAATGTGAAGCAAACTGAACTCTGAAGGAAACAATGCTCACGAAGGCATCCTAATAAAGCAAACAACAAAACTACGAAAGCATCTTAATGAGGCAATTACATAACATATACAAACAACACAACACATACCCAAACAACACAACACAACACACCGAAACACAACACAATCTAATACTGAACAACATTGAAACACTGAAAGATAAACAAGCAAGCAACACATTTAAGAAAAAAATTAAACACTTCGAAATACAACTATAAAATCACAAGCAACACAACTCTGGAAAGACCACAGTAACACAACTCTGGAAAGATCACAGTAACACAACTCTGGAAAGACCACAGTAACACAACTCTGGAAAGATCACAGTAACACAACTCTGGAAGGACCACAGTAACACAACTCTGGAAAGACCACAGTAACACAACTCTGGAAAGACCACAGTAACACAACTCTGGAAAGACCACAGTAACACAACTCTGGAAAGACCACAGTAACACAACTCTGGAAAGACCACAAGCAACACAACTCTGGAAGGACCACAAGCAACACAACTCTGGAAAGACCACAGTAACACAACTCTGGAAAGACCACAGTAACACAACAAGGAAATATACAAATCATATACACAGACACACAGCACACCTAGAAACATAAAGAAGAACTTATGAACACGCAACACACCAACCAAAACAAAACAACCTCCTGCACACACGCAACTTCAGCTAGAGAGACACACTAAAGCTGTAAAGAAAGCTTAGTTGAGAGGGAAGAGAGCTTAGTGTAGCGGGAAGAGAGCTTAGTGTAGCGGGAAGAGAGCTTAGTGTAGCGGGAAGAGAACTTAGTGTAGCGGGAAGAGAGCTTAGTGTAGCGGGAAGAGAGCTTAGTGTAGCGGGAAGAGAGCTTAGTGTAGCGGGAAGAGAGCTTAGTGTAGCGGGAAGAGAGCTTAGTGTAGCGGGAAGAGAGCTTAGTGTAGCGGGAAGACACCAGTTAATGACACAATGTCGGGAACCTACGAGGAGCCGGGCTAAAATATCTTAGGACGAGCGCAGTCTTAAAAGAGTTAAGCTGCGAGGAATAATGTGTCTGGTTATGCAAATGAGGAAGGGGAGGGAGAAGAGAAGATGGGGGGAGGAGAGAGGGGGGGAGGGAGGGATGGAGAAGGGATGAAGGAAATAGATTAAGGGAAGAGGGATAATGGGGGGAGGAGGGAGGGATGAGGAAGAAAGACAAGGAGAGAGGGAGGTGGGAGGAGGAGGAGAAGGAGGGAAATAGGATAAAGGAAGAGGGATAACGGGAGTAGGAGGGAAGTATGAAGGAGAGACACGAGTTAGAAGAGGATGGGGATGAGGGAGATGATGAGAGAAATATAAGTTCCTCAGCAGCACAAAATACGACTGTAAAACTGAGAGGAGACAAGAGATCAACCACGACCACAGTAATCCGGGGCTTAAAGATGACCCAGCCGGTGAGAGAGACGCTACGAGGTGTCTGTATTATGATGACCTCTGACCTTACTTGGGTGGCTGTCAGGGGGAAGGACGACTACCTCATTAATCGTATAATTCTTACTGATAATAACTCTTAATTGTCCTTAGTCAACCAGGTCATTTATGCTTATTTTTTTAATACATAATTGGCTGTGTTTGTGTGTGTGTGTGTGTGTGTGTGTGTGCAACATAACGTGTAAGTAGGCCTTTATGTGTATATTTACGAGTCCGTGTGTAAACGTACGTATGAGTTGATAACTGTGTGTGTTTCCATGTGTAAGTATGGTCAAGTTGTCCTACACTATGTGAGACTCCCTTCACTGAAGCACTGTGCATGTACACCTGTGTGTGTGAATAATTTGGTGGACAGCTCTTGCTCTACAAAGCCTAACATCCTGGCGGCAGCTCTCGCTATATCAGACAATGCACGCAACATTCTGCAACAACCTCACCACCAAGTGTCACCTCGTTTATTGATCACACGCCACTGTTGGTCACGTCTCCTTTACTTCAATAGTCCATTAAATAATTCCCCCGACACCGAGAATCCCAAATATTAGATTAAGAGGAGTAAGGTATCATCCTCTTGCCTGTAAAGGGTCGTTTCAATTTTTTTTTTGTGGTCTAATAAGGAAATATCTCAACTATGGTTACCATCGTTAACTATCCAATATAGAGGTCTGTTTTCACAATTCATTTAGACTGATATCATGTACCACTAATTTCAAATGTACCAACTTAATGTATAACTATTATTCTGCATTCCACACCTGATGAATGACATAAAGTTAAACAGACAATGATACCAGTGTCTCCGATAACTCCGTATATATCACAAATAGCGATTGGTCAGGGAGCGAGGTCAGCCGCAGCTTTGACTCACCTGTTATGCGCGTCCCAAGACAGGTGTGAATCTTATCAAACAGAGAAAAAAGGAACTAACGTAACGTAGATCAATGTCTTACTTACATACTCTAACGTGTCTTTACCTATATTTGAGTTCTTGGTTTGGTAACGAGAACTTAACCACTAATAACAATAATTGACTTTACCTGGAATTTGGCTGTCAGGTAAGTAAATGGAAACAACAGACTCGAAACCTCAATCAATACAGGTGACCCTACCCGCTCAGGTGTCAAAGTCGAGATGAAAACAAACTTCTCCTGTAACAATCTCCCCGTCCGTCATCTGTCACAAGTATAGACGGGTTATAGACGGCTCTACACGGCCGCTAGAATATGAGGATAGAACCATCAGAACTAATTTCGAGGGGTGGGTATTTTTTCGTGGCAACACGGGGAAGCCATCACACCTCGACGCCACGATAGAAACATACAGCTTGAACTCATAAATGATGCAGAGCCGAGCTATTTCTGTAACCCTCGAACACATCGCTCCCATCTTTCTTCTTCCTCCTTGTCTTCCCTCTTCCTCTTCTCCCCCCCCCTCTCCTCCTCCTCCTCCTCTCCTTCTACTCATCCTCTCCCTCCACTCTCTCTTACCCCATTCCCTTCACACCCCCCTCACATCATATCCATCTCTTCCCCTTCTGTACCCCAAGCCTTCCTCCCCTCTCCCTTCACTTCCCCTCACCTCACACTTCACTCAACCCTCTCTCTCCCGTCAAGGTGAGTAAATTACATGCTTGGTGTTAGTGTTGCAGACGTTCAAGGACTTACCCTTCGCACACACACACACACACACACACACACACACACACACACACACACACACAACACACACACACACACACACACACGCGCGCACACACACACACACACACACACACTACATAATTTTCCTTTAGTGAATACAAAAACTTTACTTGATCATGAACCAGGTAAGACGAATGAATCCTTTCACAGGAAAATTATAAAGTCTTACCAAACAGGTAAAGTAGTCAGGAAAACTAGTAATTTAGAAACTTTTACCCCAAAGTTTCATAAGATGCAAAATATTTCACGGAACAAAACTTGGCTGGTACACTAGCTTCATAACATATGTTGAGAGAGAAAGAGAGAGGTGAAGTTATTAATTTCCAAAGTAATTACATCGGAAAATTAAACTAAGGGACGTTCTAGCTATGAAGGAGCAGATATGATAATTTTCACATTCGTTCTAATAGTACCCCATGATACTAAAATGGTTCGTTCATCCAGTAGTTGCTAAAAAAACCCTCAAATTTCCCACAGGTAAGCCAGCAGTACAGGTAAGGGACAATATATTCAGGCCAGAGTTTGTTTACTTGTATTTCACACCTTAACAACTTTGAGCTGCTCACTCACTTGATGTCATACTGAAAGATGACTTGTGGCTCGTGGTGCAGTAAGCCAGAAATAGTTTACCTTGCGAGCCAACACCTTAACTTTTATCTTAGAGCCGGAGCCAGCACGCTAACTTTGACCAGCTATGGAGACGCCACCTTAAATTTAGTTTGCTAAAAAAAAATATGGATGTGTGTGTGCGTGTGTGTGTGTGTGTGTGTGTTCAGGTACAGGTATTTCCTACAGAGTTATTAAAAAAAAATGCTAACAACAATACTCAGGAAATAATGATAAAAAATAGAAAGTCGATTAAGAATTACGAATGACAAGTAGTATAGAAAATAATATATGAATCTACGGTATAATATATTTCACAAGTCACCTACTTACTAACAGTCATTGCTATACTTATAAAACACGCTAATTTGTATATACTTAATTTTAAGTGAATAAATGAATGGTTTTGGGATAATGCTCCGGAACTGACTGTACTCAGATTGATTGACTGACTAACAAATTGACTGACTGATTGATTGACTGACTAACTAATTGACTGACTGATTGATTGACTGACTAACAAATTGACTGACTGATTGATTGACTGACTAACTAATTGACTGACTGATTGATTGACTGACTAACAAATTGACTGACTGATTGATTGACTGACTAACTAATTGACTGACTGATTGATTAACTGACTGAACCCATTTTAATACCCCCTAATTCTGTAAAGTGATGGTGTGGGATATAAAAAGATAGATATTAATAAGAAGAGATGACTTCATTTACTGCTGCCTTAAACAAGCGTGAAAGCGAGAGTTTGACCCCCACACACTCCCGTGATGTATCGTCTCTCTTGGGGATGACTCAGCAAGTTTTCTTATACCAACTTTTAACTTACTTGCCTAAAACCCTCTTTGTGAGTTATTTGTTTTATTAATATTGTTAAAGACAAAAGAGTCATGTTAGTATTGTGTGTTCTCAACCACGTAGATTTTGTGGTTATAATTTCAAGTAATTTACCTGATTATTTTATTAATTATTAGTATTTTAATTAACCTCAGGTAGATGAAGGTGTCTACAGTTAAAAAGATTATGACATTAATTGAATTAGAATTAAATTATAAAATAAAATGTTAGGAAATTAAGCGTTTTAGATATGCATATTTAATAATGACGTTAATAACAATCAAATGAATGACCTTAATTAAAATTCCTGAAAATATATCACCAATTTGTTTATTTTGTAATTATTATACAATGCTTAGGTTGTATATGTTTTAGGGTTAATTAATTTAATATTATAGTTTTGAAGCTGAGGTTCATTATCAGATACACCCACCTCACCTGGTAAAACACACACACACACACACACACACAACCAACCATAGTATATCTCTCCATTAGGTTAAGGGTCAAATGAACTCTATGGCAACCTCACCATTAGAATTAAGACTGTAGGTACCATTAAGAATATGGCCTCATTCCTAATGGTTAAGAAGGAACTAATAAGATAGGAACCCATTTAGTCAGTTAGTTCCATTATTTACCTATTACTGTGATTTTGTTACCTTTTAGACGATACCACAATAACACAATATACCAATGGATAGTAAATAGAATAGTTATCTATCCAATGGCTATTCAAAATTAAGAGGTGTACTATCCCTTCTTAAGCTCTTAAGATACTCAAATACGTCTTTCCATACTCAGTGAATAATGGATAGAATATTGTCACACTAGCCAAACGATGTCACCTATCCAGCTAGTATGAAATAATGGATAGGATAATCCCAAACTAACTCAAACTCCTCTATCCTTCTCACCATCCTCTAACACTCATCACCACACCAAAATGCCTCTATCCACCTAACTAGCCTCCTCACCATCCTCTAACACTCACCACAACACCAGCTGATCCTCAACTATCCTGTGACGGTCAGAAGATTAGTCGACGGAAGAGAGAGAGACTAAATATACCATATACTTTTACAAATGCTCCTCATTGCTGCTAAATATTTCATGACTTGGGCCAACGCCGCCAGGACCAAAACTAAATTTCGAGTGGTAGAAAGTTAGGTGGAGTTGGGTCTTCCCTAAGTTGTATCCCAGGGGAGGTCGGCCTCGGTCCCAATATTCCCCAAGCGTTCACGACGTTCACGAGTTTTTGGGGAGATGGGGGAAAATTGGGAGAACATGTGAGGAAAATGAAATATTGTCGTCTTTGAGGAGAGACTTTTGTCCTCTTGTGTGTGTGTCTCTTGGTGAGTTCTTACTTATATATACTTCTTTTTACTCTTTCATCTCTCGATATGAAGATAGTGACATCAAGAGTGAGGGATAAATGGATAGACGATGTACAGACGATGGATAGATGATGGATAAAATGATTGGATAAATAAAGACATGTATTGGTTGATCTATAACTGGAGAAAACTATTTTGACAAAGAGGAAGGGAGAGAAACAGAAAGAATGAATGAGTGAACAAAAAATCAAACAGAGAAAGTAGAAACAAGGAGAGGAGAGATAAAACCCATCAAACACTCAACTGGTTTTTATATTAAGCGATGGATGACGAACAGAAAAAAAAAAAAAAAAATCCGATATCAAAGTCAACATAAAACGTACGGACATGAAATGCAACACTTACATCACAACAAAAACAACGAAAAAAACAAACAAACAAACAAACATATCTTGCCTTTATATCAATCAATAGAGGAAAAAAAAAGAAAAAATAATAATGGCAACGAGGAAAAAAAACTCAATATTGACAACAGAAACAAGTTGTAAATTTTTCAGCTGCTGTTGAGTATAAAAGTCACACAACATGAAAGCCAATGAAATAACAAGTCACCCTCAGAAACACGTACGTCAACTGGGAGCTCAAGAATGTGCATTTCCCTGTTCTTCTGGGATGGGATCGTCGCTCTTAACTACCTTCGTGGTTTCTTATTGTTTTCAACCCCCTTCGACACATTCACTTGTGAGTAAGAGGGGCGTAAAAGATCCGAGGCCACGACAGGGAAGAGATAGGAAGGTCGGGGAAGGAAAAAAAATATTGAACTTCGCAACAACAGGAATCAGTGTAGAAGTTTTAAGAGACGGAAGGAGAGATAGGGAGGCACTCTGTGTGTGTGTGTGTGTGTGTGTGTGTGTGTGTGTGTGTGTGTGTGTGTGTGTGTGTGTGTGTGTGTGTGTGTGTGTGTCTGTCTGTCTGTCTATCTGTCTGTCTGTCTGTCTGTCTGTCTGTCTATCTGTCTGTCTGTCTGTCTAACCCTCTCACCCTTGGATACTGAACACAAGAACAAATACAAATAATCTAGAACTTTCATCCTCACGTCAAAAATACATTACAGCATCGTGGTCTGGGTACAAAATTGCCATTCAGATTCATGTCGACCAATTAAGATGCTGTGAGCGGTATAATGAAGCCAGACATAAATTAACATATAATGAATACAGGTGTGTTCTTCAGGTGAGAAAAGACACACATTTTTTCACCAATTTTCATTTTTTGGTTGTCAAGTTTTCTGTGTGTGTGTGTGTGTCTGTGTGTGTATGTGTGTGTGTGTGTGTGTGTGTGTGTGTGTGTGTGTGTGTGTGTGTGTGTGTGTGTTCTTTTACCTCTTTCGCTTTTGCTGTTATGAGTAGTGTGTGTTCTGTTATCTCTCTCTCTCTCTCTCCTCCCTCTTCCTTTCTTTTTTCTCTCCTTGATATTCCCAATTTTTCCTCCCTCTTTCCTCTCACTCTCGCCTCTTACCCCCATTGTCCTCCACCGTCCAATCGTCTCGCTCTCCCTCTCTTCAGGTAATATACAGAGACTGACAACACTGGACAGACAACAAAGAAAATAAATACGAGAACCGTACGAGACAACACCGGTAGTAAACGAGACACAAAAGAGAACAAAAGTACAGTATTGGTGCCGGTAGGGAAATATCTCTCAAGTGTAAACAAGAAATATCTCTCAAGTGTAAACAAGAAATATCTCTCAAGTGTAAACAAGAAATATCTCTCAAGTGTAAACAAGAAATATCTCTCAAGTGTAAACAAGAACTATCTCTCAAGTGTAAACAAGAAATATCTCTCAAGTGTAAACAAGAAATATCTCTCAAGTGTAAACAAGAAATATCTCTCAAGTGTAGACAATCTCTCAATTTTTCTAATAAAATAACGAGAAAAATAAAACATTATATCATGAATGGAGAAAATCCTGGAGTGCCCCAAGGTGTTGATCCCGTATTATAGAAAAAGTAAACTGTAAACTTTCACTTTTTTCACCAGATAAAGTAAACTTTCTACCCATATACCCCTGGTTAATGTAAACGGCTTCATCTAATCCCCCATAGAGTAAACTAATTCATATTATGTCTTAATGTGAAGCAAATCATGATTGGTATTTCATATGTGACAATTTTGCTTTAAAGAATAAATTCCACATTCATTTCCAGGTAAGAATAAATATCAACATTTATTCTTCCATCGAAAGGGGAAGCTAGGAACAAGGGTGGAAGGGTGGAAAGAGAGGATGGAAAAGAGTGTAGATGGGAGAGAAGGAGATAGGTAGGAGTCGCGGAAGGATGGAAGGATAACGAGGATAAAACCCGATTTACTTTTACTTAGAACAAATTTACGCATTTATTCGACGGACAATATAAACTCGTGAGAGAAAACTTAGCCGCTGTGTGTGTGTGTGCTTCCAGTGTAAACTTCACCAGCTAGGATTTGGAGGACAGATCACAGCGCTGTTAATGGAGCGAATACCGAGGAGTTCCAGCTTTGGTACTCGTCCGCAGGCGAGCATGTGTGTGTGTGTGTGTGTGTAAAACCGGATAAAAATGAATGACTGAACCTACAAAGCTGATTGGTGTCTATGTTCGTATGTTTGTTTTGGTGTGAACTGGATTTAGATCATACAAAGATTACCCTCCAACTTTTTTTACCTGATTATTAAACACCCTAATGTTACTTCCTGTGGGATTAGGTCACTATATAAATCTTATAACAATATATAAATAACATAGAACCCCAAAATATTATCCAAAAAAATCCCCCTCAATATAAAACATCATAAAAAATCGTATGTAAATTTGTTAAAAAAAAAAATAAATAAATAAATAAATAAAATTCTCAAAAACCTTATAATATGCTTAAAAAAACCCACCACATTTACTGTTCCCTTGTGTGACATTTCCTTAAATAATTCATCATATGCCTCAGGGGAGTAATACAAGGAAAAGTCTTACGTCTGAAACTTGGTAATATTAAGCCTAATTCTGAGTCTTATGGCAATAGTATTACCAGCAGTGGGGGTGGTCCTTATACTAATTTGAATATATGTCACACAGATTATTCTAAATGGGGGGGGGGGGCTCTGTGTTGTGGTAAAGAGGGGGGGGGGAGGAAGGGAGGAGAGGGAGGGAAGAAGGAGGGAGGAAGTAGGAGAAGGAGGGAAGGAGGGGAATGTGTCTTCTTTGAGTCTCAGTGTTGTAAGATTATGTGTTTAGCTTATCATGTGTTTGTGTTGTAATAATTGATGTGCAGTTCCCTTCACTAGTGCGTTTACAGGGGCTCGTTAGGTTTTGTGCAGTGTGGCAGCGCTGTGTTTGTTTATATTCGATAGAAGGAAACTCGCAATAGTAAACATACTATGGAATCTAATTAAAACAATATTAAAACAAATACCTCAAAGATAATGATTTGTAGAATGCTTATATGACGAACTCCTGTAAACGCACTAGTGAAGGGAAATATACCGTTGCTGTAAGCTTTATATATATACTGCATACATACCGGTGTTGTAGCCTTATGTATGGGTGTTGAGAGAGAGAGAGAGAGAGAGAGAGAGAGAGAGAGAGAGAGAGAGAGAGAGAGAGAGAGAGAGAGAGAGAGAGAGAGAGAGAGAGAGAGCAGTGGAAGGGGTAGGAGAGGTGGCAATAAAAATAATAACTTAGAAGATGGAAGAGAAGGAAGGAAGGAGGAAGGGAAGTAGAGGATGGAAAGTAAAAGGAAATGAGAGAGGGTGGAAGGCAAGGCGGAGGGAACTTAATGGAACCGGAAAGGATAATAAAGGTGAAATGAGAGAGAGAGGGAATGATAGAGGGAGGAGGTGAAGATAGAAGAGAGGAGATAATGGAAAGGAGACGACAGTTTTAAGGGCAAAAGAGAAAGAAGTAAAAGGAAAGGGATTGTTGGAAGGGAGAGGAAGAGTATATAGGGAGAATAGAGTACATGAGAGGGAGAAAGAGGACATAAGGGAGAGAGAATAAAGTCACACCAGAGATGAAAAAGAGGACCAGAGAACGGAAGAGAATAGAAAGAGAAAATGAAAATAAAGAAGGTAAAACAAGAAGATAAATTAAAATAAAAAGAAATAAAGGAAAAAATGAGAAGAAGAAGGAGATAGAGGAGAGGGGAGACAGATAAATAGAAAGCAGTGGGGAGAAAACAGGAAGAGATACAGACAGAATAAAAAGTAACAAACAGAAGAAATGAATAACAGACGTGGAGTAAAAGAGAGAGAGGAAGAGGAATAGTAAGAGGAAGAGCAGATGGAGGAAGAAGAGGAGGAGGAGGAGGAAGAAGAGGAAGAGGAGGAGGAGGAGGAAGTTGAATACACGAGGGGAAATGGGAAAGCACGCATGAGGGTAAGTAAAGGGAGAGATGACAGGTGAGAGAGCAGGTGAGAGTCAACTGGTGGATAAAAGGGAGAGTGATGAAGGGGACGATGTTTGTAGGGAGGAAGAGAATGAATAGAGAGAGAGAGAGAGAGAGAGAGAGTTAAGGAAACAAAGGTCAGAGTAGGAGAGTGATACAATAAAGAAGGTGTGATGGGAGAGGGGAAGGAGAGAGACGTAAGAAGAGAGAGAGAACTGATGAAGAGGGGAGGAGGGTGATATAAGAGGAGGAAGAAGTGTGGAGAGAGAAGGGGAGAATAATGTTTTAGGTGGAGAAGGAGATGTTGAGAGAGAGAGAGAGAGAGAGAGAGAGAGAGAGAGAGAGAGAGAGAGAGAGAGAGAGAGAGAGAGAGAGAGAGAGAGAGAGAGAGAGAGAAAATTGCATCAAAGGTGACGAAATGACTTTAGAGGAGAGATGAAAAGTGAGGAAATGAAAGAATGAAAAGGGTTAGGAAATTTAGGGAAAAAATTGAGATGAATCAAAATGGGGAGAGAGAGAGAAGAGAGAGAGAGAGAGAGAGAGAGAGAGAGAGAGAGATCAAATTATAGTTGTTTTATTTGACGAAGGTAAGTCCTGGCCTCTCAATAAATAGTGTAACTCTCCCGGATTTTATTGAATTATTTTTTTTTAATGTTTGTTTTTTAATCGCCAGTGGAGAGCAGAATGTTTGGGGATTTCTCACGATGTTGCAGCTTTAAATGTGTTGCTGTACCGGTGTGTATTAATTCTCTCTCTTTCTTTCTTTCTTTCTTTTAGGATTTCTTTCATTCTTGGTTGCTATCTCTCTTTTTCTCCCTCTTTCTTTTTTACTTTCTTTCTTTCTTTCTTTCTTTCTTTTAGGATTTCTTTCATTCTTGGTTGCTATATCTCTTTCTCTCCCTCTTTCTTTCTCACTTTCTTTCCTTCTTTATCCCTCTTTCTCTCTGTCTCTTTCTTTCTAATAAAACCTATTTACCTTTCGTGTTTTACAACTTTCGATCTCCGTCATAATTACATAATATATGCCCCAAAAATATATATACAGGTTATATATAATTTCTGGAAGGAAAATTACGTAATGATAAAAGCGAATTTCGTTTTTGAAGTTTAAAGCTACTTGATGTTTTCATTCAGATTTGCATAATCAACTTAATAGGCACACAACACAACCCTGAACGAGCAACTTGTGAGCAAAGCAAATAAGCTCAGAAAAGTAGGTTACACTTATATATAAACAAAAATAACGATACATAAAAGTGGTTTAAGCGAATTAATTTATATTACATAAACGTGTAGGTTTATACTTTACAAAAAAAATATTTTCACTGGTAATATAAAAATTGGTATGAGTGTATAAGCTTAACTAGATTTAACTAATAAGCTGCTTATACTTACAAATAAAGTTTACTCTTTAAAAAACTGGAGGAACGGAGTAAGTAAATTTGGGTAAAGGAAAAAACAGGATAAACCTTTGAAATAAAAATAGTTCAGAAGACATTGATTAATCTGATTGAAATTAAAAACCAAAGCAAATACCTATTGTAGTATTATTAAAGTGTAGTACATATAAAGAAGCAAAGTTATTAATACATGCAAAATTAAAGAAAATAAACAGAAACGGAAATAAATGAGGAGAGAGAAAGACAGACATAGACAGACAGACAGACAGACAAACATAGACAAACAGACAGACAGACAAACATAGACAAACAGACAGACAGACAAACATAGACAGACAGACAGACACAGACAGACAGACAAACATAGACAGACAGACAGACATAGACAGACAGACAGACAGAAACCGAACAACAAAAAAATCAGTATAAGAGACAGAACAATTAAAAGATAGGTCACTTTTATCCCAAACTTAGGAGGCAATGTTCACCAGCAGTGTTGCATGCAAATGAAAGGTGTTTTGTGTGTTTTTGTTGATAGAAAGTTTGCAATCATCGGGGCTGCATGATCCAGGGAGAGGAGGGAGGGGGGGGGGGCGACCATCCCTACACGATACGAGGTAAACATTGCAGACAAAAAATAAACAAACAAATAAGGTATTGTGTGTGATTTCATTGACCTAAAACGAAAGTGGGATTTTAACGATAGAGAGAGAGAGAGAGAGAGAGAGAGAGAGAGAGAGAGAGAGAGAGAGAGAGAGAGATAAACGAACACACAGTCTAAGCGTTCTAAAACTATATAGTGTATCTCAGTTGACGTTCAGGATTAAACATGAATAATATTCCTTAACGATTAAAATCACAGAGAGCCGAGTTAACGCCGAGTATATCACGGTATGCAAATTTGAGTAACACTAAAGGTTGTGCCACTAAGGTTGATATTTCTACCAGTTAGCAGTAAGAGTCTCGACCTTGTGTTCATCTCTGTCACTAAGGTTGATATTTCTACCAGTTAACAGTAAGAGTGTCGACCTTGTGTTCATCTCTTTCCACGACTCTGTTGGTTTCTCCTCAATAAAATGTTACACAGAGACCCGGTATATTTAAATAATATTTGTAAGTTCTTATACATGATAATAAGACATGTTTATTATATGTACTTATGAATTCTAGAAAGGGATTATTCATTTATACTTATACATGATAATAAGGGCTTGTTCATATATATACTATACATACACATATTCATCCAAGGGGTTCTTAATACATATTTACATAGTCAGATCCGAGGAAATACATATACATTCATACATACAAATAGTTGGTGACTGACACTCAGCTACACAGTCTTGTATGAATGTATACTTAAATATTTACCCATACAAATATTAGCGTACTTAATACATACAATTATCCTGTATAAGGTAAATGACACATGCGAGACGTATCTGACACAATTGGTTCCAGATTGAGACAGTGTAAAAGGTACACAGTGAGACATCAATATAATCTTGGTCACCTTAATTAACATCCGCATTTGTAACATTAGGTACCTATTCACAGCTGGGTGGACTAAGGGTGCCCCGCTACACTCTGCCCATGTGCCCCTCACTCGTGCTTAAACACTTTCACTCAATATTTTATGGAATTATTCAAAAACGATAAAAAAATCATAAGCTTTTGTTTATCCAGTGAAAAAAAAATATACAAAAAATCATGAATATATATATACAGTAGATTCAAATGTTTGCCCATGCATAAAGTTCTGATATACGAATATTTCTTCATGTTGACACAGTCTGATATATTTCTGTTCATGAAAAAAGATTTACTAAGTGAGTTTAAAAAAAAAAAAATTCATTCACATACTCAGATGGTCAATAATTTACACATTTTGATGATAGAAACACACACACACACACACACACACACACACACACACACACACACACACACTGAAACAAAAACAACAAAACAATAACAATTACAAAAAGAAAGAAAATAAATAATGTAATAAGATAATATAAAACAAACAAAAAACAAAGAACATAAAACAACTAAAATCAAAGAAAATGACTTAACAAGAAAACAAGACAACAAACAAAACAACAACAAAATACACGTAGGAATAGAAGAAGACAACAACAAGCAAGAAAAGTGTGAGTGTGGAGGGAGGGAGGGAGGGCTGGGAGAGAGGGAACGCTGGGAAAGACACTGAGGAGGTGAGGAGGGCAGGGAAAGAGGGCCGGGTGGAATGGAAGGAGGGAGGGAGAACCAGAAGGCAAGAGGACGAGAAGGATGGAGAGAGGGCAAGTTGGAAGGGGGGGGGGACAGAAGAGAGGGAATGAGAGAAGGAAGAAGGGAAGAAGAGGGCAGAAGAGAGGGACGGAGAGGGAAGGAGGGAGGGAGGGATGGAGGGGAGGGGAGGGGAAGAAGGGAGGGATGGAGAGGGAACCATTCCGAACACATTGAGACCGTGTGTGCTGACATAAACTAGCGAGAATGGGTACTGGCAGTCCTAGCTGTACGAGAGGTTGGATTCCTGGGCCCTCTCAACCATTCCTCCCGGTTTATCACGCCGTTAAACCCGCTACTGTGGTTTATCACGTCCTCTACCTGCAACTCTGGTTTATCGCTTCTTTCTGCTTGATTCGTGTTATTTACCACCGTCTGGCTCGCGCGTGTTGCTTCTCCGATTTAACGCGTCTTTTAACGTGATTAGCCAAGTTTATCGGCTTCTGTTTCCGTAACTCGGCTTTATTGAGTCTTTTAGCAGTGACAGTTATAGTGTATTAGCGTTAGTTGATGAGATTTGGTTACGTTTTAAGGTCTTTATATTCATGGGTCTTGTGTCGTCTTCACCAGCGTTCGTATAAGACTTGAGACGTTGTGGTTGAGTGACAGATATACTTCACTGTCACTCATACAAGACTTGAGACGTTGTGGTTGAGTGACAGATATACTTCACTGTCACTCATACAAGACTTGAGACGTTGTGGTTGAGTGACAGATATACTTCACTGTCACTCATTCTATCGTTACCTACACATCATAAACCAGAATCTGTATTTATGGCAGCTATTTTATGGCACCTCTTACGATTTATTGTATCCTGTAATGAGGTTAATTTAGCTTTATTTCGTCTTAGCTCGCTGATAGAACACTCCGAGCGACAGGTTATCACGTCTTCTGCTTTACGATGTGTTTACCATGATGGAATAACCTGATACACATCGCTGTTTGGTATTATTGTACATGGTGGTGTTTATCATGTTCAGTATGCTAATCTCATGGGTGGAATCACTAGATAGGTATTATCGTTCTGTGTATTGCAATGTGTGTGTGTGTGTGTGTGTGTGTGTGTGTGTGTACAATTGTTTTAACAGGAAAATTATCAAAGTAGGAGAAAAGTTAAGTTCATGTTTAAATAAAAAAATGAATCTACAATCACTTTACAGGACTGATAAGCATAAATTAGACTAGAGTATAATAGATGGATGTGGTCTTATAAACTCACTAATCCAAATTAATCCAACTGTTGAGCTAAACTGAGAACCTGTGTTGTAACCTTGACCTCAAACCACCTTCATAAAAACACAGAGTTGTGAACTTGACCTTTAAGGCATCCTGAGTTTTACACAACCTTACACTAGTCCTCCAGCAACTTGACCTTTTACCCCTCCTTCTCTCCCTCCCTCCCTCCCTCCCTCCCAGGTGCTCAAGTTCTAAAAGCAGAAGCTGGTAAAGGAAGTGACCTCATAATACAACCATAAATAATTTAAAGGCTGACGTTTATTTCTTGTTCAGGAATTTATTCGACTCAGTGTGAATCGTTCCTGACCTTACTGATGGATTTTACTTTTTTTTACGTTTGAGGGATTTTTATAATTTTTTATAGGATATTCGTTAACAAAATATATATATAAGGTGAAATAAATATCTAGATCCATGTACTGTATTAAGAAAAATCAACTCATGGTGTGACAATCAGAGACTTTAACGCAGTACTCACACACACACACACACACACACACACACACAGACATAGACACACACACAACTCCCAACCAATAGTAATCGTTATATATCTCCCGTTTACCTCCAGTCCTGAGGGATTAAGCGAGTCACAGGCACAAAGAGGACCATTACTGAACCCGGTGTTACTTATGGTCCCCAAATGTATGGCCCGCCTCGTATGCTATCAGCCCCGGGCCTTTTGGGAAGACGAGGAGGAGAGGTAGGAGGAAGAGGAGGAGGAGGAGGAGGGGGAAGAGGAGGAGGGAGAGGCGTAGGAGGAAGAGGAGGAGAAGGAGGAGGGGAAGGCGTAGGAGGAAGAGGAGGAAGAGAAAGAGGGTATTCTATAGGTCCCCAAAATGGATATATGTAAAAAATATAAATATTAGATGAAAATATATCCAAACAATACGTCATATATAAAAAAAAAATTACACTAAAATACGTCCTGTTATTATATCTAAATAGAGAAAGGACACTATCTGATTGAGCTGAAAATTTGTAGTGAAAGCAAAGGTTTATGAAATGGCTTTGTGAAACCTATTTGGAAATGAGAAGGGCTTTGTTGGAGGGACACTAGTGGAGTTTGAACACTTAGAGGAGATATCTGTAGCTCGGGTGTCACTGTAGCTCCCACTGGTAGTAGAGAGAGATAACAGTGGTTCAATAAAAAAATAACAATATATAGATTAACAAATATGAATATCTTAATGAACAGGTATACATATATGAGGTAAATTTTATAGGGATATATATCAATGTTTATATATGGGTGGGAATATATTAGTTTGAGCTGGGATTTAATAGAGAAAATGACATCAACAGTTAGTTAGTCGTAAGTAATTAATCCGAGAACAAAGGTTGTGTACTGTACGAGGAGTTGGTTATATTCCAATATGTTGCTATATTACACAAATATGAAAGCCGGCATATTGTTCAAAGAGAAAATTCCTAGAACTCTCGCTCCTTTGATTCATGATTACTTATTTAACTGAATTAATTTAATCCCGGTTCTTCATCCTAACAAAAATAATAACATTGGTTAACAAAATTCATTATACATCACAAATTATTCCCCCAAATTATGTCATGCACCAGAACATTGTCAAACAAACCTTAACATGTATAAGATTTTAAGTATCCAGAATTGCTTATGATGACCAACTTGTGTAAAATGAATCACTTAAAAAATTACCTAAGTTCACCTAAAACCAAACCTAATTTTTTGTGACTTAAGATATGAGACATGATATAAAACACTCATGCACTTGAAGGGTTTAATATCACCTGGTCGTACTGGTGTTAGGTGGTTTAATTCATGTTATTCTGTGGCTTTACGTAATGAACTCACAGAAAGATTTTACCGCGGTCAGATTTTTTTGTAAATTTTCAAGGTAATTTTTAAGGGAATTTACAAAGAATTGAAATAATACATAGTGTACTATTTATATGCGAATACTACTACTACTACTACTACTACTACTACTACTACTAATAATAATAATAATAATAATAATAATAATAATAATAGCACCATCATTATTCCGAAATAAAAATAAGTGGAGGAAACAAAAAAAAAAAAAAATGAAAGAGAAATTTTTATACAACCTTATACAGATAAATATTGTCACGATATTACATAAAAACAAAAACAAAAAAACAATAGAAAATTAATAAATAAATAAGAAAAAAAAAGGTAAAAACAAAAGTCTGTAAATTCATCAAACCTTCACAAACTCTACGTAACTTTGCCTCCTGTTTTTGTTATCGATTTTTTTCTATTTGATTATTTCATTACTCGGTTTGTTTTGCTTTTATATAGAAGGAAACTTTTTGTTGAGGTAAATAGGTGAGCTGGCAGGTAAGTTAGGAGGGAGGGAGGGAAGAAGAAAGACGGAGAGGAAGGTAGACAGGTAGAGAGATGGACAGGAGGGCAGACAATACCGTGTAAATAAACAAAAAGTAAAAAAAAGAAAAAAATACACACACACACAAACTAAAAAAAAGAAAGAAAATAACAAAACAGACGGGAAAAAATACAAAAATAATCACAATAAAAAGTAATATGACTAAAAATTAAAAAAAACTGACAGACACGGAGAGAACTGACAGATACAAACAGAGAACCAGAATGTGAAGGGAAAAAATATAATAAAAATAAAACACATCCAAAACTGACATCATAAATATGGAAGAGAGATGAATATTTTTCACAGGATGGGATATGCATTCTCTCTCTCTCTCTCTCTCTCTCTCTCTCTCTCTCTCTCTCTCTCTCTCAGACATTACGTGTGTTGCCTCAGTGATAAATATCTCGATGGACGTGAATATGTTTTGAATTATTATTATTATTATTATTATTATTATTATCATTATTATCATTATTGTTGTTGTTGTCGTAATTCACAGTACAAAGTTACAATCTACAGCATATACCCCTTAACTTACACACATACACAGCCCAGCCATACATACACAATTACACATACACATTTACACGACACTTAAGTATGCATGGACTTTAATATACATACACATAAATAAAATATCCAATATTTCATTCATTATCTCTTTTTTTCTCATATGCTCTTTCCAATTATCTTCGTCTCTCTTCTTCAGTTTCCCTTTTCACTCAGTTCTTTTCTCTTTTTACTTCTCCCCTTTTCTCTTCAAGTTTCTCTTTCCCCTATCTCGCGTCTCGGTCTTCCTCTGCTTCCCTCCTATGCTTTATCACCTCTTTGTTCCTCTTGTCCTCTCTCCTCCCCTTCTACTTCCTCTCATTCTTCTTCCTTCCTATATCTTCATCTTCTCTCGCATCAAACCCTTATTTTTTTCCCTTTCTTCCCCACTCCCATTCATTCTTCCCTCTTAACGTCTCCCCCTATCGCCTCACCCTGACCCTCCCCTCTCTCTCTCTGACCCTGCTCTCTCTCTTTCTCTCCCTCATCCGCCCCCTCTGTTCTCCTCTTCTTTCCCTCCTCCCTCCCCTCACCCTCTTCCTTCTCCCCCCATCTCTCTATCCTCTACACTGCCCTACACCCTCCCCTCCCCTCTCCCTCTCCCCTACTGATCTCCCCTCACTCTCGCCTTCCCCTCTACTCCTACTCTCTCTATCTCCCCTCAGTCTGTCTCTCACGTTTCCCCTCGTGCAAGGCTCCAACCACCATAACAGTAATATAATTCAGATGTCATATGAGCTGTATGTGAAACAACTCTCTCAAGCCTTCCCGGAATTTTTTTTTTTACACTAATTTATAGATTTTTCTCTATATATAATTTTATTTTTTCTACTTTTGTTTTCTTTCTTTGCTGTATTTTTTTTCTTCGATTAAATTCAATAGTTTATATCTTGTTTTTTTCTCGCCTAAATATTCTTTCTTTTCGATAATGTAATTAATTTAGATTTTTTTGTACAACCACTTTCTTCGGTGGATTATTTCCCATTAGTATAATTAAGTTTATTCTTAATTAAGTTTATTTATCTTTTATTTATTTATATATTTAAAACGTCATATTTCGTCTTTTTTTCCAGGAGTTAACTTTGAACTGTTATTTTTTCCTGGGATTTTTTTTACGTCATATTCCTTAGAGTAAATATTTTTATTCTGCTTTTATACTATTTATCTGTTTATCTATTCACGTAGATTCATCCTCCTTCTCCTCATTCTCCCTTTCTTCCTTTCTTCTCCTCCTCCCCTTCTTCTCCTCCTTTGCGTTCTTCCTTCTACCACTTCCTCCTCTTCCTCCTTCTCCTTCCCTCCTTCCCCGTTTCCTCCTCTTCTTTTCACCCTCTCCTCGCCCCCCTCTAACAACACCCAGACAGAGAGAGAGAGAGAGAGAGAGAGAGAGAGAGAGAGAGAGAGAGAGAGAGAGAGAGAGAGAGAGAGAGAGAGAACTTGGGTCATTACCTTCGTGAGTTTTATCTCGAAGGAAAGTAAAAAAAAAAAATCTATGTCGGGAGTTGTGAAGCCCCCCTTACCTCCTCACCCCCCTCACCCCAACCCCCCTCACCCCCATTAGGTACACACTGGCTTATTCAGTGTTTCTAGGAAGTGAGTTATCCGGTCTAAATGCGGGGCAGCAATTTATTTTTTTAATCTACGAAACATTTGAGGGGTAGGCCCTATATCGTTCCTTCTTTCTTTCATTCCTTCATTCCTTTTTTCTTTCCTTCTTTTCTTCCTTCTTTTCCTTCCTTCCTTCCTTTCCTTCCTTCCTTCCTTTCGTTCATCCTTTCATCAAGCCTTTGGTCCGTTTTACGTATATGTGCCCTTCCATTCATTCATCCATAATGTGTGTGTGTGTGTGTGTGTGTGTGTGTGTGTGTGTGTGTGTGTGTGTGTGTGTGTGTGTGTGTGTCCCCACGATCTAATTAAATCATGTTCATAACTTCGTCAGACGAGAATGGAACTCGACGAAATTTGGCTGAAAGGATTAGTGACTCAGGACCACCATTATGAAATTAGGTCAAAGGTCAAGGTAAAGAGGTCATTATAACATTACTTCTGTATGCTATTGCATATTAACCTAACCAAACCTAACCTAACTTACTCAAACCTGACCTTGACCTGATCTGACCTAACCTAACCTAACGACGAAGGTGTTTTTATTAGTGCTGTAAGTGACATCAATAAGTGCCGTATCATTTACTATACAGGTATTAACGTAACAACGATTTTGTCGTCGCTCAGAGAGATATTCACACATCTCATTTACTTCATCGGAAAATTGATTTAACTTAATTAAAATATTATGAGATAATTAATTGTGACTACGAACTTGCGAGCACACACACACACACACACACACACACACACACACACACACAGAGTCAAAAAATTAGTTTAATAGTCATACATTAGGTCACGTGTCAGTAGATTTGAAACAATGAACAGTAACAGTATTTACTGTATAACCATTATTCTCAAACGTATATTGGGCGTCAACAATATTTTTACCATTCAAATTAATAAACCTTCCGTCCCCTGTATGTACAGTATATATAAACTATATATATATATATTTATCCCTTTAATATCACAAATAAATAAAATATATTTTTAAATGTCAGGAAGTAAATATGTTTTTAAAGCCGACAGCCACGCGAAGTGAGCCCCCTTTCCCTTACCTCCCTCCCACTCTCCCCCTCCCCTCCCCTCCCCTCCCCCTCACCCCCTGCCCCGTGGTGGTCAAACGTGAAAATCCTGTGTCAGCTTACATCAGGGAGAGAGTAAGGGGGGGGGGGGTAAAGGGGTGAGGGAGGACTAAGAGGGGTGTGTAAGGGGTGATGGAAGAGGTAGGGGTGATGAGGGGTGACGGGAGGCATAGGGGGAGGTGAGGAGTGATGGGAGGGGAAAGAGAGATGGTGAGGGGAGAAGGGGTGGATAGTGGGGGAGGTGAGGAATGTTACAAGGGGTAAGAGGGAGGCAAGGGATGATGGAATGGATAGGTGGAGAGGTGATGGATGATGGTGGGGAGGTAAGAAGGCGTGAGGAGCTATGGGAGGGATAGTAGACACAATGCTCTGGTGGGATAGGGGAAGGAAAGGAAGTCGGTATCATAGAATAGGAGGAAGAAGGATAGAAAAAACATAATGGAAAAGATAAAGGGATAGATATGATGGGAGGAAAGGAAGGGAAGACATGATGGGAAAGAGACATGAGGGGAGAGCAATAGAGGAATATAGTAGACATAATGGAAAGGAATAAGGGAAACATGATGGAAAGAAGGAAGGGGTAGATTATCGGGAGGAAGAAGAAGAGACATACGTGATAAAGAGGGAATAGGGTAGCCATGAAGATGAGTTAAGGAAGAGGGGTAAACAGGATAAACAGACAGACAGACAAGGGAAGAATCAAGAAAAAGGAAGAGTAATTATAGAGAGAAACAAAAAAACAACACAAATTCTAGACATACACAACAAAAAAATAAGAATAGAATAAGATAAAATAAGGAAAGACGAAACATAATAAGAGGAAAATTGGAAGAGGTGAAGAAAGAGGATTAGAAGATGGAAGAATTGAAATGAATTATCCAAGACAAGTGAAAGTAAGAGAAAAAAACAAATTGCCGGGAAAGTGGAAGAGAGTAAATGTGATGGAGTTAAAAAGAGAAGGAAAAAAAAAGAGAGAAAGTTGTGAGGGAAAGGAGGAGGAGGAGGAAGAAAGACGGAAGATAAGAGTTAAATGGAAGGAAATGAAGGAATCAGAGTTGTAGGCGAGAGAGAAAGTGAGAAAGTAAGAGAGAAATAGACACAAAGAGTGAGACAGAGAAAGGGAGATAAAACAAAGAAAGAAAAACAGAGAGAGAGAGAGAGAGAGAGAGAGAGAGAGAGAGAGAGAGAGAGAGAGAGAGAGAGAGAGAGAGACAGAGAGAGAGTATAAAAAAAAACTTTAGGGTAACTTAAAAAAAATAAAGAAAATGAAACAGAATAAAGATAAAAGGATAGAAAGAGAAGTAAGTGTTGAGTGAGGGGCAACACAAAGTGAAGAGAGACAGGTAAAAAAAAAAAAAAAACAGACGAAAAAAAAAAACACAAAAAAAAAGGAAAAACTAATGGAGAGGAAACAGGGTATCGACTTGGTAATGGAAAGAACAGAGAATTGAAGGTAAGTTACACATGCAGTAAATTTAAAGTGTAATGTTTGTTTTTTTTGTTATTCTTATTCAGAACTATTCAATGTACTACCTCCCACACACACACACACACACACACACACACACACACCCACACACACACCCACACACACACACACACACACACCACACAGACAACAGTACGTGGTGTAATTTTGACCCCTCTCATGCATTCATCACAGACATATTTCTCTCTCTCTCTCTCTCTCTCTCTCTCTCTCTCTCTCTCTCTCTCTCTCTCTCCTGACTCTTCATCTCACCCTCAACCTGTACCCTCTGACACAACCCTTCCCCACGTACACATTTCCCTGGCTCATATTTACCCATATATATTCCCTCCCCAAACGTATAGTGACCATTTCACTACCCCGAGCTGGTGCAGTGTTCGTCCCTTCCCCTCTCCTACCTGTCACCACTGCTGCTCTCATCATGGCAGGTATTACTAGCATGGGTCCTAAAACACGAAAGGATTAGATGTGATTGATGTTAGTACAGTAGTATATAGGTTGTACAGGTGTTTGGTGTAATTATTAAAGCGTACAGGTGTATAGATATTAAGGTGTACAGTAGATATATTAGGCACAGGTGTAAGAGTGTATACATATTAGTTGCTGGGAAAAAGTTGGACATTTGTTGTTTTACATTTGAGAGTGTTGATTGATTGATACTCTCTCTCTCTCTCTCTCTCTCTCTCTCTCTCTCTCTCTCTCTCTCCTTATAGCGTAAAGAACCAGTAAATATCCTTAGTACTGAAAGTTGTTCACCTTTGATACGGTAAGATCTCACGCCAGGTAAACTCATCTAGCCAAGGAGGTTGTCTGACGTACTGAGAAATTCCTACTCCTCATCTTCCTCCTACTCATCCCTCCTCCTTCTCTTCCTACTCATGCCTCTTCCTCCTACTCATCCCTCTTCCTCCTACTCATCCCTCTTCCTCCTCCTCCCTAGTCATATTACCAAACTACACCAGAATACAGTTGATCATTTAGGGCATCCATAACGAGCAGATACAGTGAGTGTATTCCTTCCCTAATACAACAATATTAAATGTAGTTAATTAATAGATTATAAAAATACAACAACTCTATACACAACATTATTAGACACGATTATCTCACACTCTATCAAAATACACCCAAGCTAAATGTAATTATCTAAGGGTTTTTGACATTATATAATTTATCCCGTATAGATGTACGTTATAGCTTAGCACATTTTATTTAATGGGTTGCCATATAATGAAGTCATATCAGCTATAATTATCTAACGGGTCGTTGTGTAATGGAGCCATATTATATTAAGCACCATCATCTATTCTAATGGGTAGCTACGAAATGCAGTCATATTATATAGCACCATTATCTATTGTAATGGGTAGCTATGTAATGCAGCCATATTAAGCCCCATTATCTTATAGGCAGCTGCATAATAGAACCCCTTTAACCACAATCACTAAAAATAATTATTATATAAATCCCATTCACTAAAATAATTCTTCATCGAGTAATTCCAATAAAACGAACATTCTTAGTTGTATTGAATGTATAAATGTATAAATGTATAAATAACACCAAATTTAGTGAATTCCAGGCGAGGGTCAGAAAATTGGCGAATAATGTAGAAGATAAACAATAAAGGGAGGGAGGGAGGGAGGGAGGGAGAACAGGGGGATTTAATTAAAAAATAATGAGTAATGACTGAAGTAAATTTGATAAAAAGGGAGAGAAAGCGAACGATGATATGGAAGGGGGAGTTAAAAGGAGAAAAAAAAAGATAATGATGGAAGCAAAACCTGATAAAACAGGGGAAGAGAAGAATGGTGATATGAGAGAGACATAGTAAAGAAAAAAATAATAAGGTTAAGCAAAATTGATATAAATGCGAGAGAAGGAAAATAATGATAACGAAGAAAAAGTACAAAAGATAAATACTGATGTGTAGCAATATTGAAAATAATGGAAATGATGAAAACGATAATATAGAAGATAGGATATATATAAATTATAAAGGATGGGAGGCAAAACTGATAAAAACGGGGAGAACATTAGAACGGTGATAGCAGGGAGAGAAAATAATTAGAAAGTGGGGAGAAAGAGAAACAGGCAATCAGAGAGGGGTGATGAGTGGCTAGTGAATAAAGGACAAGACAACTGCATAATAAACAGGAGAGAGAGAGAGAGAGAGAGAGAAGACGAATGGGAGAAACACAAAGGGCAAAACTGATAACAGAAGAAACATAAATAAGCGAATAACATATAAAGAAAAAAAAATAATAATAGTAATAATAATAATAATAATAATGATTGTCGTCAGAATAAACAAATAAATAAAAATAAGAATAATGAAAAATAAACAGAAATAGTGTAATAAAACCAAATAAAAAAGACATTAAAAAATTTTCTAAAAAAAGAATGAAATAATATGAAAAAAAAATAAAAATGAACATAAATAGAAAAATAAAATGACGAGAAAAGGTCAGAAATAGAGCGATAATGGAGAGGAACGATGATAGATGAAACTCGCCCTAATGCACCGACCATTACGGGTGAAAAATGCTTGCTAATGGCTCATAACTCGCCACCTACTTGCATTAATTACTCTATAAATGAGATACAGCGGCCATTTTTACCCGAATATATTTTGTTTGTGTTGAATAATGGATAAACAGTACTATAAGGCTTCTCATTGTTCATATTGACAGAAGCTAGAGTCACGCTTTGTCCTGTTATGTTGTGAGTTTTCAGAGACTCCTATTGGTTGGGTATTTTTTCGTGGCGCGTTTTGGTGGACTCCTATTGGTTAAAGTTTTTCTCGTGGCGCATTTTGGAGGACTCCTATTGGTTAAGTTTTTCCCGTGACGTGTTATGGTGGACTCCTATTGGTCGAATTTTTTTGTTGCAAGTTTTGGTGGGTTGATTTTTTTTTGTGACGTAAAAAATTATCAAATCTAAAATCTTAAAAAAAGTAAAAATATGAATAAAACACTACGGTATTATTTATATTTTTGTGGGGTTTTCGTGTGACATTTGACTGGATTATTTATGACAAACCTGTGTAGTAAAAACGCACATATAGATTTATAATAAAGTCAGTGAAATTATTTTTCCATTCTCTTGCATTTTAACAATAAGCCAACGACACTAGAAGGAGGGAGGGAGGGAGGGAGAGAGGAAGGAAGGAAGGAAGAGAAAGAGACCTAGAGGGAGGGAGGGAGAGAGGGAGGGAGTAAGAGAAAGAGACCTAGAGGGAGGGAGGGAGAGAGGAAGGAAGTAAGAGAAAGAGACCGAGAGGGAGGGAGGGAGAGAATATTAGTAGGAAGGAGCGAGAAAGGTAGGAGTCTATGAGGGAAGGAAGAGAGGAAGGAGGATAAGGAGGGGGTTACGTAAGTGGGAAGGAGGGAGAGATAGGAGGGACGAAGGAAGAACAGGAAGGATTAGGAGGGAGAGGGAGAGGGAGAGGGAGAGGGAGAGGGGTGACGTTCATGCAAGTCCGTGTTTTCCCCGGTGTTGCAGGCACGATCAGCTGAGATTTGGTGGCCTCTGCGTGCAAATATGTCAGGACATGTTCCCTGTTGCGAGGTCAGCTGTATATCACCGGGCGAAGGAAGACCGCTACTCTGTCTGTCTGTGTTTTACGTACATGTGTGTGTGTGTGTGTTATTGCCTGTGTGGGTTTTTTTACATGCATGCACAGGATGTATAAGTATATTTTCCACACACACACACACACACACACACACACACGGCCAAAACACACGTTCACTCGCTCAGAGCACGTACACACACTCATGATCGCATTTATCTCAAGACAGTCACACAGAAAAACAGGAATATTCTTATTTTCATACATTCACGTCTGCCTCCCATTTATTCACGTATTTTTACCTCCATCTGGCATTCATTCCTTCATTTATTTCAAGTATTCTGAACTGTCTTTAGCTGAGGTCATGTTAGTGTTCATAAGTTAACTAGGGAAGTTAATAGGCACTACCCCTATTAGACCACAGTCCTAATAGACCCCTAACCTATATGGAACCCGCTAATAGTTCTGGACCACATTCAAATTTGTAACGTAGAAAACACTGCTTGTGAATCTAATGAGGTATTTCTAGTTTTTATTATTTATAAAGGTATTACTAAAAAAAAATTAAATGACAATTATCATCATTAAATAAGATAGTTCTGAGGACTATTATTAAAGAAATAGTTTTAATTATCACTATTAACTTCCATTAGAGAAATAGTTATAATTATCTCTCTATTAAATTACTCTTGTACGCTCTCTCATTATGAACACTACTAAAGTAATTGGCATATATTATCGCTCACTTTCTAAACAGCTCGTCTTCAACACCTCATCACAATTCTCGTTAAAAGTAAATAGCTACACACCTCGTTAGAAACTCGTTACACAACTAGGGGTCCGGTGAAGCACCTCGTTTAACAACTTCCTGATTTTCCCTTGAGAAGATTCGGTAATGACTTCGTTAGATACTTCGTTAAACACTTCTTTAATAGGAAAAACGTCTGGACCAAAGGTTTTATTAAGAATAGTTTTGCGTCTTTTCGTTATATGGGAATGGTTAACGTCATGATCAGAGGTTCATCGATAATTTAGTGAATTTAATTTCCTTGAATGTTTGTTTAGTATTTTCCATAATTATTCTATCATTAATCACCTCGTTA
Organism: Homarus gammarus; assembly: GCA_958450375.1. Lineage (NCBI taxonomy): Eukaryota > Metazoa > Arthropoda > Malacostraca > Decapoda > Nephropidae > Homarus > Homarus gammarus. The sequence goes on along the minus strand of CAUDMG010000418.1, from coordinate 710,633 downwards.
GACACCTCGTTAGACACCTCGTTACACAATGTCTTCTATTATGACAGAGATTAATAACGTGTCACTCTCACTCCTAATGTGTTCCAGTCTTGTGTGTCAGATGGGGTAAAAATCACTTATTTTTTTACCTTGCTATACAATACTGTGAGGAGTGAGCAGCCATCCAGCGCTGCTCCTTCTGCCTCTCTCTCTCTCTCTCTCTCTCTCTCTCTCTCTCTCTCTCTCTGGCTTCGTACACCTTACCACTTATTATTATTATTATTATTATTATTATTATTATTATTATCATTATTATTCTTGTTATTATTACTATCATTATTATTATTAGTTGGTGTAGTCTTTTCTAGTGCCTCCTTTCTCTCAACAACCCCCATCCCTCCCCTCCCTTCTCTATCCTCCCTCTGTAATTCCTTCTTCCCTTCTCTTATTCTTCTATTCTTCCCTCTCTCTTATCACATCCCCCCCCCCCTATCCTCCCTGGTCCTTTCTGCCTCCCACTCAACCCTCCATCCTCCCACTCACCCCTCCATCCTCCCCCCTCCTCCCACTCACACCCCCCCTAACCCCCACCTGCAATCACGTTTATGGCCTTAACTGCCACAGTCAACACTAACTGGACTTTTATTTACAGACAGAAGGAAATTACGATTGTTATTTTTGGCTCTCTCTCTCTCTCTCTCTCTCTCTCTCTCTCTCTCTCTCTCTCTCTCCTGGACATGTTGTTTGGGTTATGCCATCGGTGTTGTGACACAAAACATCGATTGCCAGAGTTGTATTTATTGCCTCTGAGTTACCGAACCGTATTTATTTAAGGGGGGGATCACTGCACCGATCCTTCCCGGTGGTTATTTCCGTGTTCTGTTCCTGACCTACATTACACTGTACCTTTCTCTCTCTGTCTCTCTCTCTCTCAATTCCTCGCTTATTCTCTATCTCCTTCAATTACTATCCCATCCTCTCTCACTTTCTCTCTCTATATTTATGCAATCTATTTATTCATTCCCCTCTTTCGTATTTTTCGCTCTCAATTCTATTTCATAACACTGATATCGGTTATTAGTCCAATTTTGAATCATATAATCTATATTCATATTGTATTTAGCGACGTGAAAAGCTGATAGGTACACCAATTTTTATAGGGAGGGGAAGAGAGGGGGAGGGAAGGGAGGGAGGGAGAAGGATAAGGGGAGGGAAAAGGGGAAAGGGAAGAGGAGGGGGGAGTAGAGAAGGGGAAAGGAAAAAGGGGAGGGGCTCAGAGAGATGGAGACGGGGGAAGGGAAGGGATAAGAGAAAGGGAGGAGACGGTACAAGAGGTGGGGGAAAAGGGAGAGGGAAGGGAGAGGGCGATGGAAAAAGAGAGAAGGCCAGGGAGTGGGTTTTAGGTTCAGTCAGGCTAGTTCGCCTTTAAAGTTATTACAACCAATACAAAATACAGTAACAAAATAATGTAAATGTTCCTCTGAAAGTTGAGTATTTGTAGAAGTAATTGTATGTATGTATGTATGTATGTATGTATGTATGTATGTATGTATGTGTGTATGTTATTTCACCATTTACCCTTCACTATCTCCACTAACCATAAATCATTCTTCCTCTCCCACTTAATCTAATTTCATCCACTTTCTTTTATCTCTTCGTTCTTCTCACACGAAACTTGAAGAGGCATAGATAAAACAGAAAGAGACAACACACACATACACAAGAGACAAAGAATGAAGTATGAAGGAGAGAGAATTATTCCTTATGTCACCCATATATAAGGCATCTGTTACTTACCTTCCTTATGCATCTCAGTCTGTCGTCTTTGGGATAGAGGGAAGAAATTGTTATTATCTGAAAAGAAAGATAAAAAATATATTACGTTACTGTAGATTATTGTAAATATTTCTTAAGGAATATATTTATCTGATTGATTTCATATTATAACTATTAAACCCTTGAGTACGATGACTTCAACCCCTTGAGTACGATGAATTGAACCCCTTGAGAACGATGACTTGAACCCCTTGAGTACGATGAATTGAACCCCTTGAGTACGATGACTTGAACCCCTTGAGTACGATGACTTGAACCCCTTGAGAACGATGATTTAAACCCCTTGAAAACGTTTGAGTCCACTGACTAAACCAAATTCATAAAACTCAAGGGTTAAAGTATCTTTCTTAGTAGGTTAATTATTATACTCAAGGGTTAGGTTAGGTTAGGTTAGGTTAGGTTAGGTTAGGTTAGGCAACATAATATATCACCCCTGATACATACATAACACTACTGTAATATATAAAACATTATCATACTAATAACACGAGTAATATTTATTTACCACCTGCATTTATGACAGCTTGTTTACTCTGGTATTTACACTAACACTAACCTAACACCTAACCTAACCTAACCTAAACCAAATCTAACCTAACCTAACCTAACCTAAACCAAATCTAACGTAACCTAACCTAACGTAAACCAAACCTAACTTAACCTAACCTGTTTACTTTGGTATTTAATGGGATATTTTGACCCTAATTGTCAAGCGTGTTGATGGGATTTAACTCAACGATAAATTGAATTGTTAGGCTCTTATTTCCAGGTCTGTGTTTACATCTGTACTCTAAACACCGCTACCCCACCCTCCCTCCCTCCCTCTCCTCTTAAACACAGATATAAGTTAGATTAGGTTAGTGTTAGGTTAGTGTTAGGTTAGTGTTAGATTAATGCTAGTTTTGTGTTAGTGTTAGGTTCATCTTAATTCCCCCTAACCACACCATATACACCACACCCTCTCTACACCACACCCTCTCTACACCACATCCTCTCTACACCACACCCTCTCTACACCACACCCTCTCTACACCACACCCCTCATATATTTTACCCCTAATCACATTCGAATCTCCCCAACCAGCTTCAATCATAAAAAATATTCACCCTCTATTCTCGTCCATCACGCGGCCAATTTTCCTCCCTAAATTGACATTATTACCCTACATGTTTTACGTTTCCTCACCTCTCCCTCCCTACCCCGGCCACCACTTAGGGAAAATTCCCCCCAGTATCCCCTCATGTACCAGCGATGTCTATGACACCGACACCAGCTGTGGGGGAAAAACTGGAACATCCAAAAATACATTTCCCCTGCAAAATTATTATGAACGTTCGGTGATGTGTGAGAGTGTTCGAAACTGAAAGTGGGAGAGATGAAAGGGGAGAGGGGGAGAAGGGATAGAGAGGAGGGGGGAGAGGTAAAAGGAGGAGGGTAGAGTGAGAGGGGGGATAGGTGTGAGTTGAAGAGAGAGGGAAGGGAGAGAGGAGATATATTTGAGAATGGAAGAAAGGTGGAAGTGGGGTGAGGAGGGAGAGAAGGGAGGGTAAGGAATGTGGTTGAGGGTCAGGGAGAGGGAAGGGATAGTTGGGGAGGGAGGGAGGGTGAGAGGGAGAAGGGAGGGAGGGAGTGTTTGTGTTACTACCGTGCGAATGGAATATTTGTGTTTGCTTTTGAATTGAAGTGTGTGTGTGTGTGTGTGTGTGTGTGATCCAACCTAACCTAACCTACCCTAAGCTCTCCAGGTATAACATTATAACATTAAGGTGAGGGCAAATCTTCAGGTGAATCTAAGGTTACTCTCTAGAACCCGTAGTTGGTATCGTGTAGCGAAGATATATAATGAGGGAACATAATGAGTGTAGAAGGGCAGACCACGACAAGTAAATTATCCCCAAATTACGACAAGATAAAGATAAACAAAGAAATTAAACAAGGGTGACCAAGAATTACCCCATTGCCTGTACTTGATTTAAAAATATCCCTCATGAGTGATAAAACAACATCCATCAGTTAAGTCAGTACAGGAATAATTTAGATAGAGAAAACAGGTAAAAAAATTATTATTGTTTAATTAGAGATACGAGGTAAGGTAAGGAGTAGAAGAAAAAAAGATAAAATGTAAAGTAAATGAATAACAAAGGAAGAGAGATACGAAGAAAGAATAATAGAGAAAGGAAGGATTAATGTAAAGTATATAGAGAAATTTAGGTTAACTATGAACGTGAAAATAAATTAAATTCGATGAGAAATAGAAATGAAGAGAAAAAATAATAGGGCGGATAAGGGTGGAAACTGATAAGTGGAAGAAAGGGCGAGAGAGAGAGAGAGAGAGAGAGAGACAGAGAGAGAAATAGGCAAAGTGAGATAAATATGGTAGAGAAGAAGGGGAAAACCAGATAGGAGGAAGGGGAAGTTGTAGATATATATAGAGAAAGACAGGAGAGAATAACTGATAGAATAAATAGGGAAGAGGAAGAAGGGAGAAGAAGAGTGGATTGGTGTGGAATGAGAAACACAAACAGAGTGGAAAGATAAGTAGGGGAGGCAGAGGGATGATAAAATAAATACAAAAGACGTGGTGATAGAGGGAGGAGAAAGGGAAAAATAATCAGCATATTTGACCATCTCAGTGATTAGGGAAGACTGATGCAACGCTGACTGATGCAACACTGACTGATGCAACACTGACTGATGCAACAATGACTGATGCAACACTGACTGATGTAACACTGACTGATGCAACACTGACTGATGCAACGCTGACTGATGCAACACTGACTGATGCAACACTGACTGATGCAACAATGACTGATGCAACACTGACTGATGTAACACTGACTGATGCAACACTGACTGATGCAACACTGACTGATGTAACACTGACTGATGCAACACTGACTGATGCAACACTGACTGATGCAACACTGACTGATGCAACACTGACAGATGCAACGCTGACTGATGCAACACTGACTGATGCAACGCTGACTGATGCAACACTGACTGATGCAACACTGACTGATGCAACAATGACTGATGCAACACTGACTGATGTAACACTGACTGATGCAACACTGACAGATGCAACACTGACTGATGCAACACTGACTGATGCAACACTGACTGATGCAACACTGACTGATGCAACACTGACTGATGTAACACTGACTGATGCAACACTGACTGATGTAACACTGACTGATGCAACACTGACTGATGCAACACTGACAGATGCAACACTGACTGATGCAACACTGACTGATGTAACACTGACTGATGCAACACTGACTGATGTAACACTGACTGATGCAACACTGACTGATGCAACACTGACTGATGCAACACTGACTGATGCAACACTGACAGATGCAACACTGACAGATGCAACACTGACAGATGCAACACTGACAGATGCAACACTGACTGATGCAACACTGACTGATGTAACACTGACTGATGCAACACTGACTGATGTAACACTGACTGATGCAACACTGACTGATGCAACACTGACAGATGCAACACTGACTGATGCAACACTGACTGATGCAACACTGACAGATGCAACACTGACTGATGCAACACTGACTGATGCAACACTGACAGATGCAACACTGACTGCTGCAACACTGACAGATGCAACACTGACTGATGCAACACTTGACAGATGCAACACTGACTGATGCAACACTGACAGATGCAACACTGACTGATGCAACACTGACAGATGCAACACTGACAGATGCAACACTGACAGATGCAACACTGACAGATGCAACACTGACTGATGCAACACTGACTGATGCAAAACTGACTGATGCAACACTGACAGATGCAACACTGACAGATGCAACACTAACAGATGCAACACTGACAGATGCAACACTAACTGATGCAACACTGATCAACACAATACCACATTAATAAAATTACAATATCTGCTCAGGGACCTTTCAACCAAGCTTATACCAGTGGATACCCCCTCTCATCCTTCCCTCCTCCTCTCCTTCCCTCCCCCTCATCCTTCCCTCCTCCTCTCCTTCCCTCCTCCTCATCCTTCCCTCATCCTTCTCCCTCTCCTTCTCCTGCTCGTCTTGTGATTCTTATTTACTTTCTCACAAATTTATTCCGAGACATAAAAATACCTCTGAATTTTATCACCAGTATATCTCGTGACCTGATCTCGTGTTCTGCTCTCCCCTTGCTGGTGATATAATCTGGTTTCCTTCTCTGATATCCCAAAGGAGGCTCTGAGTTGGGTCATGGACGATACAGGTGAGATGGAGTCGCGAAGGAGAGAGAGAGAGAGAGAGAGAGAGAGAGAGAGAGAGAGAGAGAGAGAGAGAGAGAGACCTCACCTCCCCTAGTTAAACCACCTGTTTACTTTCACCCAGGGGATTACGACCTGCAGGTAGACTACGATATAAGCTACGTGAGAGAAGTAGGTCAAGCGCAGGCCACCCTACCTTCCTAAGTCCACACCGTGTATTATTCCTCAAGCACAGGATTACAGGGTGCAAGGAGAACACGTGTGCAGGCCATCCTACCCACCCTTGTCCACAACATTACAGGGAGGAAATTATACAAACGGAAAGAGAGATAGAACAACTGCAGGCCATCCTACTCTTACTTCCTACCATTTACTGTCCTCACACAGGAAATTACAGTCTTCAGTGAGTACAGGTCACGTCCTACCAAACTCCATATTGTTTTCCTCCTACAGAAGATTACAGGCTACAGGTGAGAGAGAGAGAGAGAGAGAGAGAGAGAGAGAGAGAGAGAGAGAGAGAGAGAGAGAGAGAGAGAGAGAGAGAGAATAGACCCGTCCTGCCACCTATCCTTATCCTCGCCTCATGTTTATCCTCACACAGGGCGCCGCCTCACGATAGGAGGATCACTGAGCTCCTCTGAATATCACGCCGTGGAAAATGAGTCTCTGTTCCTTTGTTTCCACCCTCCTGTTTCCTCCTATTCTCTCTCTTATTTTTGTGGAGAGAGAGAGAGAGAGAGAGTGAGAGAGAGAGAGAGATAATACCCCTGTAAAATATATTAAATTTAATCTATTCTTGTCTTTCTAGTCACCCAAAACAATATTTTTCCCACCACGTCACTGAGGAAAATTTATGAGCCGTGAGGAAAATACGTGTTTACCTGGATACTCAAAACTTCACGGATGACAGTAATTTTGCTCACAATATTAATGGAGGTAATGGATAGCTTACCTGTTCATAGCTTACCTGTTCAAAAATTACCTGTTCAAAGCTTACCTGTTCGTAACTTACCTGTATATAGTCTACCTGGTAATAGCTCTCTATATCATCTGTTATAACGAACGATCTTTGAACACCGAGAAATAACAATTTATATATATTGAATAAATAATTGAATAAAAACACTACTTACAAATAAACGAGGCAACAGTAGGAATAAAAATATGAATATAACTGAATAAATAAAAATAAACACATTAACTAGACATAAAACATATAACGAATTAGATGCAAAATACGAGAGACTTTTCATTATTTTATTTTTACCCAACAATGTACAATTTACTTATTAACGAAAAAATAACCCTACACAATTTCCTTTAGTTGGTAAAATTAAAAAATATATATATATAATTTTCCACCAACAGTTTTCTTCCACAATATCTACATGATTGTGACCCAAGAATAATATAGTCTGTCCTGTCTATATACAATACAGGCCATAGGTAAGCAGCTGCAGGCCGTCATTCCCACAACCCTCACGGCCTGTATCCCTCGCTGTGGCCATCATAACACAAGGATACTCGGTTCCCAGTGACTATTTGTACCAGAGGGGGGAGGGGGAGAGGGGAGGGGGGTTCCTAGGTGCTGGTGAATATATCCCTCCCCCTCCCTCCTACTCCGGGTTACTGGGTTGGGAGGAATATACTGTATATACCTGGGTTATGAGTTTCCCTGAGTTCTGCTCGTCTTATTCTCACGGTTGTGTGAGTCTTACCCTATTTGTTTTGTGTTTTTTTTCTTTCTTTTTTTCTTTCTTTCTTTCTTTCTCTCTTTCTTTCTTTATTTGTCTGTCTCTTTGTTTGTTTGTTTGTTTCTTTATTTATTTTTCTGTCTCTTTCTTTCTACCTCAAAAAAACGCCGTTAAATTGCATACACGAATTACCATGTATATGTTTGTCACTCCTCCTCCTCCTCCTCGAGTACACGCCCGCAATTGCTGTCGCAAAATCTGTCGCAAATCCCCGCCTAAGAGCATTAATGTTCGCTCTTGGTGCAATAGTTATCTCGTGGCTTAGAATATGGTAACCGCGTGTGTGTGTGTGTGTGTGTGTGTGTGTGTGTGTGTGTACATATTTGTATATACCTTTATACGTATATATACTTAGCCCAACCAAATAAAGAGACAGAGATAAATAAACAGACAAAATAATTAGAATAAAGACGAAAAAATAACTCTTTGTAAGGTCTCTCCTGTGGCCAAACTTATTAACACCGAATTGAATCATCCTTCACGTCGGATCTTAATAACGAATGAGACGATAAGGCACAAGGAATAAAGGAAGAGAAATAATAAAATCCTAAATAAAAGTGTGCATGAGAAAATGAAAAAAAAGGGAAAAAATAGAGAAACTAAACTGAATATCATGAGAAAGTAAAATAAACAAAGAAATAAAGAGAATAAAGAGTGAATGAAGATAAATGAAAAAATAAATACAAAAAACTAGATTAAAGAGTCAATAAGAGGAAACAGAACTAAGAAGAGAAAGACATAAGACAACTGTAAATAATCCAAAGACATAGTAACAAGAGGAAATAGATAAATCGATGTAGACAAACAACAACAAAGGTTTGGTAGAATATGGGACAATGAAGGACCCCCCAAAAAATATATATACCAAGACAACACAAAACAATGAAAGAAAAACAAAGAAAACAGGATGACAAGGGGAGAGAGAGAAGGAGAGAAGAGGATGGGGAGAGAGACAAAGAAAAAAAATAAACCTCACAAGGAAAGAGATAAAAAAGATGGAGGGAGAAAGGGGAGAGGAGAAAAGGAAGACGGAAGAGCAGAGAGGGGAGAGGGGAAAGAAGAATGGTAGAGGAGAGAGAAAAGAAGGGAGAGAAGATAGAAGAGTGCGGGAGGAGATAGAAGAGAGGGAAGAGGAAAGGGGGAGAACGAAAGGTAAAGGGAACGTAAAGAGGGGAAGAGGGGAGAGAGAGAGAGAGAGATAGAGGGAATATGGGATAGGAGAGGAGAGAGAGAGAGAGAGTCTAACTCGGGGCTTTAAATATTCTCTCTCGATCCTCTCCCGTCGCTAAGATCTTATTCACATAGCACTTTCTTCCATCCATCTCCCCCTCCTCAATCCCCCCCCTCCCCCTCCTCCTCTCTCCTGTTCTATAAAATGGATGCCACTGAAATCCTACTGAAGAGTCTTGATGTAGGTGGTATTAAATAATTTCTCTTAGTTATAAATGGATATGTTTATTTGTCTTTTACTTCATGTGTGTGTGTGTGTGTGTGTGTGTGTGTGTGTGTGTGTGTGTGTGTGTGTGTGTGTGTGTGTCTCAATTAAATTACCTATCTACTTCCCTACCTAACAGAGAGTACACTGTTTGTTTATTTTTTGCACACCCATTAATACATCAAAGTGTTAAGAACATTAAAAAAAATAAATAAATAAATAAATGAACACAAATATCTCATGCCTAGATTAAATTTTTTTTTTTAATCTGAGAAACCATTTTTTAAGCACAAAATATTCTTCCCTTAGTTCTGTATCACCCTTTAAAAAAATGTAAATAAACGCTTAAAAAAATAATCCAACACGTTTTCAAATTCATAAACCAAATTTGTTGATGAAATATTCTTACCACACCCAGAAGAACAAGAAAAAAAAATAATTATACACCCATACACAGTGAAAGGATATTTAACAAGGGAAAAAATAATAAACACGAAAGAAAATAAAAATAACTGAAATGGAAAAATGGTGTAAATCTGAGGAGGAAAAAAAAAACACGGCTTATTCACTTAAGCTGATCCACACGATAAAGCTGGCGATGATAGAGGGAGAAGGGAAGAAATACGGCGTGGAAGGAAGAAGAGGAAAGTGAATACAGGAAAAAAAAAGGGTGCAAGGATGGTGAGTAAAATGGAATGGAGATGGAACAATGTAACAGGAGATAGTTTTGAAGAGAGAGAGAGAGAGAGAGAGAGAGAGAGAGAGAGAGAGAGAGAGAGAGAGAGAGAGAGAGAGAGAGAGAGAGAGAGATACCAACAAACAGGGGAGGCGAATAATCATCACAGAAGGATAAACAAAACATGATTGGATATCGATTGTGTTAAAAAATACATAAACCATTCCTCCCTCACAATCAATTAACATCCATCAGTCAGGCAAGACGGTTACTAAGCTGGAATAAATACAGGAAAAAAAGTCATTCTAATAGATTTTAACTCGAAAACTGTAAGTAATTTAGTAAACCATAAATAATTCATCATTTTTTATTCATATCATCAACCAGGGAAGGCAAGTCAGGGTACATTTATCATGCTCAGTAATTTCCATATTTATGCCAATGTAAAAATCTACCCGAAAAATAATGTAGTGTAAAAGTTATCTGTTAAAAATATAGTCATATATTTTTAGAAAAGTTCTCCCGGCAGTCAGAGATATATGAATATGTATGTAGTGTATCGCACATGGTGGTTGAATTCACTCATCTTGAATTCACTACTACAATAATTGCATTCATCATATATTGAATTCACCCCACCTTGAATTCAAAACTAACACGTAAAAATGATTAATCCTCCAAATTTCTGATTACAAATGTTCACACAAGTTCACACGAGTTCATCAAGTACGTAAAGTAGCCGAGATTAGCACTTATGTGTACCGTAAATTTGTGTTAAAGTCACTTGCTACGACCACTAGAGGCCACGTCCCTGAAATTCTCTCTCTCTCTCTCTCTCTCTCTCTCTCTCTCTCTCTCTCTCTCAAGCATACCACCACCAGCTAAGACAGTTTAGTTTTCTTTACTCTTATATAAACTAAAGGTGAAATATTTTGCTTGTTTTATCGTATTCCTGAGTTCACGTTTATTTGTTCCTACTATTTTTAAAGGGAATGTAATTTCAGCTGTGAATCTAGACTACCTGTGAAAGCGAGTCTCATTAGCTTGACGAAACATTGTGAAGAGTGATAACACAACATGCTGTAAACTGAATCAACTTGTTTCATCATACAACGTGTAAACTGTTCTTTCTCATAGTCATAATCTAATAACTTAATAGTAATAGAAATTTTAGTTTTATATAAAAAATATTTGGAATTACAGTATATACAAACATCTTTATTATTCTATAATCTATAAATAAAAAAAAAGAAATGTTTCTCACCAAGGAAAAGAAAATCCCAAGAAAAATGTCTCACCAGGATAAAACCAATTGTATTTAGATAAGTAAAACGCATCTATATATATAATGTAATCAACAATATATTCAATACAAAGCGATACACCCCCACCCCCCCCCCCCCTCTCCTTACAGAAACCCCAGAAAAAGTAGGGGGGAGGGGGAAGAGGGGAGGTGGCAGGGGGAGGAGGGAGGGGGGGGGGGGGGAATTCTAGGGAAAAATGTTTCAGGAGGCGAGAGAGTTGGAAGGAATTTATGAGACAGCTCAGGTACTGGCGCTCCTGTGTATCTTCCAATTATTTACCTCATATCCACTTCCAGTATCTCCTAAAATCTTTTACTTCTGCTCAACGCCATGTATAAAACTCCTTATGGCTTCTCCCCTGTTTCTTCACCTTTTCTTATCTTATTCCTCTGTTTATTGACTTTTATCGCTGTTTGCTGACCTTCCTTGCTGGTATCTATATAATCTAACTTTTATAATTTTGTTTCATACGATGTTATTATTATGATGGATGGATGGACGGATGGTTAAATAGATAGATAGATAGATAGATAGATAGATAGATAAACACACATACACACACACATAAACAACCTTACTCTCAGGCAATAAATAAACACAGTGTCGTTCTGAAATGTTTAATGGCTATTCAAATGTTTCCTTAGAGTCAGAATCATCGTCCATTTACGTCACCGAACTCAGAATGTTTATAGAAATGGAAGAAAAATTGCTGATAGGTTTTATATTTATAGGATCAGGTATATTTATATTTGTCAAATGAATATAAAATTACATATATCTCACACACACACACACACACACACACACACACACACACACACACACACACACACACACACACACACAAAAATCTCACGTAACTACTTATACATGAATGTTCCCCCCTCCCCTCCGTCCCTTTTCCCTCCTTTCTATCCCCCCACCATCCCTCCACCATCCCTACCACCCTCTAACCACTACCATCCCACTCCTCGTACAACTCAGAAAAATCTATCCCCTTGAAGAAAAAAAACACCCCCACTAAAGACTACCTCGCTAAGGCCATTCACACGAGACTATCCACCAGACACAGACACATAAACACAAAAACGTTTCCCAGAGCTGCCTAGTATACGTTTATAAGAAGGATTCTCTTGTGTTGTGCAATGACTCCCTTGGGTGGGTTGGAATATCTTTTGTTATTATTCGGGGGCTTTTGTTTTTTGTTTATGTCACATTTTCGGTTTTCTCTTACTTAAAACAAAACAAAAAAAACAATATCCTCTTATATAACGTTATTTGATATTATAGTATTATGTGATATAGGGGAAAAATATACTCTGAATTAAGTAAAAAAATTAATTCATACATTCACTAAAAGCAGGAAATGTTATGATTACCGGTGAATTAACCAGATTAAATTACTGTTACCTTATTTAATCTGTGTCTGTAAGTTTAACCCCACTTTTTATACTTTATTTGGTTAACACAGGATGATTTTATTAAGCACAGAGGGGTCTCGTACATACTACCTTCATTTACATAACAAACGTTCTTTATCACCTAATACGGTACAAAGCCAGACTACCTGTCACCCGAACCTGATCCAAGAGAGAGATAAGAGGATCCCAACACCTCTATTGTGAGTCTTAAACTCCCGAGTGTATTCCAATATTCCTAATTTGTGTCTTAGAGAAGATCAGATTCCAATCATCCACCTATAATTAAAAGGCAATGAGAGTCCAATCACCTGCTATTATTTCCAATGTGATGGGATTTCAGTTTTTTTTCTATTGTTTTGTAGTCGTCATTCTGTAGTTGTTTCCCTCAAACTACAATATTAACGTTGTGTTACAGTGTATATTTCAAGAACAAATCAATACTTAATTTACATACATCGTTCAGTTTATCACATTACATAAAGGTTTAATTCACTATCTTTTTGTATATATATAAATAATTAAGAAATCATTCTACCTGTACTATTGTTTCTGGTAAAAAAAAACCTAAAAGCATCAAATGAAATAAATAACAAGTTTGAAATATTAATAAATGTATAAATTATTTGTCTTCAGTTAATGACACAATAAATAAATAAAAATATATTGAGAAGAAGAAAACTGCGGAATAATGAGGAGAAAGGAGAAAGGAAGGAGAGAGAAGGAGGAAAGGGAGAAGGAGAAAGGAAGGAGAGAGAAGGAGGAAAGGGAGAAGGAGAAAGGAGGAAGGACAAGGCCGCTCCCAGGAAAAGGTCAGCTTCAAGTCCTGAATTAGCTCACACAACACACTGCTTTTAAAGTCATTGTCCGCCATCCGTCCTTCACTCTTACAACACCAACCAGCACTCTAGTTATTTAGTTTATTTCGCTCATATTTAAACTAACTCACAGAATCATAGGCGTTTCATACTATTTTCCCAAGCAATTTACCAGATCCATCAGATAATTTATATAATACTAAACAGAATCTCCTTGTGGATATCACACACACACACACACACACACACACACACACACACACACACACACACACACACACACACACACACACACACACATACACACACACACACACACACACACACACACACACACACTCTTTATATCACACATTTGTTTCCTTTGAGATGAGGACAGTGTACGATCTTAGAATATACTAAAGACCTACAATATGGTAGTTTAATAATACAATATAAACCACTATCAACACAAGACTACCTAACCTAACCAAACCTAACCTAACCTAACCTAACCAAACCTAACCTAACCTAGCCTAACCTAACCTAACCTAACCTAACCTAACCTAGCCTAACCAAACCTAACCTAACCTTGTGAGACCATGTGACTACAATGCTCCTTGCAACACCATCAATCCTCGCCTTGTTAACAGTTATACAGTGATTTAGGGGCGACGGGCAAGCTTAATGGGCCAAATTGGTCTTGTACTACATTCCCTTGTACTAGCAGAGAGAGAGAGAGAGAGAGAGAGAGAGAGAGAGAGAGAGAGAGAGAGAGAGTCACCATCCACAGCTACCTCTATAAAGGGATTTCCTGGTAGGATCATCGTCTCTGTTTCAAGGTACGAGATACGATGCTCTCTGTTATTATACTCGTACGTTTATCTGTCTATCTATCTGTCTGTCTGTCTGTCTGTCTGTCTCCTCTTACATCATAATACAGTACACGGGTTTATTCTCACTTTCCTCTCACATTAGTATCAATTTATGGACTTTTTTTTTCTGCGCACTATACGGTTACTATTTATCTATTTATTCATTCTTTCACTTCCCATACATCTCTCTCTCTCTCTCTCTCTCTCTCTCTCTCTCTCTCTCTCTCTCTCTCTCTCAGCATCATCTTCTATCTCGATTCTCTCCAAAAAATCCCAAGACAAAGATCATTATTTTTGTTGTTCTGAGTGAGAAGTTCATTTGTTGTGGTGATGAGTGATGTGGTCAGATGTGCGTTTAATGCTGTTTTCGGCTGGCTGTGATAGTGCTGTGATAGTGCTGTGAGTGCTGTAATTGTCTTGTTGTGTTGTAGTAGGAGGGAGAGAAGGAGGAGGGAGGAAGTAAAAGGAAGGAAGGAGGAGGGAAGAAGAGGGGAAGGAAAGGGGAGAAGTGGAGGAGTTTTGTTTACGTGTTTATAGTGTTGTTATATATATGTTTATTTTTTGTTTATGTTGCAGTATAAATACACACACACACACACACACACACACACACACACACACACACACACACACATACATTTTTAACTCCATCATAACAATGCACAACAATAATTCCTCCTTTGACCCCGAGTCTTGAAAAACGACCCACACAATTAATTCTGCTTTCCATTAAGGTCGTCTTCCTGGGTCGTGACATTTCTATAATTGGTGTGGTAGGTGACAGGTGAGCCATCCAGCGTCTGCAGTCTGTCATTAATTACGCCCTCCGGAATGACACTAATTAATTACAAACTGAGCTCTTGATTAATGGTGGTGTGGAACCCAAAATGAAAAACAAATATGCCGGGTTTCTTCCCTGTTCGTACGTGTGTGTGTGTGTGTGTGTGTGTGTGTGTGTGTGTGTGTGTGTGTGTGTGTGTGTGTGTGTGTGTGTGTGTGTGTGTGTGTGTCCTCACTCCTATCCACCACTCCTTATAGAATAGAAAGTGTACCCTCTCACCAAACACATTCCCATGACCCCGGGTGCTTGAAGGAAGGGATAGAGGGAGAGAGGGAGAGGTGAGTGGGAAAGGGAAAGGGTGAGTGGAGGAGAGAGGTGAGGGGAAGGGGGGTTATCCTCCCTCATAACGGCCCGATAAATATGTAAATCCGCAGATATAAGCTTCCTGTGGCCCAGCTGACACGGGTCTGGGGGCGGGGCGGTCGTAGGAGATCAGGAGAGAGTTTGTGTGAGAGCTGGAGAGATAGTGAGAGAAGAAAGGTCTCGGAAAGAGGGTGAGAATGACAGATCAAGAGAGAATTTGTGTGAGTAAGAGAGATCGTGGATAAAATAGTCTCGAAAAGGGAGAGAATGAGAGAGCAAGAGAGAATATCTGAAAGATAGAGAGATGTTGACGAAGAAATGTCTCGAAAAAGGTGAGAATGAAAGAGACGAGAACATTCAGAAAGACCTTCCTGTTATACATTCTTTAGCATTTTCTAACCCCCACCCAAGAATTTGTCCATTCGAAAACAGTTGCCATAAAAGGCCACACAGAACTTGGCCATTAGACACAGCTAGCATTAACGGCCACCTAAATCATCATCACTGGGGAAGTATCGGGGATCTTTATGCAGCTGGAACGATGTACAAAGTTAAGAGAGGAGCAGTAAATGTGTTTTATTGTCCCTCTATGGCCGCTCACAGCAAGCACACTTTGACCCACTCCGAAGGATTAGAATTTATGATAGGTTTAACGATGGTTTCGGGTTTATTACACTTCATGGCTTTGTTTTCTAGTGTGGTTTGAGATGGTTTATTGGGTGTAGTTAACGTAGTTGTGTAGTTAGTCTTGTGTTTTATGGGAACGTTTATCAGATGGTTAAGAGTTGATTTATTAGTATTGTTTTTGTCATGCTTAGTTTATTTATTATTATTATTATTATTATTATTATTATTATTATTATTAGTAGTAGTAGTAGTAGTAGTAGTAGTAGTAGTTTTTTGTAGTAGTAGCAGTAGTAGTAGAAGTAATAAAAGCATTAATATAAAGTATTTTTAGGGAATCTTTTATACAATAATTTAGGAGACGCCATAACCTCCACTAACACGAACGAGTAAATAAACTAAATACTCTTTAAACATTTTATATTCACACTGTCAAGAATTTAACAAGTGTGAAATTTATCCGAGATTTTAATACATGTGTTTTTTATGTGTGTGTTATTATCATGGGTATTACCAGGATTTAAGTGGCCTTTTTCTTTAGTAACCTAACCCGGAATTATGAGACAAATGGAAGAAAATACGATAAATTAATAATCTATAAAGGGTAAGGATATCTGTGGAAAATCAATAATAACAAAGAAATTTAGAGAGGAAAAATACTGGAATTGAAAACGGAAACGGTGGTCGACTGATAATCTTGTGTGCTAAGGTTGACTAATGCCGAGGGGTTGCGTGCTGGTGACTAATCAAAAACTTAGACGGTCTGACAGTCAAGGTTTTGATTTGTGAGGGGCATTCCACCACCGAGCAAGAGGGTCATTTAGCATGATTTATTGTCCCAGTCAAGATATTCATTTTCTTCTAAGTTCTAAAAAAAAAAAAATACTTCAAAATATTTATCTCTCGTTATGAAGATATATGTACAGGGTGTCCATTAATGGTTACCCTGATTAAAACATGAGACCATACTGTTTATAGGGTAATCATTTATGGACACCCTGTATTTCTTCGTTACGAAAGAGAAATATTTTGATGTATTTTTTTAATGTGTTTATATATCAATTAAATATATTGTATTACCGGGGAAAAATTTATAAATATATGGTATTGTGTTTTACCCAGAGTCCAATTTTATCCTGAATCCAAAAGATGAACTCTGAGATGTCTGAAATGTTGAATGACAAAGAAAAACAACAACAGATTGATTGTATAAACTCTGGTGTATATATTGTTGTGTCCTTAAGGCGAGTTTGTTTTTATTATTTTCTGTAATTTTTACTAAGTTTACCATCAAACACCATAGCGAGTTTTAAGACCAGAAGCAAATATTTGAGCTGAATAAATAAACAAAGTCTTACCTGTAATCGCATTAGATATTCCCCCAGCTATAAACTAAAAGAATAAAGAATGGATTTACAACAACAATCTATAAACATGTAGACCTGAGTCAGTAACAATCATGTTCCACAGAGTTATGGAGTCTGACCTCAAACGGCTGCTCAAATCCTCGTCAACCGCATATCCCGTACACATAAAATTGGGCGTATAATATTTTACGGTATCTCCTACTGCTATGAGGAGCCACGGAGGCATAACACTGAGGGCATATTGACCACGACGACAGTCTAGTGGATGATCAACACACACACACACACACACACACACACACACAGTACCCAAAGACGCACACGAACATGCAGAGTTATCGTATTTATGATCAATAAATACATTAATGAAATGCAGGAGTCTTGAGGTAGGGAGGAAGTGTATGGCATCATTTGATAACATCACCTTCATATGTGGACGCTTTCAAGACAGGTAACAGGGTACTGGAAACTGGTGAACTGCTCTCACGGAGCTTTTAAATGAATATTAACCAACAATGGATTACTTTACCTAGCATGACCTAAATTACGACTGATGCAACTTTAATATTCTCTTGCCTAAAGTAACGAAAGCTAATGAAATATAAAGAAAGACTTAAGAAAGGGAGAAAGATAACTTCTCGCGCCGAACA